>CALNHX010000527.1:0-321688 GCA_940337035.1 Agriotes lineatus
CCCGGACGTCCCAGATGTCACAGACGTCCCAGACGTCTCAGACGGGCCAGACGTTATAGGTATGCCAGGTGTCCCAAACGTCGCTAATGTCTCAGATGTCCCAGACGTCCTAGATGACCCAGATGTCCCAGAAGTTCGAGACGTCCCAGACGTCCCACACGTTCAAGACGTCCAAGAATTACCAGATGTCCCAGATGTCCTAGACGTCCCAGACGTCTCAGATGTTACAGAAGTCCCAGACGTCTAAGACGGGCCAGACATCCTAGGAGTCCCAGGTGTCCCAGACGTCCCAGATGTCCCAGACGTCCCAGACGTCTCAGACGGGCCAGACGTTCTAAGTGTCCCAGATGTCCCAGATGTTCCAGACGTCCCAGATGTCCCACACGTCCCAGACGTCTAAGAATTACCAGATGCCCCAGATGTCCCAGGCGTCCCAGACGTCCCAGATGTCCCAGACGTCCCAGATGTCCAAGAATTACCAGATGTCCCAGATGTCCCAGATGTAACATACGTTCCAAATGTCCCAGTCATCCCAGACGATCCAGATGTCCCAGATGTTACACACGTACCAGCCGTTTGAGACGTCCCAGACGTTTTTGATGTCCCAGATGTCCCAGATACCCGAGACGTCCCAAACGGATTAGATGTCTCAGATGTCCCGTCCCAGACGTCCAAGACGTACCAGTTGTCCCAGATGTCTCAGACGTACCCGATGTCCCAGATGTTTCAGATGTCCCAGATGTCCCCGACGCCGCAGACGTCCTAGATGTCTCAGATATCCCAGATGTCTGACGTCCCAGACGTTAGAGTTGTCCCGTTCTAGACGTCCCAGATGTCCCAGATGTTTTAGACGTCACAGAAGTCCTAGATGTCCTAGACGTCCCAGATGTCTCAGATGTCCCAGGTGTTCCCGACGTCACAGACGTCCTAGATGTCCCAGACGTCTCAGATTTCCCCAATGTCCCAGACGTCTCAGATGTTCCGTACCAGACGTCCCAAACATCCCAAACGTTCCAGATGTCACAGACGTCCCAGACGTACCAGAATTTCCAGACGTGCCAGATGTCTCAGAAGACCGACCCAGACGTCCCAGACGGTCCAGACTTCCCAGATGTCCCAAACGTATTCGATGTCCCAGATGTCCCGGATGTCCCAGACTTTTCCGATGTCCCAGACGTCCCAGAGCGCCAGACGTCCCAGACGTCCCAGATGTCCCAGGTGCCTGACCCAGAAGTCCCAGGCGTCCCAGGTGTCCCAGAAGTACCCGATGTTTCAGATGTCCCAGAGGTCCCAGATGTCCCAGACGTCCCAAAGATCCCAGATGTCTCAAACGTCCCAGATGTCCTAGACACCCCACACGACCCAGACGTCCAAGATGTACCAGATGTCCCAGATGTCCCAGACGTCCCAGACGTCCCAGATGTCCCAGACGTCCCAGACGTTTCAGAAGGGCCAGAGGTCTCAGATGTCCCAGATGTTCCAGGTGTCCCAGATGTCCCAGACGTCCCAGACGTCCTTGATGTCCCAGATGTCCCAGAGGTCCCAGATGTCCCAAACGTCCCAGATGTCCCAGACACCACACACGTCCCAGACGTCCAAGATGTACCAGATGTCCCAGATTTCCCAGACGTCCCAGACGTCCCAGATGTCCCAGACGTCCCAGACGTTTCAGAAGGGCCAGAGGTCTCAGATGTCCCAGATGTTCCAGGTGTCCCAGATGTCCCAGACGTACCCGATGTTTTAGATGTCCCAGAGGTCCCAGATGTCCCAGACGTCCCAAAGATCCCAGATGTCTTAAACGTCCCAGATGTCCTAGACACCCCACACGACCCAGACGTCCAAGATGTTTCAGATGTCCCAGATGTCCCAAACGTCTCAGACGTCCCAGATCTCCCAGACGTCCCAGACGTCTCAGACGGGCCAGACGTTCTAGGTGTCCCAGATGTCCCAGATGTTCCAGACGTCCCAGATGTCCCACACGTCCCAGACGTCCAAGACGTACCAGATGTTCCAGATGTCCCAGACGTTGCAGATGTCCCAGACGTCCCAGATGTCCCAGACGTCCCAGACGTCTCAGACGGGCCAGACGTTCTAAGTGTCCCAGATGTCCCAGATGTTCCAGACGTCCCAGATGTCCCACACGTCCCAGACGTCTAAGAATTACCAGATGCCCCAGATGTCCCAGGCGTCCCAGACGTCCCAGATGTCCCAGACGTCCCAGATGTCCAAGAATTACCAGATGTCCCAGATGTCCCAGATGTAACATACGTTCCAAATGTCCCAGTCATCCCAGACGATCCAGATGTCCCAGATGTTACACACGTACCAGCCGTTTGAGACGTCCCAGACGTTTTTGATGTCCCAGATGTCCCAGATACCCGAGACGTCCCAAACGGATTAGATGTCTCAGATGTCCCGTCCCAGACGTCCAAGACGTACCAGTTGTCCCAGATGTCTCAGACGTACCCGATGTCCCAGATGTTTCAGATGTCCCAGATGTCCCCGACGCCGCAGACGTCCTAGATGTCTCAGATATCCCAGATGTCTGACGTCCCAGACGTTAGAGTTGTCCCGTTCTAGACGTCCCAGATGTCCCAGATGTTTTAGACGTCACAGAAGTCCTAGATGTCCTAGACGTCCCAGATGTCTCAGATGTCCCAGGTGTTCCCGACGTCACAGACGTCCTAGATGTCCCAGACGTCTCAGATTTCCCCAATGTCCCAGACGTCTCAGATGTTCCGTACCAGACGTCCCAAACATCCCAAACGTTCCAGATGTCACAGACGTCCCAGACGTACCAGAATTTCCAGACGTGCCAGATGTCTCAGAAGACCGACCCAGACGTCCCAGACTGTCCAGACTTCCCAGATGTCCCAAACGTATTCGATGTCCCAGATGTCCCGGATGTCCCAGACTTTTCCGATGTCCCAGACGTCCCAGAGCGCCAGACGTCCCAGACGTCCCAGATGTCCCAGGTGCCTGACCCAGAAGTCCCAGGCGTCCCAGGTGTCCCAGAAGTACCCGATGTTTCAGATGTCCCAGAGGTCCCAGATGTCCCAGACGTCCCAAAGATCCCAGATGTCTCAAACGTCCCAGATGTCCTAGACACCCCACACGACCCAGACGTCCAAGATGTACCAGATGTCCCAGATGTCCCAGACGTCCCAGACGTCCCAGATGTCCCAGACGTCCCAGACGTTTCAGAAGGGCCAGAGGTCTCAGATGTCCCAGATGTTCCAGGTGTCCCAGATGTCCCAGACGTCCCAGACGTCCTTGATGTCCCAGATGTCCCAGAGGTCCCAGATGTCCCAAACGTCCCAGATGTCCCAGACACCACACACGTCCCAGACGTCCAAGATGTACCAGATGTCCCAGATTTCCCAGACGTCCCAGACGTCCCAGATGTCCCAGACGTCCCAGACGTTTCAGAAGGGCCAGAGGTCTCAGATGTCCCAGATGTTCCAGGTGTCCCAGATGTCCCAGACGTACCCGATGTTTTAGATGTCCCAGAGGTCCCAGATGTCCCAGACGTCCCAAAGATCCCAGATGTCTTAAACGTCCCAGATGTCCTAGACACCCCACACGACCCAGACGTCCAAGATGTTTCAGATGTCCCAGATGTCCCAAACGTCTCAGACGTCCCAGATGTCCCAGACGTCCCAGACGTCTCAGACGGGCCAGACGTTCTAGGTGTCCCAGATGTCCCAGATGTTCCAGACGTCCCAGATGTCCCACACGTCCCAGACGTCCAAGACGTACCAGATGTTCCAGATGTCCCAGACGTTGCAGATGTCCCAGACGTCCCAGATGTCCCAGACGTCCCAGACGTCTCAGACTGGCCAGTCGTTATAGGTGTGCCAGGTGTCCCAAACGTCACTAATGTCTCAGATGTCCCAGACGTTTCAGACGTCCCAGATGACCCAGATGTCCCAGACGTTCCAGACGTCCCAGACGTCTCAGATGTCCCAGACGTCCAAGAATTACCAGATGTCCCAGATGTCCCCGACGTCCCAGACGTCCCAGATGTTACAGACGTCCCAAACGTCTCAGACGGGCTAGACGTCCTAGGAGTCCCAGCTGGCCCAGACGTTCCTAGCGTCCCCAAAGTCCCAGACGTCCCAGACGTCCCAGATGTCCCAGACGTCCCAGACGTCTCAGACGGGCCAGACGTTCAAGGTGTCCCAGATGTCCCAGATGTTCCAGACGTCCCAGATGTCCCACACGTCCCAGACGTCCAAAACGTACCAGATGTCCCAGATGTCCCAGACGTCCCAGGCGTCCCAAATGTCCCAGACGTCCCTGACGTTTCAAACGGGCCAGACGTTATAGGTGTGCCAGGTGTCCCAAACGTCACTAATGTCTCAGATGTCCCAGACGTCCCAGACGTCCTAGATGACCCAGATGTCCCAGACGTTCCAGACGTCCCAGACGTCCCACACGTCACAGACGTCCAAGAATTACCAGATGTCCCAGATGTCCCAGACGTCCCAGAGGTCCCAGATGTTACAGACATCCCAGACGTCTCAGACGGGCCAGACGTCCTAGGAGTCCCAGATGTCCCCGACGTTCCAGACGTCCCCGAAGTCCCAGATGTTCTAGACATCCCAGGTGTCTCAGACTTCCGATACACTCCAGACGTCCCAGACGTCCCAGATGTCTCAGACATCCCAGAAGTACTAGATGTCGCAGATGTCCCGTCCCAGACGTCCTAATGTCCCAGACGTCCCAGACGTCCCAGACGGTTTAGATGTTCTAGATGTCCCAGATGTCCCAGACGTCTTCGATGATCCAGATGTCCCAGACGTACCAGACGTCCCAAACGTTCCAGACGTCCTCGATGTCCCTACTGTCTCAGACGTCCCAGATGTCCCAGATGTCCCAGACGTCCCAGACATTCCAGAAGTCCCCGATGTTCTAGGTGACCCAGACGTCCCAAACCTCCCAGACGTCCCAGATGACCCAGATGTCTCTCCCCAGATGTCCCAAACGTCTCCGATGTCTAGCCATCCCAGACGTCTTAGACGTCCCAGATATCTCAGATGTTTCAGAAGTTCCAGACGTCCCAGATGTCCGAGACGTCCCAGATGCCACTGATGTTTCAGAAGTCCCAGACGTCCCATATCTTTTTGACGTCCCATATGTCTTTGACGTCCCAGATGTCCCAGACATACTGGAAGTACCAGATGTCCCAAATGTTCCGTCCCAGACGTCCCAGATGCCCCCGACGTCCAAGGCGTACCAGATGTCCCAGATGTTCCAGATGTCACAGATGTCCAAGATGTCTCAGACATCCCAGATGTCCCAAACGTCCCTGACGTCCCAGATGTCCCACACGTCCCAGACGTCTTAGATGTTCCAGACTTCTTAGATGTTTCAGCCGTTGCAGACGTCCCAGATGTCTCCGACGTCCCAGACGTCCCAGATGTCCCAGATGTTCCAGACGTTGCAGACGTCCAAGATGTTTCAGACATCCCAGATGTCCCAAACGTACCCGATGTTTTAGATGTCCCAGATGTCCCAGATGTCCCAGACGTCCCAAAAATCCCAGATGTCCCAAACGTCCCAGATGTCCCAGACACCCCACACGACCCAGACGTCCAAGGTGTTCCAGATGTCCCAGATGTCCCAGACGTCCCAGACGTCCCAGACGTCCCACACGTCCAAGAATTACCAGATGTCCCAGATGTCCCAGACGTTCCAGGCGTCTCAGATGTTACAGACGTCCCAGACGTTTCAGATGGGCCAGACGTCCTAGGAGTTCCAGGTGTCCCAGACGTTCCTAACGTCCCCGAAGTTCCAGACGTCCCAGACGTCCCAGATGTCCCAGACGTCCCAGACGTCTCAGACGGGCCAGACGTTCAAGGTGTCCCAGATGTCTCAGATGTTCCAGACGTCCCAGATGTCCCACACGTCCCAGACGTCCAAGACGTACTAGATGTTCCAGATGTCCCAGACGTCCCAGACGTCCCAGATGTCCCAGACGTCCCAGACGTCTCAGACGGGCCAGACGTTATAGGTGTGCTAGGAGTCCCAAACGTCACTAATGTCTCAGATGTCCCAGACGTCCCAGACGTCCCAGATGACCCAGATGTCCCAGACGTTCCAGACCTCCCAGACGTCGAACACGTCTCAGACGTCCAAGAATTACCAGATGGCCCAGATGTCCCAGACGTCTCAGACGTTAGAGTTGTCCCGTTCCAGACGTCCCAGATGTCGCAGATGTCCCAGATGTTTTAGACGTCACAGAAGTCCTAGATGTTTCAGACGTCCCAGATGTCTCAGATGTCCCAGGTGTTCCCGACGTCACAGACGTCGTAGATGTCCCAGACGTCTCAGATTTCCCCAATGTCTCAGACGTCCCAGATGTTCTGTAAGAGACGTCCCAAACATCCTAAACGTTCTAGATGTCACAGACGTCCCAGACGTACCAGAATTTCCAGACGTGCCAGATGTCTCAGAAGCCCGACCCAGACGTCCCAGACGGTCCAGACTTCCCAGATGTCCCAAACGTATTCGATGTTCCAGATGTCCCGGATGTCCCAGACTTTTCCGATGTCCCAGACGTCCCAGAGCGCCAGACGTCCCAGACGTCCCAGATGTCCCAGGTGCCTGACCCAGAAATCCCAGGCATCCCAGGTGTCCCAGAAGTACCCGATGTTTCAGATGTCCTAGATGTCCCAGATGTCCCAGAGGTCCCAGATGTCCCAAACGTCTCAGATGTCCCAGACACCACACACGTCCCAGACGTCCAAGATGTACCAGATGTCCCAGATGTCCCAGACGTCCCAAACGTCCCAGATGTCCCAGACGTCCCAGACGTTTCAGAAGGGCCAGAGGTCTCAGATGTCCCAGATGTTCCAGATGTCCCAGATGTCCCAGACGTCCCAGACGTCCTTGATGTCCCAGTTGTCCCAGACGTACCCGATGTTTCAAATGTCCCAGAGGTCCCAGATGTCCCAGACGTCCCAAAGATCCCAGATGTCTCAAACGTCCCAGATGTCCTAGACACCCCACACGACCCAGACGTCCAAGATGTTCCAGATGTCCCAGATGTCCCAGACGTCCCAGACGTCCCAGATGTCCCAGACGTCCCAGACGTCTCAGACGTGCCAGACGTTCTAGGTGTCCCAGATGTCCCAGATGTTCCAGACGTCCCAGATGTCCCACACGTCCCAGACGTCCAAGACGTACCAGATGTCCCAGATGTCCCAGACGTCCCAGATGTCCCAGACGTCCCAGACGTCTCAGACGGGCCAGTCGTTATAGGTGTGCCAGGTGTCCCAAACGTCACTAATGTCTCAGATGTCCCAGACGTTTCAGACGTCCCAGATGACCCAGATGTCCCAGACGTTCCAGACGTCCCACATGTCCCAGACGTCCAAGAATTACCAGATGTCCCAGATGTCCCAGACGTCCCAGACGTCCCAGATGTTACAGACGTCCCAGACGTCTCAGACGGGCCAGACGTCCTAGGAGTCCCAGCTGTTTCAGACGTTCCTAACGTCTCCAAAGTTTTAGACCTTCCACACGTCCCAGATGTCCCAGACGTCCCAGACGTCTCAGACGGGCCAGACGTTCAAAGTGTCCCAGATGTCCCAGATATTCCAGACGTCCCAGATGTCCCACACGTCCCAGACGTCCAAGACGTACCAGATGTCCCAATGTCCCACACGTCCCAGACTCCCCAGATGTTCCAGACGTTCCAGACGTCTCAGACGGGCCAGTCGTTATAGGTGTGCCAGGTGTCCCAAACGTCACTAATGTCTCAGATGTCCCAGACGTTTCAGACGTTCCAGATGATCCAGATGTCCCAGACGTTCCAGACGTCCCAGACGTTCCACATGTCCCAGACGTCCAAGAATTACCAGTTGTCCCAGATGTCCCAGACGTCCCAGAGGTCCCAGATGTTACAGACATCCCAGACGTCTCAGACGGGCCAGACGTCCTAGGAGTCCCAGGTGTCCCAGACGTCCCAGACGTCCCCGAAGTCCCAGACGTTCTAGACGTCCCAGGTGTCTCAGACTTCCGATACACTCTAGACGTCCCAGACGTCCCAGATGTCTCAGACATCCCAGAAGTACCAGATGTCGCAGATGTCCCGTCCCAGACGTCCCAATGTCCCAGACGTCCCAGACGTCCCAGATGTTTTAGATGTTCTAGATGTCCCAGATGTCCCAGACGTCTTCGATGATCCAGATGTCCCAGACGTACCAGACGTCCCAAACGTTCCAGAGGTCCTCGATGTCCCTACTGTCTCAAACGTCTCAGATGTCCCAGATGTCCCAGACGTCCCAGACATTCCAGAAGTCCCCGATGTCCTAGGTGACCCAGACGTCCCAAACCTCCCAGACGTTCCAGATGACCCAGATGTCCCAAACTTCCCCGATGTCTAGCCGTCCCAGACGTCCCAGATGTCCAAGATGTACCAGACGTTCCAAACGTTCCAGACGTCCTCGATGTCCCTACTGTCTCAGACGTCTCGGATGTCCCAGATGTCTCAGACGTCCCAGACATTCCAGAAGTCCCCGATGTCCTAGGTGAACCAGACGTCCCAAACCTCCCAGACGTCCCAGATGACCCAGATGTCCCTTCCCAGATGTCCCAAACGTCCCCGATGTCTGGCTGTCCCAGACGTCTCAGACGTCCCAGATATTTCAGATGTTTCAGAAGTCCTAGACGTCCCAGACGCCCGAGACGTTCCAGATGGCACAAATGTTTCAGAAGTCCCAGATGTCCCGACGTCCCAGGGGCCCCAGCGGGCCCAGACGTTCCAGACGTCCCAGATGTCCCAGAAATTCCAGATGTTTCAGATATCCTAAACGTCCCAGACGTCCCAGACGTCTCAGACGTCCCAGACGTGCCAGACGTCCCAGACGTCCTACACGTCCCAGATGTCCCAGTCGTCCGACACGTCCCAGATGTCCGACACGTCCCAGATGTCCCAGATGTCCCAGACGTTCCTGACGTCCCAGATGTTCCAGACATTCCAAACGTACTTGATGTCCCAGACGTCCCAGACGTCCCAGCTGTAGCAGTCGACCGACACGTCCCAGATGTTCCAGATGTCCCAGATGTCCAAACGTCCCAGACGTACCAGATGTCCCAAACGTCCCAGTCGTCTCAGATGGGCCAAACGTCTTAGATGTCCCAGACGTCCCACACGTCCCAGACGTCTCTGACCTCCTAGACGTCCCAAACGTCCCAGATGTCCAAGATGCAACAGACGTACCAGACGTCCCAGTCGTCCCAGACGTTCCAGACGTCCCAAATGTCTTAGATGACACAGATGTCTCAGACCTCCCAGATGTCCTCGACCTCCCAGACGTCCCACATGTCCCAGATGTAACAGACGTGGCAGACGTCCCAGTCGTCCCAGACGTCCCAGACGTCCCAGACGTCCCAGAACTCCCACGCGTCCGAAACGTCCCTGATGTCCTAGACGTCCCAGATGTCTCAGATGTAACATACGTTCCAAACGTCCCAGTCATCCCAGACGTTCCAGATGTCCCAGATGTTACACACGTACCAGCCGTTTAAGACGTCCCAGACGTCTTCGATGTCCCAGATGTCCCAGATACCCGAGACGTCCCAAACGGATTAGATGTCTCAGATGTCCCGTCCCAGACGTCCAAGACGTACCAGATGTCCCAGATGTCCCAGACGTACCCGATGTCCCAGATGTTTCAGATGTCCCAGATGTCCCCGACGCCGCAGACGTCCTAGATGTCTCAGATATCCCAGATGTCTCTGACGTCCCAGACCTTAGAGTTGTCCAGTTCCAGACGTCCCAGATGTCCCAGATGTTTTAGACGTCACAGAAGTCCTAGATGTCCCAGACGTCCCAGATGTCTCAGATGTCTCAGGTGTTCCCGACGTCACAGACGTCCTAGATGTCCCAGACGTCTCAGATTTCCCCAATATCCCAGACGTCCCAGATGTTCCGTACCAGACGTCCCAAACATCCCAAACGTTCTAGATGTCACAGACGTCCCGGACGTACCAGAATTTTCAGACGTGCCAGATGTCTCAGAAGCCCGACCCAGACGTCCCAGACGGTCCAGACTTCCCAGATGTCCCAAACGTATTCGATGTCTTAGATGTCCCGGATGTCCCAGACTTTTCCGATGTCCCAGACGTCCCAGAGCGCCAGACGTCCCAGACGTCCCAGATGTCCCAGGTGCTTGACCCAGAAGTCCCAGGCGTCCCAGGTGTCCCAGAAGTACCCGATGTTTCAGATGTCCTAGATGTCCCAGATGTCCCAGAGGTCCCAGATGTCCCAAACGTCCCAGATGTCCCAGACACCACACTCGTCCCAGACGTCCAAGGTGTACCAGATGTCCCAGATGTCCCAGACGTCCCAGATGTCCCAGACGTCCCAGACGTTTCAGAAGGGCCAGAGGTCTCAGATGTCCCATATGTTCCAGATGTCCCAGATGTCCCAGATGTCCCATACGACCCTAACGTCCATGTCGTCCCAGATGTTCCATATGTACCTAACGTCCCAGAGGTCCCAGATGTCCCATATGTTCCTAACGTCCCAGACGTTCCAGACGGCCTAGATTTCTTATATGTTTCAAATGTCCCAAACGTCCCAGACGTGCTAGATGTCCCATATGTCTCTAACGTGCCAGACGTCCTAGATGTCTCATATGCCCCTAACGTCCCTGACGTCCCAGACGTCCCAGATGTCCCATACGTCCCAAACGTCCTAGATGTCCCATATGTCCCTGACGTCCCAGACGTACCAGACGTCCTAGATATCCCATATGTTTCTAACGTCCCAGACGTTCTAGATGTCTCATATGCTCCTAACGTCCCAGACGTCCTATATAGCCCATATGTCCCTAACGTCCCAGACGTCCTAGATGTCCCATATGTCTCTAACGTCTCAGACGTTCCAGACGTCCTAGATGCCCCATATGTCCCTAACGTCCCTGACGTCCCAGACGTCCCAGATGTCCCATACGTCCCAAACGTCCTAGATGTCCCATATGTCCCTAACGTCCCAGACGTACAAGACGTCCTAGATCTCCCATATGTCCCTAACGTCCCAAACGTCCCAGTCGTCCTTGATGTAGCATATGTCCCTAACGTCCCGGACGTCCCAGATGTCCCATATGTCCCTAACGTCCCAGACGTCCCAGACGTCCTTGATGTCCCTTACGTCCCAGACGTCCTAGACGTGCCATGTCTTTAACGTCCCAGACGTCCTAGATGTCCCATATGTCCCTAACGCCCCAGACTTCCCAGACGTCCTATATGTCCCATATGTCCCTATCGTCCCAGACATCCTTGATGTCCTATATGTCCTTAACGTTCTAGATGTCTCATATGTTCCTAACGTTCCAGATGTCCCAGATATCCCAGACGTCCCAGACGTCCCAGGACTCCCACGCGTCCGAAACGTCCCTGATGTCCTAGACGTCCCAGATGTCCCAGATGTAACAGACGTACCAGACGTCCCAGTCATCCCAGACGTTCCAGATATCCCAGACATTCCAGACGTACCTGATGTCCCAGACGTCCCAGACGTCCCAGCTGTAGCAGTCGACCGACACGTCCCAGACGTCCCAGATGTCTCAGATGTCTCAGGTGTTCCCGACGTCACAGACGTCCTAGATGTCCCAGACGTCTCAGATTTCCCCAATATCCCAGACGTCCCAGATGTTCCGTACCAGACGTCCCAAACATCCCAAACGTTCTAGATGTCACAGACGTCCCGGACGTACCAGAATTTTCAGACGTGCCAGATGTCTCAGAAGCCCGACCCAGACGTCCCAGACGGTCCAGACTTCCCAGATGTCCCAAACGTATTCGATGTCTTAGATGTCCCGGATGTCCCAGACTTTTCCGATGTCCCAGACGTCCCAGAGCGCCAGACGTCCCAGACGTCCCAGATGTCCCAGGTGCCTGACCCAGAAGTCCCAGGCGTCCCAGGTGTCCCAGAAGTACCCGATGTTTCAGATGTCCTAGATGTCCCAGATGTCCCAGAGGTCCCAGATGTCCCAAACGTCCCAGATGTCCCAGACACCACACTCGTCCCAGACGTCCAAGGTGTACCAGATGTCCCAGATGTCCCAGACGTCCCAGACGTTTCAGAAGGGCCAGAGGTCTCAGATGTCCCATATGTTCCAGATGTCCCAGATGTCCCATACGACCCTAACGTCCATGTCGTCCCAGATGTTCCATATGTCCCTAACGTCCCAGAGGTCCCAGATGTCCCATATGTCCCTAACGTCCCAGACGTCCCAGCAGTCCTATATGTTCCTAACGTCCCAGACGTTCCAGACGTCCTAGATTTCTTATATGTTTCAAATGTCCCAGACGTCCCAGACGTCCTAGATGTCCCATATGTCTCTAACGTGCCAGACGTCCTAGATGTTTCATATGCCCCTAACGTCCCTGACGTCCCAGACGTCCCAGATGTCCCATACGTCCCAAACGTCCTAGATGTCCCATATGTCCCTGACGTCCCAGACGTACCAGACGTCCTAGATGTCCCATATGTTTCTAACGTCCCAGACGTTCTAGATGTCTCATATGCTCCTAACGTCCCAGACGTCCTATATAGCCCATATGTCCTTAACGTCCCAGACGTCCTAGATGTCCCATATGTCTCTAACGTCTCAGACGTTCCAGACGTCCTAGATGCCCCATATGTCCCTAACGTCCCTGACGTCCCAGACGTCCCAGATGTCCCATACGTCCCAAACGTCCTAGATGTCCCATATGTCCCTAACGTCCCTGACGTCCCAGACGTCCCAGATGTCCCATACGTCCCAAACGTCCTAGATGTCCCATATGTCCCTAACGTCCCAGACGTACCAGACGTCCTAGATCTCCCATATGTCCCTAACGTCCCAAACGTCCCAGTCGTCCTTGATGTAGCATATGTCCCTAACGTCCCGGACGTCCCAGATGTCCCATATGTCCCTAACGTCCCTGACGTCCCAGACGTCCCAGATGTCCCATACGTCCCAAACGTCCTAGATGTCCCATATGTCCCTAACGTCCCTGACGTCCCAGACGTCCCAGATGTCCCATACGTCCCAAACGTCCTAGATGTCCCATATGTCCCTGACGTCCCAGACGTACCAGACGTCCTAGATGTCCCATATGTTTCTAACGTCCCAGACGTTCTAGATGTCTCATATGCTCCTAACGTCCCAGACGTCCTATATAGCCCATATGTCCTTAACGTCCCAGACGTCCTAGATGTCCCATATGTCTCTAACGTCTCAGACGTTCCAGACGTCCTAGATGCCCCATATGTCCCTAACGTCCCTGACGTCCCAGACGTCCCAGATGTCCCATACGTCCCAAACGTCCTAGATGTCCCATATGTCCCTAACGTCCCTGACGTCCCAGACGTCCCAGATGTCCCATACGTCCCAAACGTCCTAGATGTCCCATATGTCCCTAACGTCCCAGACGTACCAGACGTCCTAGATCTCCCATATGTCCCTAACGTCCCAAACGTCCCAGTCGTCCTTGATGTAGCATATGTCCCTAACGTCCCGGACGTCCCAGATGTCCCATATGTCCCTAACGTCCCTGACGTCCCAGACGTCCCAGATGTCCCATACGTCCCAAACGTCCTAGATGTCCCATATGTCCCTAACGTCCCTGACGTCCCAGACGTCCCAGATGTCCCATACGTCCCAAACGTCCTAGATGTCCCATATGTCCCTAACGTCCCAGACGTACCAGACGTCCTAGATGTCCCATATGTCCCTAACGCCCCAGACTTCCCAGACGTCCTATATGTCCCATATGTCCCTATCGTCCCAGACATCCTTGATGTCCTATATGTCCTTAACGTTCTAGATGTCTCATATGTTCCTAACGTTCCAGATGTCCCAGATATCCCAGACGTCCCAGACGTCCCAGGACTCCCACGCGTCCGAAACGTCCCTGATGTCCTAGACGTCCCAGATGTCCCAGATGTAACAGACGTACCAGACGTCCCAGTCATCCCAGACGTTCCAGATATCCCAGACATTCCAGACGTACCTGATGTCCCAGACGTCCCAGACGTCCCAGCTGTAGCAGTCGACCGACACGTCCCAGACGTCCCAGATGTCTCAGATGTCTCAGGTGTTCCCGACGTCACAGACGTCCTAGATGTCCCAGACGTCTCAGATTTCCCCAATATCCCAGACGTCCCAGATGTTCCGTACCAGACGTCCCAAACATCCCAAACGTTCTAGATGTCACAGACGTCCCGGACGTACCAGAATTTTCAGACGTGCCAGATGTCTCAGAAGCCCGACCCAGACGTCCCAGACGGTCCAGACTTCCCAGATGTCCCAAACGTATTCGATGTCTTAGATGTCCCGGATGTCCCAGACTTTTCCGATGTCCCAGACGTCCCAGAGCGCCAGACGTCCCAGACGTCCCAGATGTCCCAGGTGCCTGACCCAGAAGTCCCAGGCGTCCCAGGTGTCCCAGAAGTACCCGATGTTTCAGATGTCCTAGATGTCCCAGATGTCCCAGAGGTCCCAGATGTCCCAAACGTCCCAGATGTCCCAGACACCACACTCGTCCCAGACGTCCAAGGTGTACCAGATGTCCCAGATGTCCCAGACGTCCCAGACGTTTCAGAAGGGCCAGAGGTCTCAGATGTCCCATATGTTCCAGATGTCCCAGATGTCCCATACGACCCTAACGTCCATGTCGTCCCAGATGTTCCATATGTCCCTAACGTCCCAGAGGTCCCAGATGTCCCATATGTCCCTAACGTCCCAGACGTCCCAGCAGTCCTATATGTTCCTAACGTCCCAGACGTTCCAGACGTCCTAGATTTCTTATATGTTTCAAATGTCCCAGACGTCCCAGACGTCCTAGATGTCCCATATGTCTCTAACGTGCCAGACGTCCTAGATGTTTCATATGCCCCTAACGTCCCTGACGTCCCAGACGTCCCAGATGTCCCATACGTCCCAAACGTCCTAGATGTCCCATATGTCCCTGACGTCCCAGACGTACCAGACGTCCTAGATGTCCCATATGTTTCTAACGTCCCAGACGTTCTAGATGTCTCATATGCTCCTAACGTCCCAGACGTCCTATATAGCCCATATGTCCTTAACGTCCCAGACGTCCTAGATGTCCCATATGTCTCTAACGTCTCAGACGTTCCAGACGTCCTAGATGCCCCATATGTCCCTAACGTCCCTGACGTCCCAGACGTCCCAGATGTCCCATACGTCCCAAACGTCCTAGATGTCCCATATGTCCCTAACGTCCCAGACGTACCAGACGTCCTAGATCTCCCATATGTCCCTAACGTCCCAAACGTCCCAGTCGTCCTTGATGTAGCATATGTCCCTAACGTCCCGGACGTCCCAGATGTCCCATATGTCCCTAACGTCCCAGACGTCCCAGACGTCCTTGATGTCCCTTACGTCCCAGACGTCCTAGACGTGCCATGTCTTTAACGTCCCAGACGTCCTAGATGTCCCATATGTCCCTAACGCCCCAGACTTCCCAGACGTCCTATATGTCCCATATGTCCCTATCGTCCCAGACATCCTTGATGTCCTATATGTCCTTAACGTTCTAGATGTCTCATATGTTCCTAACGTTCCAGATGTCCCAGATGTCCCAGACGTCCCAGACGTCCCAGGACTCCCACGCGTCCGAAACGTCCCTGATGTCCTAGACGTCCCAGATGTCCCAGATGTAACAGACGTACCAGACGTCCCAGTCATCCCAGACGTTCCAGATATCCCAGATGTTACACACGTACCTGCCGTTCAAAACGTCTCAGATGTCATATACGACTCTAACGTCCCAGACGTCCCAGATGTCCCTAACGTCCCAGATGTCCCATATGTCGCTAACGTCCCAGACGTCCCAGCAGTCCCATATGTTTCTAACGTCCCAGACGTCGTAGGTTTCCTATCTGTTCCAAATGTCCCAGACGTCCCAGACGTCCTAGATGTCCCATATGTCTTTAACGTGCCAGACGTCCTAGATGTTGTTACAATTTTAAATGCTCAGATCGACATTAATCAAGAGCTCTGTCAAAAATCGGGTACAAACTACAGGGTTCGCCGGCTTTACTAAAAAGAACACAGATCTTAATGTGTTGGAGCAGATTTCGTGGCTCCGATTCCTCGCACTTGGCTCAGTCGGGAAGGCGTGGTTCGAGAGTACAAAGAAAAACCGGCGGGGTACTTACCCTAAAGCTTGCTTAAAAGAAAAAGAAATGCCTGAGCGCCACTTGGTTCTGGTTAGGGGTGGCTAACGTGTCTAGAACCAAGAACAATACACGTAGCCTATGTAGAAGTCCTCCAGGTTGCTTTACACCACTCCAGCGTCACTCGTCAGCTCCACCGACGCCGGATGCAAACGTAGGGTGGCCACAAAAATCGAAGTCACTTACCTTCGATGGCCACCGCTCTGGAAGCTAATAACAAAATACAAAACACCCCTGATCTAAAGGGCTTACGCGTTCTATCGCATGCTCTGGTCTTTACATGAAATTACACTTGGCTAAAGCCGTCTTTAGTTGAAGACTCAATAGGTTCACACATTTAAATCAAACCAATAATTAATTTAGCCAATAATGAAATTTAATGATTTAAATTTTAATACATCAAGCCAAAAGTCGGCTATCAAAAAGGTGACACCCTAGTTGAGGTCAAAAGGCGATCCCACGCAAGAACTAACTTAGTCTAAACAGAGTTACAAAGAATAAACATCTGAAATATTGGCAGGAGTAAAGCTTCCACCTTCAATGATCAACTGACATAATTAAAATACAAAGACGTACGCAATGTTCATAACTCGGCACACTGCGCAACAACAAATGATAATAACACACCCGGCACTGGATAAGCGTAACAGAAATAGTTAACAATGTACAATTTTACCTTAGCCCAGGCATGATAGACTATGGGAAATCCAAGCCTCGGTGATGCTGCAGAGGACGCCGGGAGTGGTGATTGCTTCCTGCAGTGTAGAACAAGGTAGACCCAAGGGTTGTGGAACGGTAGACAGCGGTCCAAAAGAGGGCAGAGGAAATTCACAATGAATACGGTCGTCCCCCCCCCGGGAACGAAAGAAAACTCGAGATCGGCTGAACATAGCAAAATTTGCAAAAAGCAGACGTTTCCCCACTCACTATGGGAAAACTACGTGGGCTTTATAGGGCGTCTTGTACTAGATGTGCATCCATGTGCAAAATAACTCCGTTCCCTGCTCGGTGGTTGAGTTAAACAAACATTAAAAACGCCGCCCGCTGATACGTCAATCGAGTCACACACAACGCATTCCGCGGGGAAAGAACAGAAATCCTTCACAAAACATTAATTTCACTGGATAGCACCGAAATGGGTTAACACAAAAGGTCCCCCGGCGAGTCGCCGAGGCGACCCCGGAGGGTGCAAAACAAACACGTCTGTCTGAACTGAAGGCTGGCTACTAATTAATTTTTAAAATGGGACTCCGCGGGAAGAACACCAGATCCGCTCCCCGCTATCATGCAACCATCCTTCTCTTGCCACTGTTAAAGGAAATCCTTCCTCTCCAGAAAATATTACTGCGTAAGCGTTGAATAAGCGAGAGGGCCTTGGAACATTCGAGAAAAGATCTTTGTTAAGGCAGCGAATCCCAGGGTGTCAAATTACTACCGAAATTCCCCGACGGGCAAAGCATAAGTTATTGCATATCAAGAATAGCCTTGGAAAACCCTATTTCTTCGTTACATGGAACAAAGAGGAGAATTATTTAGAACGCGTTGGGCGCATATGCATTCCAGGAATTTTAAGCTGAAGGCACCCGAGGTTGCGAAATAGATAAGGCTGTCAGGCGTAGCGCTAGACTGCTTACGAAGGTAATTTTCAGCAATCGCTTGCATCTCAGAGCCTATTTCGAATGAATTTGAACGTGCGACTTTAAATTACAGGGTCGGTTTTAAAGCAGGGCCGGTTTTAAAGCAGAACCGGCTTCAGAAATTAACGAGGTCGAACATAATCTAACACCCCCTCCACTAGAGGTCAATTTCCCAAATTGATCCTTGAGACGACCGAGGGACTTGCTAGAAGATTCGCTTAACCTAAGGTGCGGATTGAGATAGCCGTCACTACTCAGGATCCCAACCACGCGATGACGGATAGCGTCAATGGACAGAGTGAGAAGGAAGAAGAAATTTGCCAAAAAGACCGGTTACGCCGGGAGAAATTACGTAAAACCCCAATCGGGTACTGACGGTTCGGTGAAGCCTAGAACACCCCTCCCCGGACCAGGGAATCGGGCGACGAATAAACGTAATTTGTCCCAAAGGAGGGTACTCCGCCAGGGGTCCCATTCGACTTGGCGATCGAAACTCAAAATCTCAAAAACATCATAAAACACGGACCACTCCACCCCGGTAAAGGGTGGTGCCCACATCTCAAAATAATACCGACCATGGCCGAGCGACCATGGCACGCGCCCATGGGGTGACGGGTAAGCAAGGCGACCGGACCCACTGCCTACTCACTATCCGGCCCCATGACACGGTTTAAAGGGAAAAGTGCCAAAGGCAAAACGGGTGAGGACAATGACAGGTGTCGCCGGACACACGGTATAGGGAGGATAGAACGAAAGAAGAAAGATGAGAGAGAAGAGTTGATATCCCACCTGGGGAGTTTGTTTTGCTCTTGAAAGAGCGTGTCATAATAGGGTATAAGTCATCACTGTGCACTCTTCCGTCCAACCTACCAATCGAACACAGGGTTACGAAGCCCCAAGGTTCGCAACCTAACTCTCAAGGACCCGTTGAAGAGGGCACGCAAGGCGTCACGGGATCAGCTCTTGTGTTTGTCCCACAGCAACAAACGATCAAAGAAAGGGGTAGCTACGAACGACAGGAGTCTCGAAGGCCTTGAAGGCCGCCTAGCCTAAACTAACCTATCCTATTCTAATGAAACGAACAATTATATACAACAGTAAGTCACTCATGGTTAATCCATTGTGACTTAAGATTGTTAAGGAAAAGAAAACTGAGTCCACCGAAATCCTCAATTGATGACGATGCCGAAAGCCAAGTCGTCTATAAATTCGCAAAATGCGAGACCGAAAATGACTCCGACACCGAACACCAAAAGAAAATCCGGAAAAACAAAGTCTCCAATAAATCTCAAACATGAAATTCACTAAAGACACAACATGCGAACAGTCTGGCCTTGACTGTCACACGAAGCTCAAAAGCTAACAACGAAATCGCTCCTCCCAAAGTCCAAAAGGGCAGGAATACGATGCCTGACCTAAAGTCATCAAAAGTCTTCAACGAGATTGCCTTTCCCAAAATCCAAAGGGCAAAGACACCTAAAGTGACAACCTAAAGTCATCAAAAGAAAATTCGGTAGGTGACGACAGATCGTCAATAAATAACGGAACGATGGAGTCTCGATCGAAAAAGAATTATTCCAGGCTTCGGAATGGCACAGCGTAACCAGAATTTGCAAAAGGTGCAACGCTCTCATACTACACGAGAACACAAGCGGGATTACTTAAGCGGCGTCTTCAAACAGATGTGCAATAAAGCAGAATTTGCCCCACCTCAACCTTCAGAGCGTGGACAGCAACGGTACAAAACGGCAATCCCAAGAAAATTTTACGCTGGCCTAGAAGTCACTAAAACAAAACAACAACAGGCGACTAACTCGCAACATACTCCAACACGGTAAACAACTAAGTCAATAAACGAAAAAGGTACGACAAAAAGTGTACAAGACACTACGACAAGCGTTGATGCACGCGATGAAATCAGCAAACAAAGTTGGGCGATACATGATAGAAATGAAAACGAAATAGAAGTCAATCAAAAAAATACTACGCCAATCCAACTAAGATGGTTTGAGAGACCTTAAAAATTCGCATACGCGGATCTCACAAACACACCAACACAAACCACATCCTAACAACGAACCAATACAGAATAATGAAGGCGACATGATTTCCAACTCGTCAACAAACAACAACGCGGCACCACATTAAAGGATAACAACAAAAAAGTCAACATCAGTAATCTAAATGCGTCAATGTCGATAAACTTTACTAACTTCAACTTAAATTCGGAATAGCACAATAAAATTTCAAACTAGCTGAAGGCTAAACACAATCAACAATAAACGAATTAAAAAAAGTTCGATACCTTCCAAAAATTTCAGAGTTTTCACGAAAAAGACTAAAAAACACGGTTTGCTTAATGATCCTTACTAAAATAAACGATTGCATCAAAAAGAGTGGCTCCAAAATGTGCATTAGCACAGAAAAGAAAATGTTGAAATATTGAACACGAAAAAACACAAAAATCCCGCGAAAAATTCCGGGAAAAACAATGTTTGGTTTATCAAAGGGATAGCAAGGAACTCATTTAATAAAAGAAAACAAATAGGATACGCGTCCTGATATGAAAAAAACACGATTCCAAATTTCAAAGTCCTAAAAAGTCAAGTTTTCATGGAAAATACTGGAAAAAACTATATGACGTTGATGCCAAACACTAAAATGAAGCTGTATGACAAGAAAAGAAACACAAAAACAAAGCCCTAAAGGCGTTATCGACAAAACTTTGCCCCACGGCCGGGCAGCCACTTAGATCTGTTACAATTTTAAATGCTCAGATCGACATTGATCAAGAGCTCTGTCAAAAATCGGGTACAAACTACAGGGTTCGCCGGCTTTACTAAAAAGAACACAGATCTTAATGTGTTGGAGCAGATTTCGTGGCTCCGATTCCTCGCACTTGGCTCAGTCGGGAAGGCGTGGTTCGAGAGTACAAAGAAAAACCAGCGGGGTACTTACCCTAAAGCTTGCTTAAAAAAAAAGAAATGCCTGAGCGCCACTTGGTTCTGGTTAGGGGTGGCTAACGTGTCTAGAACCAAGAACAATACACGTAGCCTATGTAGAAGTCCTCCAGGTTGCTTTACACCACTCCAGCGTCACTCGTCAGCTCCACCGACGCCGGATGCAAACGTAGGGTGGCCAGAAAAATCGAAGTCACTTACCTTCGATGGCCACCGCTCTGGAAGCTAATAACAAAATACAAAACACCCCTGATCTAAAGGGCTTACGCGTTCTATCGCATGCTCTGGTCTTTACATGAAATTACACTCGGCTAAAGCCGTCTTTAGTTGAAGACTCAATAGGTTCACACATTTATCAAACCAATAATTAATTTAGCCAATAATGAAATTTAATGATTTAAATTTTAATACATCAAGCCAAAAGTCGGCTATCAAAAAGGTGACACCCTAGTTGAGGTCAAAAGGGGATCCCACGCAAGAACTTAGTCTAAACAGAGTTACAAAGAATAAACATCTGAAATATTGGCAGGAGTAAAGCTTCCACCTTCAATGATCAACTGACATAATTAAAATACAAAGACGTACGCAATGTTCATAACTCGGCACACTACGCAACAACAAATGATAATAACACACCCGGCACTGGATAAGCGTAACAGAAATAGTTAACAATGTACAATTTTACCTTAGCCCAGGCATGATAGACTATGGGAAATCCAAGCCTCGGTGATGCTGCAGAGGACGCCGGGAGTGGTGATTGCTTCCTGCAGTGTAGAACAAGGTAGACCCAAGGGTTGTGGAACGGTAGACAGCGGTCCAAAAGAGGGCAGAGGAAATTCACAATGAATACGGTCGTCCCCCCCCCCGGGAACGAAAGAAAACTCGAGATCGGCTGAACGTAGCAAAATTTGCAAAAAGCAGACGTTTCCCCACTCACTATGGGAAAACTACGTGGGCTTCATAGGGCGTCTTGTACTAGATGTGCATCCATGTGCAAAATAACTCCGTTCCCTGCTCGGTGGTTGAGTTAAACAAACATTAAAAACGCCGCCCGCTGATACGTCAATCGAGTCACACACAACGCATTCCGCGGGGAAAGAACAGAAATCCTTCACAAAACATTAATTTCACTGGATAGCACCGAAATGGGTTAACACAAAAGGTCCCCCGGCGAGTAGCCGAGGCGACCCCGGAGGGTGCAAAACAAACACGTCTGTCTGAACTGAAGGCTGGCTACTAATTAATTTTTAAAATGGGACTCCGCGAGAAGAACACCAGATCCGCTCCCCGCTATCATGCAACCATCCTTCTCTTGCCACTGTTAAAGGAAATCCTTCCTCTCCAGAAAATATTACTGCGTAAGCGTTGAATAAGCGAGAGGGCCTTGGAACATTCGAGAAAAGATCTTTGTTAAGGCAGCGAATCCCAGGGTGTCAAATTACTACCGAAATTCCCCGACGGGCAAAGCATAAGTTATTGCATATCAAGAATAGCCTTGGAAAACCCTATTTCTTCGTTACATGGAACAAAGAGGAGAATTATTTAGAACGCGTTGGGCGCATATGCATTCCAGGAATTTTAAGCTGAAGGCACCCGAGGTTGCGAAATAGATAAGGCTGTCAGGCGTAGCGCTAGACTGCTTACGAAGGTAATTTTCAGCAATCGCTTGCATCTCAGAGCCTATTTCGAATGAATTTGAACCTGCGACTTTAAATTACAGGGTCGGTTTTAAAGCAGGGCCGGTTTTAAAGCAGAACCGGCTTCAGAAATTAACGAGGTCGAACATAATCTAACAATGTCTAATATGCCCCTAACGTCCATGACGTCAAAGTCTTCTCAGATGTCCCATACGTCCCAAACGTCCTAGATGTCCCATATGTCCCTGACGTCCCAGACGTACCAGGTGTCCTAGATGTCCCATATGTTTCTAACGTCCCAGACGTCCTAGATGTCTCATATGCCCCTAACGACCCAGACGTCCTATATATTCCATATGTCCCTAACGTCCCAGACGTCCTAGATGTCCCATATGTCTCTAACGTCCCAGACGTTCCAGACGTCCTAGATGTCCCATATGTCCCTAACGTCCCTGACGTCCCAGACGTCCCAGATGTCCCATACGTCCCAAGCGTCCTAGATGTCCCATATGTCCCTAACGTCCCAGACGTACCAGACGACCTAGATGTCCCATATGTTTCTAACGTCCCAGACGTCCTAGATGTCCCACATGCCCCTAACGGCCCTGACGTCCCAGACTTCCCAGATGTCCCATACGTCCCAGACGTCCTAGATGCCCTAAATGTCCCTAACGTCCCTGGCGTCCCAGACGTCCTAGATGTTTCATATGTCCCTAACGTCCCAGACGTCCTAGATATCTCATATGTCCCTAACGTCCCAGACGTCCTAAACGTCCTTGATGTCCCATACGTCCCAGACGTCCTATATGTCCCATATGTCCCTAACGTCCCAGACGTCCTAAATGTTCCATATGTCCCTAACGTCTTAGACGTCCCAGACGTTCTATATGTCCCATATGTCCCTAATGTTCCAGACGTCCTAAATGTCCTATATGTTCCTAACGTCCCAGGTGTCCCATATGTCCCTAACGTCCCAGACGTCCCAGATGTCCCATATGTTCCTAACGTCCCAGACGTCCCAGATGTCCCACATGTTCCATTTGTCCCTAACGTCCCAGACGTCCTAGATGTCCCATATGTCCCTAACGTCCCAGACGTCCCAGATGTCCCATATGTCCCTAACGACCCAGACGTCCCAGATGTCCCATATGTCCCTAACGTTACAGACGTCCCAGATGTCCAATATGTCCCATATGTCCAAAACGTCCCAGACGTCCTAGATGTCCCATATGTCCCTAACGTCCCAGACGTTACATATGTCCCTAACGACCCAGATATCCCAGATGTCCCATATGTCCCATATGTCCCTAACGTCCCAGACATCTTAGGTGTCCTATATGTCCCTAACGTACCAGACTTCCTAGATGTCACACATGTTTCTAACGTCCCAGACGTCCTAGATCTCCCATATGCCCTAACTACCTAGACGTCCCAGACGGTCTGTATGTCCCATATGTCCCTAACGTCCCAGACGTCCTAGATGTCCTATATGTCCCTAACGTCCCAAACGTCCCAGATGTCTCATATGTCCCTAACGTCCCAGACGTCCCAGATGTCCCATATGTCCCTTACGTCCCAAACGTCCCAGACGTCCCAGATATCCCAGACTTCCCAAACGTCGCAGACGTCTCAGATGTCCTAGATGTCCCATATGTTCCTAACGTCCCAGGCTTTCTAGATGTCCCATATGTCCCTAACGTCCCAAACGCCCCAGACGTCCTAGATGTAGCATATGTCCCTAACTTCCCGGACGTCCCAGATGTCCCATATGTCCCTAACGTCCCAGACATCCCAGACGTCCTTGATGTCTCTTACGTCCCAGACGTCCTAGACGTGCCATATGTCTTTAACGTCCCAGACGTCCTAGAAGTCCCATATGTCTCTAACATCCCAGACGTCCTAGATGTCCCATATGTCCCTAACGTCCCAGATGCCCAGACGTCCTATATGTCCCATATGTCCCTAACGTCCCAGACATCTTTGATGTCCTATATGTCCCTAACGTTCCAGATGTCTCATATGTCTCTAACGTTCCATATGTCCCAGATGTTCCAGACGTCCCAGACGTCCCAGGACTGCCACGCGTCCGAAACGTCCCTGATGTCCCAGACGTCCCAGATGTCCCAGATGTAACAGACGTACCAGACGTCCCAGTCATCCCAGATGTTACACACGTACCTGCCGTTCAAAACGTCCCAGATGTCCCATATGTCCCTAACGTCCCAGACGTCCCAGCAGTTCCATATGTTCCTAACGTCCCAGACGTTCCAGACGTCCTAGATTTCTTATATGTTTCAAATGTCCCAGACGTCCCAGACGTCCTAGATGTCCCATATGTCTCTAACGTGCCAGACGTCCTAGATGTCTCATATGCCCCTAACGTCCCTGACGTCCCAGACGTCCCTGATGTCCCATACGTCCCAAACGTCCTAGATGGCCCATATGTCCCTGACGTCCCAGACGTACCAGACGTCCTAGATGTCCCATATGTTTCTAACGTCCCAGATGTTCTAGATGTCTCATATGCCCCTAACGTCCCAGACGTCCTATATAGCCCATATGTCCCTAACGTCCCAGACGTCCTAGATGTCCCATATGTCTCTAACGTCTCAGACGTTCCAGACGTCCTAGATGTCCCATATGTCCCTAACGTCCCTGACGTCCCAGACGTCCCAGATGTCCCATACGTCCCAAACGTTTTAGATGTCCCATATATCCCTAACGTCCCAGACGTACCAGACGTCCTAAATGTCCCTAATGTTTCTTACGTTTCAGACGTCCTAGATCTCCCATATGTCCCTAACGCCCAAACGTCTCAGTCGTCCTAGATGTAGCATATGTCCCTAACGTCCTGGACGTCCCAGATGTCCCATATGTCCCTAACGTCCCAGACGTCTCAGACGTCCTTGATGTCCCTTAGGTCCCAGACGTCCTAGACGTGCCATATGTCTTTAACGTCCCAGACGTCCTAGATGTCCCATATGTCCCTAGTAGAGGGAAGTGGATGGTTCTGGAACCTCCCCCCACCACTTGACCTGGAGTTCAAGGCCAAGGCCACGTTCAATCCCAAGGTCACATGCATGGCGAGGCCACGTGCAAGCCCAAGGTCATGTTCGAAGCGAGGCCACGTTCGGAGCGAGGCCACGTTCAAGGTCAAACCCGCGTTCGAGGTTGGGGCTACTTTAAAAAAAATTCAAGGTCAAGATCACGTTTACGGCCAAGGCCATAGAAAGAGTTATGTAGTGCTTAGAACAGACTGCGCTTAACATATTTATTTAAAAAATTAGGCATGAAGTAAACGCCTAGGATACTTCATGTCTAAATTATGACTCGACTAGGATTCGAACCTAGGTCTCCATGTATATCTGCAATCTGCAGCCGAGGGTATCTTTACCTCTAGACCATCGAGTCGGATAGAATATTTGGTTACTCATCCAGAGTACCTTCGTAGAGTGAAAGATACACATAATTTAATAAAAAAAGTTATATTTAAGATGCACATACAAAGAGTAATTACAGTAGTGGCTACACTAAATGATTATAATACCAACAGATTAAGAAATACGTTACAGACATACACATTAGAGCGAATAAAATAGTGCTTAAAACAATAGTAGATATACAGCAGGAATTATCCGCGGGTGAGAGCAGCTTCTTCAAGACATCAGGTTTATTTTTTAGCAAAATCGTTTGCCAATTCGTATCTACCGCATATGAAGGGAAATGGTATTTTATCTTGAACGTTAAAACGTTATGTTCAGTAAAGTTGTTCACTTGTATTTTAAAAACGGAAATAGTTGTCAAGGAACTGGTATCCATTTTGCGCCACGTCACGTTGTGCACTCCATCATTGTAGGCGAAAGAAGCTGAACTGCACCGCGGCGGTTGAAGGACGTAGAGAATCCCATCATGAACTGCAGCGAGAGCAACCAAAAATTGTATTGGTAGCATGTTCAACAAGTCGATGGCAACTAGTGAATGGTTTGGCGCCACACTTTGCATCACTTATGACAACAGCAACCTTTTGTTTTGTCGGCCGCACCCGTTCCATTGTTGCCAGCCACATCTACTCCTGGGGAAAAATGCAACGCATCGAAAAGTTGATAAGTCAAGTCTTCGATGGTTTGTATTTGCTGGTAGACCTTGGCAATTTTGCAGTTGGGTGACCAACGGAGGTGTTCAGATAGGGGTTTGTCATTGCGCTCCCAGCCAGAAATTTGAACTCCGCAGTGGAAACACTGTACACGATTAATCGTGTCGCTGATGCAAAAGAAACCGGCACCTGCTAGCGATTCTGGAGTTTGACCTCGACTCCAATCGCCGAATGTTCGTAGCCGTTTGGAGTAGCTCCCAAATTCTGGATATCGAGGTTCTGAGCTCATGATGGCAACTAACTACGCACACGTTTGTGAAAGCTTTATATTCTACAATTCAAGGTCACAATCTCGAAACTTTAAAATAAAACCACAGAAATATTTCTAAATATATTTATTTCCAAGTATAAGTTATATATGTAACTTCCCCATCCTCCAGTAGGCCTAGGTACCGGTCCACTGGCTTGAAGATGTTGGTCTGCCACCACACAGCTGACGATCCGTCGAAGACTGCAGGCCACGTCCGTAAGGTGGTCGTCTCCGCTAGGGTCTCTCCTTGTAGGTTCAAGGCGTACTCCATTGTGACCACTGCCTGGAGAGACCGTTGAGAGGATGCTGGAGGGCAACTAGCCAAAAACCGGCGAAAATGACGGTAAAATTGTTCTGCATTCTTAAAGTTAGTTGCCATAGCTGCTTGATGATTATGGTAGGTGCTGGAGGATTATGATGACCGTTACAGAAAACAGGCAACTTAATATAGGAGCGTAGTCAAGGATGGGAACGTAGAAGGTCAAGGGTCTTACCTTGAGATTCACATATAAAGCGTAACGTTTTTCCACCACGGCTACCAGTCATCATGCCTGATATTGTTGTTGATGCGCTCTTTGAAGATGCTCCCACATTTTACAAGGAGTTTGAATACTTCATCACCTCCGAACCGAGACCTCCATCAGCTCGTCAACTCCAGGCTGCCGTAACAATAGACTATTCCATGAGTCTTGGAAGCGAGCGCCTATGGCAGTCGACCCTCCTGAGGACGCTACCCACCACATACGAGGGTGACCCATTCCTGTGGTGGCGGCGGCATGTAGAGGTCCCCATCCAGCGCTTTCTCGCTCGGCTAGCAGATGGGGATGTAGTGTATATTACTTATTGTTGGCTTAATTAAATATATGTATATAAAGGGGTCTGTGTTTTATTGCACTCCTAGCGACGTCTATGATTATTGATATTTTATAAGTAGAAGCCTACGCTTTCAGTATTCATATCCAGTTCGACGCTTGAGCAATGCCTATCGATAAATTTGGTAAACATATGCATGCGAATTCCACATCACACCCGCAGGTGTTTGTGGTTGAAGAGCTAAGCGAGCCTTTATATTATGAACGAGATTTACAACTAGTATCCATTGCCGTCAATGATGATAGATGGTACATCCTAGCGCATGGTGACATCGAATATACTATTCCCTTCCGTGAAGCTGAAATAACAAACGTCTTACTTTATCCCGAAAATACCGAAATTTATATCAACAGGTTGGGGTCATATAAATTACAGGAAATGATCGGGAAGACATTAAAAAAGGGTGATATGCTAAAATTTTGGGCAGTCAAGCCAAATATGTTATATGTGGAATTTCAACTCAAGGTTCCCATAATTGTTGAGTCCAAAAAAGTAGTGCAGTAAACATGACTTCAAGGTCGCGTTTACGGTCACCTCCTACCACATATAACCTTGGAAATGTGAAAATAAAAGCGCGTAGAAGAGTCGGCAAGGGTAGTAGCATCCGATAGTCGTGCAGAAATGGAAGCCTTGTTGAAAGCTATTGAGGTAGTTCAGAGTAATAAAGCAAGAAAGCCGCAACCACTGTTCTGTCCGGAACTTCTGAATAGTAGGACGTACAAATTAAATAAATCAAGTTCTAAGTACGTCAGTGTAGGGTTTGATTGGAGTTCGCAATTTAACCCAAGTATTATAATACGGGGTGCCAAAAATGACTGGGTGCAGTTAAATGAATGGGAGTGGACAGCCCTGATTGCAAATCAAGGAGTGATTTCCAACTACTTGTATTCTCTCGACGGTGAGTGGCCAGCTCTGGAAATAGGAAAGAAGAGGATTGTATTTGAAGCGATCCAGACAAGGAAAATAATCAAATTGGAGGAAGTGGGCTTGTCAGAGGTGCGTTTAGCGAGCGAAACTGTAGAAGAATTGTGGCGCTTGCAGAAACTCGTGGAAGCGCGATTCGCACAATTAAAAGCGTTACACTTTGAGAGTTTCTATAAAGAAATAGTAAAGGGTGTAGCAAACCTTTGTGGAGACTGTTTAGTAAATGTATGGTCTGTAGTGGATCAGCTGGAGGAGAACTCTGAAAAGACTGCGTGTATGGTGGAAGTGCTAACGTTCGCAAGTTCTATGGTAAAGTGCGACATCGAAGTGGAAGCCCTGAGTCGTCAGTTGGCAGTGTAGTCATGTGGATGAATTATAGAGAGGCTGCTCGACCGGCTGCAAGAGACGTACCTAGTGCGGTTGAACGATTAGTGAGTTCGTTAAAGGATTTAGCTTTCGAAGCGTCGCACGAAGTCGTATATGGGTTAGGACGTTCCGGATTCAGTGACGAAGAGTTGTATAAAAAAGAAAAACAGTACAAAAACGGTGCAGCTGTCGGTCAACTATTTTTAGACGGAGCCATAAATGAAGGCCTCCTTGTAGATTTAATGGATAGTCTTGGCCTAAAATGGCATATGTGTGAAGTAAAAGCCTTTATAGAGAGGAAGGAAAATGAAGAAGAGCGTGCAGTTTGACGACTCGAAGAATAAGATGTGCAATTTGCATACGTGGACGTATGCGTTTCGAGAAGCTCGGAGAGGACGGTGGGAACGAGAAGCTGTGGATAGGTTGCGGTTCCATCGGAGGATACTTACTATGGATGAAGTACTGCGAGACGTCTTGTGCGCCGAACATAGGCGAACAATTTATGTAGAGCGCTTTTCCACTAGTACGTAGATGTTTAATCCGTGTAGTTAAACGGTATATTGTAAACAAATAAAAACAATAAAAATTAAAAAGGTTGTTTTATTCCATTATGTAGTGATTATAAATATGATACACGTTAGATAAAGCGCAATAACAAATCGGTTTGGAATGATATAAACAAGCGGGTTGTGATGGGGTGAGGGCCGGCCTTTCTTCCACTTCGATGATTGGGATGGTAGTAAAGCGGCGTAGAAAAGTTGCCTTTTCTCGACCTTTCACATATATTTCGGTGACACCTTGCAGAAGACGTCGTAAGATTGCAGGAAACATGTATGCTGGAGTAAATCCCTCATTCCAGTCGATGCAATGGTGATTAGTCATTACCCAGCGGGCTTGTTGTTGTAAATGAGGTGTTAAGGAATGGAGGGCGAAAGGAGGTTTAAAAATGTGGTGAGATACTGAGGTACCGTCGTAGGAGGCCAATTCTTTTGGGGTAAAGTGCTTATCGGACGTCTTAAAACCTTGAATATCGATAATGATCTTCATCGTATTAGGTATAGAGAGCATGGTCTAGTTACGCTAAAAGTCGAGGTGCAACTGAAGTGTTTTGCGAAATTACAGTTGTTTAACTGCTTTTGACAATGCGTTGTAAGTAAAAACCCGATCGTGAAGAACGAGACAATACGCAGTTGTGTTGGCTGGCACGTTAGCGGAAGTTTCAAATTCAACACGAAAAACGACAGCGTTTGCATGAAGGTAGTCTTTTTGATGGGAACAATCGATTACAACAATGGGCGCCTTGTCTGCAAAGTCATGGCGGGAGAAGAAGGGCTCATCGATTTTGCTATAATAAGATGATTGAAACTTGGAATACATGTCGTATAATGTTGCGTAATGATTGAGTGCATAATTGTTATGTAAATTGTCGTATGGGAATCGTTCGGTGTTCAGATAAACTCGGAAATTAGTAAGACCAATTTTATCGAAATTAGCATTGTCCTTAGCGATTAGCCCCGAACGACCTGATTGAAACCCTACGATGACATATCTGGGGGTTTGTAATTTTGTGCTTGTAGCGATAGCGTGAGAATGTTGAGTCACAGCATGAACACCGGGTATGATATGAAGCTGCCAGCTGCGAAATGCGACTTGAGTGTCAATATTTTTATCGATATATTTGGTCAGGGCTAATTCTTGAGCAAGACCTGGAGTGATATGAGGAACCTTCCAATATAGTTTGTCAATCGTAACTTTAGCCGTCTCCCCTACGGTAGCACTGAATACGGCGTCGGCATCGGTATTGCTGCGAATTAATACGAGTTCTTGTCGAATGTTAAGTATAACTTTACCATAATCTTCAGCGAATCCTAACAGCATTCTCAACGGTATGCAGGCACTAAAGTTACCTTCCTGATCGGTAATGGCAGGATCGCCGGCGGCAAACCAACCTGCATTTTGAAGCTTTTTAACGTCAGCGGAACTGTAGGACACATATCCCTTAAGAGTAGACGTAATACCAGGTTTGGTGACAGAGTCGACAACGACGCCATTGATTTCGTATCGGATTTCGCTAAATAAGTGAGCCAAACCATTGTTAAGGAATTTAGCCGTTGTAACTTCACCGTTTTCCTTCCGCAACTTTCCCTCTAGGTACAGATAGCTCAGGCCGGGAAGAGTTGACATATCTTCGGGAATTGGAATTCGAATTTCATCGTTATAGTCAAAACGGTTTGTATACGGTTGATGTGTGTGCAATTGATTGCTAATGATAGAAGTGTCGACGAGGACTCGCTCTCCAATATTTAAAATACTCATTACACTATTGTAAAGCCTAAGGACCGCAAGAAGTCTCTGTTTGCTTTAGTTAGCTGCGTGGCGGACGAAGCCCTACTGATCTTACGAGGGTGTGGGCGACGATTCTTATAGGAAGTGAAGCAGGGGCGGTACGGAGTGGTGAATTGAAAACCCATTACAGTTTCTTTAAATGTAATGTTACCGTGACGGTCTCCTTACTAAAACTGACAGGATTATCCGATTGGTCTAGTATTTTAATAGTTAAGTTAGTGATCTGTTTCGTGCTGATCGGTAGATAGATGACTGGGTTAGGGGTTTCCACTATTTTGTACCCGGGTGGTACTATGGGGAAGAATTGGTGAATGATATGGCCGGGCTTACCATTTTTATATGAACCAACGGAGATGTTGCAATGAATAAGAATCGAGTTGATGTTCAAAATTTTCGTAACATGTTCAGCTGTGTGCCACCTATCTGCAGCATAAACTTTTTTCTCAAAGCCTAACATGTCCCGGATAGTATTGTCGCTTTGAAAGTCGATTGGAACGGTGGACTTTATTTCGGTTTTTAAGGTGCTGTTATTTCCACGTAGCAGTACCTGTTTAACACCCGCATCAGAATCGAGTTGGTTATGTAAAAATTCAGCAATGTCCGTAATTTCATATGCTCCCTCCGGTATAATAATAGGAGGTTCTCCAACAAGATGAAATTCATTGTTGGGAGGTCTAACGTTTGGAATAGTATAGTAGGTTTCGAAACTTAACAATCCCAAGACGTATTCGCTACCATCGTCTAAGAAAATGGGAGGGTCAAAATTTGCAGTAAGAACAGATGAATCTCCCGTAAGAGTGAATATACTGGACATGATGAAGCGCGACACTTAAACTGACGACAAAAGCGGTTTCGCAAAGTTATATAAGAATTTGAGACACAAATGTCCGCATGTGTATGATGCGAGTTTTTGATATCTATTAGAGTTGTACATAATTGTGTTGTTGCTACCGTCGCTACGAAAGTAGTTTACTAATTCGGGAGGAGGTTGTAAGCGACCTATGCTATCGAAATACAGAACAAATCGATCAGCTTTAACGTAGGCTGTCCAATGTGTGCCAGGTCCAACATCATCGTCTAAGTTAGTAACACCACATTCTCGTTGACGAATTTTGTCAGGTAGGGCATCTCGCATAAATATCCCCCTAAAATGGGGAATTTCTAAGCGTTTAACGTACTGTGCAATATCGATGTTCGTCAACGCTCGGCGTGGTAGCTTCAACGGTAGTTTTTTGACTGATACGGTCGTAGATATAGCCCTTTTCCTCGAGCAATGGATTCCATAGCTTTGTTATGTCGCTCTTTTTCCTGGAGATCCTTTTTAGAAGCCTTTGAGTCGCCAACCGCTTTAGCGACTGCTGCAGCACCGCCTCCGAGAGACCCCAATGCTCCTAATGCAGCAAGTATGGGTACAAGCGGCAATATACCTCCTCTCTTGGGAACAGGTACTACTCTAGAACGAATTCGGCGTTTCCTTCGCGATTTAAAAACGACCGCCCCTCCAATACGTTTACGCCTACTACACCTTGTACGCTTCCGTTTTCTAGATACCCCCGTACCAAATTTTTGTGCAATACCGGCAATAGGTAGTGCGCGCTTTCGTTTCCGGGAGACTCTCACACCAACAGTGGGTTGTGTACGCTTCCGTTTTCTAGATACTCCCGTACCAAATTTTTGTGCGGCAATAGGTAATGTACGCCTTCGTTTTCGGGGGGCCGTCACACCAGCAGTGGGTAGTGTACGCTTCCGTTTTCTAGATACCCCCGTACCAAATTTTTGCGCGGCAATAGGTAGTGTACGTCTTCGTTTCCGGGGTGTTCCCATAGCAGCAATGGGTTCTGTACGCTTCCGTTTCCGGGAGACTCCCATGCCGAGTTTGGTTTTCCCTTTCATAATCCCTGTAACAGCAAGAGCTGCCGCTCTTTCTCCAAGAGTAGAGTCTTTTGCTTTAACGCGTTCCCAAGCTTTCTGTGCAAGAACTTTATCCGCCGCGTGACGTGTCGAAAGATTGCTGGATTGTGAGTATGCGATGTCGTGTTGCTTGCAAGCCTCGTCCAGAGGGTTTCTTCCTCGATCACCTCGAGAAAGTCGTTTGTTTAAACGAGTGCCAGGTCCGCAAAACTTGTAACCTGGTATATGTAATTCGAAAGGCAACTTGTCAATAAGGGTGTTCAACAAACCGCGACCTTTCCGTCTTACGATTCGACGACGACTACGAGTTTTACGTCTAGTATAACTCATCTTAAAGAAACGCTCGTCGAAGAGCGACTGACGATGTGAAGCTTAAAGGGGTAGATATATACTTAGCACAGCGCGGTTAGAAGCTAGTTCGCCCCCGTCCGAAAACGATGAAGAACGTCAAACTTGTGAAACAAAAATGTTCGCTGCCGGTAGTAAATCATACAGTAAATTCCATGTCACAGAGGTTCAGACGACACGGCACTTTACTGGGTATAGGATGTAAAAGGGGGTTGATCATTGGTCCTTCCGGCTCTGGGAAAACCAATGCGATGATCAGTCTTTTGGTGCACCGCAATGGGGTGCGGTTTCACAACTTGTATTTGTATTCCAAAACCCTTGACCAACCTAAATACAAATTTCTGAAGATACTTCTGAAGTCACTAAAAGAAATCGGATTCTACGAATTCAGCGAGGGGTGTGAGGTTATCAAACCGCACGAGGCGAAAGAAAATTCTGTTATTGTGTTTGATGATGTGGCATGCGACACTCAAAGCATAATTAGAGATTATTTTAGTTTCGGACGTCATCGAAATATAGATTGTTTTTACCTCTGTCAGACTTACTCATCAATCCCGAAACAACTGGTACGAGATAATGCGAATATCATAATCGTATTCCGGCAAGACCACACCAATCTTAAACACATTTACGATGATCATGTAAACACAGACATGTCATTCGAAAAGTTTAAAAACTTATGTTCCCACTGTTGGATCAAAGATCATGGATTTTTAGTTGTCGACAAAGAAAGCGAAATCAACGCCGGTCGTTATAGAAAAGGGTTTGACAGTTATTTCACTATATAGGCATGGACCACTGCTGTACAAATTATTAGTCTACGAACAACGACAGTAATAGCAACATGGACAAACGGTTAGTAAGCGATCTTATTAAAGCTAGAAAGGCTGTCAGGCGGAAATATGAAACTTTAAAAGCAGATATCGCCGAATCTCAGACGGCTCTTGCGGAGCAATTTAAACCAATTTCCCAACCACTCACGGAATTGCTAACATCCATCAAGCAAGAAGGTGGTCAAACAATACAGCAAGAAGTAGGACCTATGCTGAGAACCATCAAACGACGAGTGTCCACACCATCTATCCTACCCCGTCCGAGAAATGGTAAAACCCCCGTACGAGCGTCAACCCCCGACATTGCCATTCCCGGACCATCGACTTCAGCGTTGGTAACATCCACACCTAGATTTCTTGACAGAGAAGTATTGTATGAGAGTTTACCGGATGAGGAGCAACAGGTGGAGGCTCAAGAAGAAGCGGCAATTGAAACTTCGGTAGCAGAGGCTAGGGAAACCGTGCGACAAATGATGGAACCGGAAGTTCTAGGGGAATACCTGGAACAGTTCTCAGGGTTAGCTAGAAAATATATCGAGGGAATGATACGAGATACAGAGAGCAAGTACGATCTCCATTATGGAGTTCGATGGGACATAGACACTGATAAATTTGCAATTGGAAATAAACAGCTTACTTTTGAGGGTCAGGACATGGTTATTACAGATCACGGAAATAGAATAGTATACAAAGGCACCCCCGGCTTTTACGAATTAATGTTCTTAAAGAAACCGTTAATTTATACAACCAAAGACCATGAAAATTACTATGACATAGTGAACCGGTCCGCCGCAAATCGTAAGAACTACGATCCAACCCAAGGGATAAGCGGTAACGCCGGCTCAAAATATATGAAAATAGTACGCCCCCTGGCTACCTCCTCCGGCATTAGACAACCTACCAGAGCCGCATCGAGAGTGCAGCGTACCGGAAGGGGGTTATTAACAGTAACCAATAAAAAAGTGGAATTTGTTCCTTGGAAAGATCCAAATTCATTAGTGGATCGTCTGCGCATATTACTAGCCTCTCAGGTAGCGGGGCACACCGGCCATTCCAACGAAATCGTAAGCATCACCCAAGCTCTGCGAGAAGCAAAAATAATTCACTAAGACGAGTACAAAAGCAGAGGACCTATTGAATTACGATCAGAAGGTGTTAGACGATAGAGTAATGCCCATAGACAAATTTGGACGCCACTACCATAGCGCGCGCTACGGTTCTCATCGCAAACATATCTTTATGAAAGTTCAAAATGTAAACCGACTCCATATAGAGGTACCACTGCTGCTAGTGGGGCGTGGTTATGATGAAAGCGGATATTCCAAAATTTTCGGTAATAATGAGTACATTTTTCCTTTAACGATCGGTGAGATCATAAGTGTTCAAGTCAACGGACCTTTGGTAGTATCACACATCAACGGCATCAAACACGACACGCTTGTCGGTAAGACATTGCGGCGAGGAGATAAACTGAAATTCGAATCCATAAACACTAAGTTATACGTGCAACTGTTGCTTAAATGTCCCATAGCAGTCGATACAGCAACATTCGGCAATGAGTCCTAAGGAGGATCTAGTTGCAGAACTTCACAAACCAGCGCGAAGAAATTTCAAGAGACGACGGGTGATTCTCAAAGGATTGCATGATTTACTACAAGCGGATTTGGTGGAGATGCAACCATATGCACGAAGCAATAAAGGTTATCGATACATTTTAGCTGTTATTAATGCGTTTTCTAAATACTTGTGGGCTCTCCCGGTAAAACGGAAAACGGGAAAAGATGTAGCAGCAGCTATGCGAAAAGTTCTTGCTAATATGAAGGTATCTCCAAAAAACGTACAAACCGATTTGGGAAAAGAATTTTATAACAGCGATTTTCAAGCATTGATGCGACGTTACAAGATAAATCATTACAGCACGTATTCAACTATGAAAAGCAGCATCATAGAAAGATGTAACCGCACCCTTAAGAACATGATGTGGAAGCAGTTTAGTTTGCAAGGGTCCTACAAATGGTTGGACATTCTGCCCCAACTTTTAAGCAAATATAACACAACCAGGCATAGCACAACAGGTATGAGGCCGGCTGAAGTTAATCTTAAAAATGCCAAACGTCTGTTACACACCGTGTACAGCCACACAAAAACTGTAGATCCGACACCTCAAAAGTTTCATAAAGGAGATTCTGTACGCATTAGTAAATATCGCTCGATATTTAGCAAAGGCTACACACCCAGCTGGAGCAACGAAATATTCAAAATAGCCACAGTGCGACTTACAAATCCTACCACCTACAGACTCACCGATCAGGAAGGGCAAGAAATCAAAGGTGGATTTTACGAGCACGAATTACAGAAAACCAAACACTCTGACGTATACCTGGTAGAAAAGGTGTTGAAGATTAAGGGTAATCAGCTTTACGTAAAGTGGTTGGGATTCGATAATCGTCACAATTCCTGGATATCCAAAAACAATGTTGTATAACTTATTATGATTCTATAGAACTCTTTCAATAAAACACTTTTTTTGTTTTACTACCATTTATTTTCTTTAAATAAAAACTTTTTATGTTTTACAGTAATTTATTATTGTAAATGCTGAACATGAGTGACTACAGTGTTAATTAACAAATATACTTGGTAATGCGGACCCAAACAATCAGATTTTTTGTAAAATTTAACTTACTACCTCTATCATACAAGCTAGTGTTCTTAACCTATACTATAATTGCTATATACAATAACTAAACCTACAAAGTACAAGAAAGCCGTGTAGGACCTCTGCTGTTAAGTAATAACGAATACTGTTCCGCGAACATATTGCTACACCATCGTTTCGGCAATGCGCAGCAAGTTGTCTAGACGACTGTAATCATCTATGTCACGGTGACCCCACGCTAAGGTTTTGGTAGTATTAGGAATAAGGAAGCGTTTATCATCTCGCGAAGAAAGCGCAACCTTATTCATTAATTCGGTGTACATAGTGTGTAAACGGGAACGAAACACATACATCTGACAAAATACAACTTCCCTCTTGTTTTCGACTACAGATTTATAAATTTCGGTGGTGAGGTGATTCCGAACAGCACTCTTTCTAACTCCCTTCGCCTTTTTGTCTTCTTTACCAACAGCGTTTACACAGTATGTTTTTGCACCGACCCCGTAATAGCTACACACAGCCACCCCAGCGTACTCATCCTTAAATTTGCCAACAACGGACTTGGTTATCGAAATTCCATGCAGGCCATTCTTGTAATTTGATGTATCAAAGAGATCAAGGTGCTCTTGCATGTCGGCGTAAAAATTTTCAGTAAAAATTTCCAGGATGAATGAGTCCGTGTCCGAATACAGTAGAGAGACATTACGGCCGTATTTATGCTTCAAAAATTTGTAATAAAAATCGTACATTACCGTTTTCGAAAGATCTAAAACTGAGAAACCAACATAAATGGGTTTGTTATATAAAACCGATGTTCTGTTCATTTCCACTGCTATTAAATTTTCCCCAAACCGAATTCTATCTTTAAAGTTAGGTTTCGATATCAAAGCTTCTGCCCCCATTCTATTACCAATTTTCTCCCAATGACTAATTAACTTTACAAGAACCCTTTTGTCCACGTTTTCCATGGTTTTACCAAAGACGCTATTGTTAGCTAGTTTGAATGAATTTCGATGAAATTCATTGTCAGACTTGTTACGTAATTTTGTGTTTAAATCGATGTAGGATCTGAGCCAAGGAGATTGTCTAAACTTAAGTATTTTATGTGTTTTAACCAAAATCAAACCAGCCTCTAAGCATTGCCTCAAATTTCTGTAGTGAATAATATAATTGTGTTTGTCATACAAATTTGGAATTAATTTTGCATTTTTAAATTTTCCCTGTGGAGGCACCAATAGCTCGGGGCAAAAGGGAAAGTCATTGTGATCGTCATGTAAATTTTCGGGGTACCGCAAGTCAACTTCCAACACGTACCCAGTATCTGAGTCGTCCACAATTTTAAATACGTCAAAACTATCAATTTCGTCGTCAGTCAACCAAACAAAACCACCTTGCGGTAGAAACTGCCTCATACTATGAGCATACAAATTCGTTGCATCCAAATAAGCAATAAAAGAAGTGGGTTTGAAAGCGTCATAGTTACCCGCAAATTTATTGTTGGCAATAGCCTTTCGCCCGACGCAAGTACTGACTCCTCCACGAATACCCTTTCTAAAAAAGTGAAACATATCCATATCCGTCAACAGCTCCAACTCAACCCCCGTATATTTTAACATGGCGTCCCAACTTAAACCGGGGGCGGTGAAGTACTGCGCCGGATCTAAATTATATTGATTTAAATAAAAATTTCGAAAGTTTTCGAAAACGTCTGCCAATATAAACACGTCACATTTGAGGTAAACATCGGAATAGTCGCCCAACGTTTGACATTCGAAAGTTTTCCAGACCTTAACGGCGCGTTCGTAATCGACCTCAGTAATATGCGTCTCGGTTAAATGATCATAAAACTGAGCGATTGTGGGCAACGCCGGCTCGTCTAATTTTGTAAATGAATCCAGATACGAATAGGGAAACACACCTTTCTGTCTCATCAGTTCGAATTTGATGTCATGTCCGAATTGCTTATGAATTTCAACACACTGATCATCTGATAATGTGGCGGCCAGCGATGCTAAAGAAGCACTTAAAAATCTGTAACTATCTAAAAATCGAATTTGCATATAAACGTTTTTTCGTTTTCCGTCAACAACGACTTCATCTACCCAAAGACGTTTACCAAATGAAATATATTTTTCCTTATTTTCCGGAATGACATCAAGCTCCTCGTTATTTTGAGCTAACTGTTTGACAAAAAGGTGGGAATCGTAATTTAAATTGTGAAAAAATACGGGAATAAAATTTGGAAGTTTATAATTCAGATTGCAATTGGAATGGGCAGCTCCCCGATATTCTCCAGTCAAATGGTCGTGATCGCGAACCTTTACGTCCCCCTCTCCAAAAGGACGATTGCAAATATGACATGAAGCAGCATCCTTAAAATTTTGAATTTCTTGCGGAGCCAGAGGCTTGAGGGGTACAACATGCTTTAAACTGTTGGAATATAAGGCGCGAACGTCTCTGTCTAGACGCTCAACAAACACGTCCACAGCATCCTCGCCCCTATAAATTTCGAATTTGGATAGAGTATCATCAAAAGAACATTTCAAATAATACGCGAAAGAATACGGTTTGTGCTCGCACGTTTTGATCGTATATGGTCTTTCGCGATCCGGCTCCTGATCCCCACCATCGACAGGTAATAAAACGGTCTCGAAATCTGCGTAGCATACATAGGGCAGTTTCAATTGCTTATGATAATTATCAAATTTAAGAATGTTCTGGGGCCTCACCTCCCCACACTTATCCGTGATCGGCTCTGTCGTAGGCAACTTTGTGCACACATGATTACAGTCAAAAAGCTTATGGTTCTCCAGATGGGCATCGGTGCGAAAGTAATTTAGACAACCATTACAAAAATGTTTTGCATTTTCCCTAGCCGTTATTTGCCGCGAAACTAACCTAGACAAATTGGTGATCCAGCAGTAGTGGTTATTACCTTCGCCGTCTGTTAGAAGCAGCAAATTTATATGTCCGTTTTTTATATGTGGCGAATAGTACAGAGGTCCCACAACTTCATATATGGTAATATCGTTTTGAAAAGTCTTTTCCAACGCGTATACATTTATAGAAAGTTGAGGGTTATTTTTTTCAAATTTAGAAATATCGCGCAATCTAACAGGGAATTCAATGTCCTTAAAATTTAAAAACTCGCTGCAATCTGGATACGAACTCGTTCGATTAGACAGTCCATCCGGTTCGCAGATGGCCGAGGTTACCGCCCACCCGAAACAACGCTCGTCATCGACGTTTTGGACGTTCACGATCGCTTTCTTGGACTGAATCTGCTTCGGGAGCGGGATATACGAAGACGCCCGAAACGGATTGAATTTATTTATATTTAATTCTAGATACAGCAACTGCTTCAAGATCCACCCTGTAAAAATTTTGCGGTTAGTAACATTAACAAGAATTACAGTTGTAATACACACCTGAATCGCGTTCCTCAAATTCGGACACCTTCTGGTCCAATATCCCCGTTAAATTATCATATAATTCGTTCAAGTCTGTACCGCGAGTGACCACCTCGTTGGTCGTATTAAAACTTTTGACGTCTTGTACATCTTGAGTCTCCAAAATAAAATACCCGAAAAGTTCGAAATTGAATTTTATACTGTTTAATTTGGTCAATTGACCTTCTATAAGACCTATAATTTTGTCTTTCAATTCGGTCATATATTCTACAACGCTTATATGATAATTTTCCGTGGACACCCTGTAGCTGGCAACGCGGGACTTGAAGGCGCTTGGAAGGGCCACCACTCCTTTCCCCAGATGGACGACATCACACCGCCTCGTGTGACGATTGCTCCTCAGGTGTCCAACGAAACAAGTCCGAGGAACATTTTCATCACACACGTCGCAGTATTGCGTCCTGGGGAGCTGTTCTGTTAAACCAAACGTTAGAAAACATGAAACACTACAATAGAGACACACTCACCACCGCTGGAGTCATTAAGTCTTGGGCGTTTACTCGCCGATGGTCCCTCACCAGCTGCTACCGAAGCCTCCATAGCGTCACCTTTAGAAAACGCACAATTGATATAATCAGCAGCAATCAACACGTTTCCACTTACCACTCGTCGATGGGTGGCCAACCTCGTGGCGACAGCTATCTCTTCGATGGCGAAACAAATTGTCAGCTCTGGTGAAGGACTTTCCACAAGCAGTGCACCTGAACATAATGGTAAATTAGTCTCGCGCAATCGGTTAATATACTAATTGCGCGATTAGCTACCCAGCTCGAGGCTTACTATCCACAAACGAAAAGAACACCTTTATTAACACTGATTAACAAATTAAACCTCGAACGGAATACCCAGGTGTCACCACGGGGAGGATTCGCTTTGGACACCCTGGAGAGGATAGGGGGGGAGGTTATTTGTGTTAGGGGTGTATGATATGTTAAACGATTATCTACTCGTTACTTAGCCTTTTTATCGAGCTCCTGACGTCTTGCACGAATCGCACCCTCCACAGCTAACAGATCTTGGATTAGCTCTAGCCTTGCTAACGCAGCATTCTTAAAGATGTCCATGTTAGTTGCGCTGTGGCCGTGGCGGATCTTAGGTAAAGCAGCTATGCTTTTTAGGTACTCATCGTGCATCGTCGCTTCTAGTCTGGCGGCTCGAATTTCTAGGGAGCTAATAACAATATAAGCTATTAAACTGGGAAAAGCACGCTCTGAACACCTTCAATGTTAAATAACATATATGGGTAGAAAAATAATATCTAATATCTAATATCTAATATCTAATATACCTTATGTAATGGTCACCGCTGCGAAGATCGGCTGCTTTAGCATCTATTGCATTACGATTAGACACGTATTCACGTTCGGCACACTGGGATGGCGACATGTCATCAATGTCTTCCTCCTGAGGGGTAGACGTAATCGACACCACAGTGTCGACTACGTTACTCCCAGTAGCTGACGACATGACGACTGCATTGCCCGAAACCGGAGACTGCACAATTACAGACGGTACTGCGGTCACATTTTCCGAAGGTTGGATTGTTGGCTGCTTCGAAATTCGACTGGTCGGTCGACTTGAGCCGGAGTCGATCTCCAAACCATCTACAAGGGCTCTAAACTCTTGCGCCGCACCGTCGCCGGAAGCCACCTTTTCCAATGGAATGTCGTCAAAATCGAACGTTTCCATAAACATTTCCGTTTGTGATAAATGAGGAGAAGACTCATGTAACATATTTTGGATTTTTGCCACAGGAACATCAGTCTCCTCATTTATACACTTGACATACTTCGCCAAATTAAATTTTGCAGGACTTTTCCTTTTCTGATCTTTCTTTAAAGCTGATTTTAAAATTTTGCTAGAACCTTGGCTACTACTTTGAGATATGGTTTCGAAAGCAGGTGCAACGAGTACGTCACTTAAAACTTTTATGGTGGCTTGCGGCGATATCTGTACGGAACCGCTTGGTTCCGTGCAGGCGCAAAGTTTAACTGCACCCGTTTTTTTCAAACTGAGCCTATTAAATTTTGAAAATTTTTTCGGTAAAACTGCACCCTGACAAAAGGAACAGACAGCGCTGTTGCTAGCCATGGCAAACACGAGAGAATGGTTGCTCCCACCTCAGCCAGATGTATTTATACTGCATGCGAAGGATGACTTTCGCACGCAAACCAGTTGAAATTGAGTTCGTTGCAATCTACATTTTCTTACCTCGGCTCACACAAAGGAAGTTAGCCTTCAAATATCTTTAAGTTCGTTACCTACATTTTTACAGACGGCAATTCAAGTTAACATTGAAACACATTTTTCCAGACAGTTTGCGTAGATAATATAAAGTAAACTAGCGCACCAACTATTTGTTGTTCTAACATGTTGAAATGTTTAAAAATATTTTACAAATATAGACTTATACATCTAATATTTTTAAACCGTTTAATAATAATCAAATTTTATACCACTGTTGCAAATATTTATATCCTATTAATTACTAGCGCTTATTAAAAATACTGCAGCGTTGGTCGTGTGATAGGTGAATTTGTATTCACCGTTTAATAATAATCAAATTTTATGCCACTGTTGCAAATATTTATATCCTATTAATTACTAGCACTTATTAAAAAGCCTGCAGCGTTGGTTGTCTGATAGATGCATCTGTATTCACATTAATAAAACGCGAGGTTTCAAACATGAAAAACAAAATTTTATTTATCAAAAATCATGCAAATCAAATCTATTTAAAATTGACAGTTTAAAATGCATACTGTATATAAGAAACTTTCACTGCTAATATCTAGCTTCGTTGCAATCTACATTTTTTTCTTACCTCGGCTCACGCAAAGGAAGTTGGCCTTCAAATATATTTAAGTTCGTTGCATGCCTCTATTTTTGCAATTCAAGTTAACATTGAAACACATTTTTCCAGACAGTTTAAAACACAGTTTACACAAATAAAGCGATAATATAAAGTAAACTAGCGCACCAGTTATTTGTTGTTCTAACATGTTGAAATGTTTAAAAATATTTCACACATACATTTGTTCTAATATGGGCTTATAATCTAGCGAATAAAAAAAACAACGAAATTTTACTTTACGAGGAGGTGAAGCCCTGAGTAATTATTTTAATACAACGTCTGCTCAACTGTAATGATTAACAATTTTGTTTACAAATGCATTTCCAATATAGCATTTGAATAACAGGTCAATCTAAACATATGAAAACATTCCACTGGCTTAATATCTACCTATTAATATGTAATACAAATTATGCTGGGTGTCGACATTTTAATAAAATAACATCTGCCTTTTAACCACGTTCAAAAAAATTCAGAAGCGATGCACTAATTTCAGAATAATAATTACTAGGTAAAAGCTTTTAAAAAAAGCAACATTGCGGGTGCCAGGCATTTTAATAAAATAACATCTACCGTTTAACCACGTTCAAAATATTCAGAAGCGATGCACTAATTTCAGAATAATAATTACTAGGTAAAAGCTTTTAAAAGAGCAACATTGCGGGTGCCAGGCTTTTTAATAAAATAACATCTACCGTTTAACCACGTTCAAAATATTCAGAAGCGATGCACTAGTTTCACAATAATAATTACTAGGTAAAACGTTTAAAAGAGCAACATTACGGTCTTATTAACAAAGCAATTTTAAATTGTTCATTTTTAATGCAGCTCTTCTTGGAACAATCGATATTTATATTACCAGTGATAGCGGCTTTCATTGACTTTTAAAAACTTGGCCTCGGTACACATTAACTCGTATGTTGAAAAATGGCAGTTGTTTACCATGCCAAAATGACCTTTTCAAACGAGTGTGAATACCTGCACGTACGCACACAACCTAAAAAAAACGTACGTGTCTACTGACTCTTGTCTATTACTAACGTCAATGCAATAATTTTAAATTTAAAGATGTGGAAAAAACACCACTAATTTTGATATGAAGGAACTTCTTTTATAGAATTATGCATGCACTAGGAATTATCAAACAGGTGCTGCTCCACATATTCGTCTTCTAATACTGCGGCAAATGGCTACAGCAGATCTAGCTAAATTTACGTACTTGAAAAACTAAATGCCTATTACTTTTTACGTCATACAACGCATTGCTATTCATCTATTCCTAGAAAACCTAGGGGTTCAAAACGTGTTATTCCGAATACAAGAAATCCATTTTTATTGGTAATACATGTAGTAGATCTACTTGCTTATTAAATGACTGTCTAATTAATGTAATTGGAAGCTTATGAAGTTATCGCTATAATAAAAAAAATAGCTGATGGATTATTAGAACAACCAAATAACTATAACTATCTAATTTTATCTAAAAAGTAGGTTGTGCGGTATCAAAATGTTCCTTTTTTAGCATACAATGTAACGGCGATAGAAAAATTTTTCTATTTCTAATTACAACTTAAATATACGTAAAATTAGTTTCTGGAAAGTAAATTGGTTACACATTCCCTGCCCTCAATACGTAGTCGGGGGGAACTGGATATATAAACATCGAGAATTGCTTGAAGAAACCACAGTACCTCCAATCCACCGCAACTATACTTCAGGTAAGATATTGTTCTAAATATCTGTTTTTATCTTATATGTCCATATCTGTACTTTGAAAATGTCTTTGTAAATATATATGTTTTTATCTTATATGTCCATATCTGTACTTTGAAAATGCGTTTGGACTCAGTAAAAGAAAAATTTCTCAAAAACAACGGCAAAATGTCGCACACGAAAGTTCTTTTTTTCTAATACTTTTCTAATGTAATCTTAAAATGCTCATATCTCCGTTGTCTATTGAGATATATCTTCGCCGTTTTATGCATTGGGTTCCTACCGTCATGTACTACATTTTAAACATTTCTAACATTTTTCTAATGGTGTCTTAAAATGCTTGTATCTTCTATATTTATTAAGATATTTAAATGCCGTTTTTTGCATTGTATTGCTACTGTCATATACTACATTTAAAAAAATTTTTTTTTTCAAATCTTAAAAACGTTCATATCTCCGGTGTTTATTAAGATATTTGGTCGGGATTTTTTTCATTATGTTGCTACCGTCATGTACTACATTTTAAACATTTCTAACATTTTTCTAATGGTATCTTAAAATGCTTGTATCTTCTATATTTATTAAGATATTTAGATATGGTTTTTTGCATTGTGTGGCTACTGTCATATACTACATTTTAAAATTTAAACGCTCATATCTCCGACGTTTATTAATCTGAAAAATGTTTCAGATTAAACCAGACGAGAATTTGCTGTGGGTGGTTTATGTAAGTAAAACTTGATTAGCTCCTTTGAGAAATTACATGTCTTTCTACAGCTATAGTGAGGCTGCCCACACCATCCCACCACAGTCCCACATCCCACATCATCGTTGCATTACAGGTATGTTACCAGTTGTAAATATAACCTCTCTAATCTGATTTTTTTACATAGTATGCGATTCGTGTGTTTCTTCCATACAAACCACATCTACTTCGCCCCTAATGAGGAGGTAGTAAATCTCACCCATGAGTTGGTGTGGGACCCTCTTACTACCTACCGCTGGATTCCAGAGCTACCCCACCCCTTGATTGACCGACTCCGCAATCGAGTCAACCCAACCGACAATTGCGTCTTCTTCCATTACGCGGAGGAGCACGTATGGTTGTCGGATGGTGAAGACATTGGAACATTCAACATCCCAGAACTAGATGACATCACGTCTAGGGTGTTGAATGAGTATGTGGACTCGGTCAACATAGACCAGCCTGATGAAAACATGCCGTCGGACAGGTCGTCCACACCGTCGAGTCTGGGATCGGATGGGCTGTCCATACCTGATGACGTCAGTCTGATATGGAGTCCAAACGATCCAAGGCTTAACGGTATGGATCACGTATCTGACGCCATGTCGCCATCTTCCGTTGGAGATAGCATTTTCGACGTCTCCACCGAGGGTTGGTCTGGGGAAGAAGATGACGACGCCGGCGGTGGCGAAGGTATGGAAGATGGTGACAGTGGTGGTGAAAACAATTCAGGGTACGAAAGAGACGTTGAGGAGTAGATTTTAAGTTGTTAGGTTAGGTTAGTTTCTAAGTTAGTCAGTAAGTTATTTGTATAATAAACGTTTTAAAATTTTTAATTTTTTATTGCATCGTTATAACTACATGATAAACACTTATTGTTGTTGTGCGTATTTTTTGAATGCAATATCATATGTAATGATGTCTGAAGCATACTTTAGCATTTCATGCATGCAGTATACATTTTCGGATTTTATTGGCGGTAACGCATCCTCAATGCTTCGTTTAAAGTCGCCGGGTAAATTCCAAACGCCTTGGATTATACTACTGTAGAAATTTTCAAAATTTTGACTTTTTAATAGTTCAGCTTTAGAATTCAGCAGGGGCAACAAATCCCACAACTCTGCTACTGATTGCATTCCGAGATACACTTGGGATCGCTTACGTTCCTGCAGCACAATCACTTTTTTGTTTCCGATTTTTTGGAAATATATTCGTTTGCCTGGACTTATATCCACCGGTTTTAAATCTCCATCTTCATAGTTAAAATGTCTGTTTATCACATCTTCATTTTTAAGAAAGACTTGCCACTCTCCTTCGTCTAGCAGTATAAAATTGTTGTTAATCCCACTAATTAGCACTCCCGGCACAAACGATCCAAAACAGGTCAAACCCAAACTCACAGATTTATTTCTTGACTTATTCAACGGATAACTTGTTGCGTTTAACAATACTGGATATAACAGTTTCACTTTTTTCTTTGACCCCTTCACAGTTTCACCAACCTTTTGTACCTCATCCATTGTTTTTGCTAGTACAGCACACGATATACTACTGAACACAAAACTACATCTACTGTTATACTCATTCTTCAAGGTTACTGTCGGTGGCCTCGCTCCGAACGTGGCCTCGCTTCGAACGTGACCTTGGGCTTGCACGTGGCCCCGCCTTGCATGTGACCTTGGGCTTGAACGTGGCCTTGCCTTGAACTCAAGGTCAAGTGGTGGGGGGAGGTTCCAGAACCATCCACTTCCCTCTACTTATTCGATTAAAATAATGGATTTAATGGAGGAATTTAATTATCAAAATCTTTGATTTAAATAATATTTTTTATATTTTGCCAAATCAACAAAACTAATACACCAAAGAAGTGCCCTTCAAATATTGCCAATTAAACAAAAACACCATGAACAGTAACAATATAACAAAATGCTGAAACTGGTTTAACTTTTAAAATACATCTTGAAACAGTTAAAACATAAAAATAATGTGCACTATGAAAGTTAGAAATTAGACGTAATACTAATAATAGTAATAATACGTACTATGCTTGTTTTATTGTTAATCACATAAAATAGCTATTGGTAAGATATAGAAAAACCGTCTACTACGCTGTACAAGGACAAAGTCAGCATTTTTTAAATAGTTTGGTAGGAATTTAAATTTACAAGCCGTGATTAAACTTATATACCACACTCTGCACACTCGTGGATCTATGAATTAACATATTATAGTAGTGCACGTGCATTTTCATAAACTAACAAATAAAGAAAAATCGATTTTTATTAACCCTGAGTCTGTCTTCAAATAGCCAGTACTACAGTCGTTCAAATAGTTCGATAGCTTTTGGCGTTTTTATTAAAAAAATTTTGATAAGTGGGAGTCGGAGTCGGGTAATTTATACGAACTCCGACTCCACCCTAAAAGTTCCGACTCCTCGACTCCGACTCCCGACTTCGACTCCGACTCTACAGCCCTGAAAACATCTATAAAATAATGTGAGGTGCGAGCCAGCGACAAGGCCGTATCAGAGTTAGAAACAAATAAGAGTTTTTATTCAATTTAATATTATAAAATATTTTACTTATTAAAAAAATATGATTTTTCAACTAAACAACCTGCTGAACAGGTCAGGTTAAAAATGATTTTTTTTTCATTTTTAATCATCTTTATCATTACATTTTTTTTTAAATATTGCCAGAAGAATGGAAAGAGGGAGTAATAGTTAAAATTTCAAAAAATGTGACCTAACGCAGTGCCGAATTTGACGAGCAATAAATTTCCTGAGCGTAGTGATCAAGATATTTTACGCAACAATACTAAATAGAATAATAGATGCGTCAGATAAAAGTATTCGCACAGAACAAAGCCGATTTAGAGCAGGCCGATCCTCTGCGGACAACATTAACGTTTTGGGAATTATTATAGAACAATCTATAGAGTACCAGCCACCATTATACCTATTATTTATTGACCACGAAAAAGCTTTCGACTCTATAAATCGTTAATGCATCTGGATAGCCTTAAAGAATAGGGGACTACCTGATAAGCTAATACGTCTCATAAAGGTAGGTTATACAGACTATAGGTGTCGAGTCTTACACAAAGGGATATTAACAGAACCCTTTAATACAGAAACAGGAGTAAGACAAGGACCCAGGCCGTTCCTAGCTTCTTGGCCGCCTGCGTGAAAAATAAAATAGCCGCCCCCCCCCCTCCAAGCAATTAAAAATTATATTTACGTTAAAAAAAATTATTAATAATTTTATAAAATAAAATAAAAAGAAATACACCTATAAAATAAAATTGTACAAATACAAAAAAAACAAAACAAATACAAAGTTTAATATCTTAGAATTTAGCTTTTCTAGGTTCTTGATATCAATTGCTTCTGCCAAGTCTCTCTCTATAGATATAATAGAAAGATCTGACAATCTTTCTTGCTTCATGGCCGAGCGTAAAAAGTTTTTAATTATTTTTAATTTTGAAAAAGACCTTTCTGCTGACGCAACTGAGACAGGTAAAGTCAGTAGAAGTCTTAAGGCAATTGCTGTATTTGGGAAAGTCGCAAGTAAATTATTTGTAACAATGTAGTTGAGAATTTTAGATGGTGTTTCAACAGATTGGAAATGTAATTTTAAATTTTTTAATTCATCACTTAATTCTACGGCGTTTACATCAGCCTCTTTTCTGACAGTGTCTTCTAATTTTAAGGATAAATCTGTAGTGTTTTTTCATTGAATTATCGTCCATAATAGGAAATTCATAAATCACTTTGAAATTGTCACTGTAACGTTGTAATTGTTCAAAACGTTCCTGTATAGATACTTTGGCGGTATCCAAAATAGTAAAATAAAAATTAATCTTACAATTCAACTTTGGGTCAATTATAGGCTCATCAGGGGTTTCATAATGAAATTGTCGACGTGGACGAATTATATTAGTTGGGGGAAATTCCGTTGCTATATCAAGTTCTTCTGTAGCAAGTATTTTTGCCTCTTCTATAAACGCTTCAAAACTGTGGACATTTCTTTTCTGTTCCAAATAATCTACTAAATTTGTTAACGCATTTGAACAATCTTTTAGATTTGTATTCACACCTTGAAGCATCTTACTGACGGAATTAATTTTAGACAGAACATCATGCCAAATAATTACAGAACAAACGAATTTAAAACTATTAATTTTTAAGGCCAATGCTTGGGCTTGTTTTTTGGTGTTAATGTCGCGTGATTTGTCATTTACAAGTTCTTCTAGACTATCATAAATTTTCCCTAATTGATATCGCAGAGGTGTAATAGCTTTAATTCTACTTTCCCACCTAGTTGAGCTAACAGCTTTTAATGTGAAATTTGGTACATTCCATCTATATGGCGCAGAAGAAAAATATGTATATAATTCTTGTATAAGATTAAAGAACTCCGATGTTTGCAAGGTAACATTGGCAGAATCATTAACCACTAGATTTAGGGTATGAGCAGCACAAGGTACAAACATTGCTCTAGGATTGATATTTAAAATTTGGCGTTGCAATCCTACATGTTTTCCGCGCATATTTGCACCATTATCATAACCCTGTCCACGCATATTGTAGATATCCATTTTAAATTTTTCAAAAGTTTTATTATAAAATCGTCTAAACCCTCACCAGTCACATCAATAATAGGAAAAAATTCGAGAAAATGTTCACAAATTTTTCTTTGTTTATTATCATCTATTATAACAAATCGAACAACGAATGAAATTTGTTCGGTATGACTTGAGTCTGGGGTTGAATCTAGAATAATTGAATAATATTTTGCTTTTGACAATAACTCCCTAATTTGTTCTCTGATTTTATTTGCTGTAAGTGAGATCAATTCATTTTGTAATCTATTTCCTAAATAATGAGGCATACGTTTATGTGAAATTTTACTGATTTGAATATTTTTTAGATGTTCCGAAAGAACTGCATCAAATTTTGCAAATGTTTCAACCGTCTTCAAAAAGTTTCCATTGTTTGATTCGAATAATTTATTGGATGACCCACGAAATGCTAAACACTGTCCTGCCAATAATAATATACGTTCTAAAACATTACACCAATATTGTTGTTTCAAATTAAAAATACGTTGTTCTTGGTGATCGATTGTTGTGTAAGTACTCAATCTTTTTTCTGATTCAGTCCATAATTTATAATTTTGAATATGATCAGTTGATCGTTCGTGTCTGGATAAATTATTAGAAAGATGTTTCCAATCTGAAAAACCAGCATCTGTTAACTGAATATTTTTGGTCTCAAAAATTTTGCAACAAAAGCAAAAAACGCAATTTAACTTAATGGAATAAATTAGCCACATACGAGGTATTTTTTCACCATTTGCTAATGTTCGTGTATAATAATGAACCGAAAAGCGCCCTTGTTCTGTTAAAGGAAATGAAAAATTTTTTACTTGTGTAGGTCCCATTTTTACTAATACTTCAATTGTTGAATTATCAAGTGATTTAGGCCATGAAGCTGGATCTTCTAAACTCCCACTTTCAATGTCCTCTGGTTCTTCTGGAGTACAAGACTCTGCCGAAGTCGATGGAATCTGTGGCTCTATGGGGACGACTTGCTGACTGTCAGACGTTGAAACAAAAGGATCTCCAGCCGTGCTTCCACTTTCTTTCTCTGCTCCAGGAGTTTTCAAAAATTGTTCTATAGAGCCCCGCAACTTCTCTTTTTCAGTTTCTTTAGACAGTTATCTTTTTCTGTGAGCGGCTCCAGAGAGTCTTTTAGTTCGTCGTCGTTCCGAGCTTGACATCTGAATAAATTTTAAAAAGTTTTGTTTTAATTTACTTCTAGATTACAGTCTTAATAGACTATCAAAGCAGCTATTACGTGAAAATCATATAAATTAAAAAAACGTATATCAATAGCTTACCTTTAATAACCAGGCTCTACAACACACGTTTTATTATGATGAAGTATGATAGAAGTAACTGAGTAATATAGATCTTTAATCAGTACCACAATATTTTATTTCCATATAAGGGCACAAAAATAACAATGGGTCTCAATATTTTACACCTACATATTGCTTCCACCATTCACAAATGAACGCATTTTTTCGTCGGGTGATATTTATACCCTCGGTAAAATACGTCACCCGGGGATTTACTTGAATTAGTACGAACCAATTCGGGACTTCACAAGAAAGATTTGATATGATTTTACAGATTCCTATCTTAGTTTTTTGTCGTATTTTGGACATTGGTTGATAGAGGGTGCTAATTATTTGAAAGGGAAAAATGAAAACACAATTTATTGGTAATAGTTTCAAATTTATTATTGATTTTGTATTAAAATATCTGTAATAAACCCAAAAAAAAACAAAAATTGGGATTTCGACTAACAATAAAGTGGTGTTTGTTTATTGTTCGTGGTTTGCATTTTTCAGAGATGTTTTATTCTCAAATCACTTATTTTTTTAAATTTAAATTTGTATAAAATCGGTTTCCAGCAGCCGCCCCTAGCAATCGTCCGCCTGCGTGATGGACACGCAACACCCCACCGGTAGGAACGGCCCTGTAAGGAAGGATGCATACTATCCCCATTACTATTTCTTGTTATAATGGATGGCGTTATGAGGAATGTAGTTACAGAAAAAAGAAGAGGGATTACCTCGAATCTGACACAACCCATTGAAGATTTAGAATATGCTGATGACGCATGTATGATTTCGCATAACTTTCAGCAAATGAAGGACAAAATGACGGCATTGCAAAACAACAAAACAATTTTTAGAAACGTGTCCCACTCAAGGAGCAGGTTTCTTGAATTGGACACGTATAGCTTTTGTGATTGGGACACGTTCATCTGAACGGAACAAGTCCAACACAATGCAAATATTCACATGTCAAAACGCATTTCATGTTTCTAAATTTAAATCAAATGCTAAAAATACAAATCGAAGGTATGTATTGTAGTAATATACAAACTAAATAGGCCTACCTACATTTTGTCACAGTCTTATAAACTAAAAGAAAACTCTCAAAACTAAAAAAAACTCTCAAAATTAAAAGAAAACTCTCAAAACAAAACAAAAGAAAATATGTAGATATAAAATATGTGTAAACATTGAAACCTAAATAAAAATAAAAGGTACATCTCATAGGAACAGCCTTTAGAGTAAAAACTTGCCAATATAATACGTGCGGGTTGGATTATAAGGGATGAAATGAGTCTGTTACAAAAAAAGTGACCGACTTTTTTGCACTTTCCGACCACCTAGAAATCTGAAATTCGGAACAGTCGAACAGACATTGCTTGGGACCTACGGTTGATCTGAAAACTCCCACATCCAAAAAATTCAATATGAAAATTCAGCTTTTTACGTTTCGACCCTTTCCAAAAGAAGTAGCAACTTGAAATTTTTGGAGGAGTTACTTTGCACCATAGGAACCACTCTTAGTCAAAAATTACCAAAGAAATACATGGGGGTTGACCTACAGGGTATGAAATGGAATAATGGTCGTTGTGCAAACATTTTTCACACAGCGGAGAACTTTTTTATCGCCCAAAGTCATGGGGAAAGTTTCGGATATGGCTTTTACAAGTAGACGTACATAACGACTGGTATTCAGCAAAGCCGCCGCTTAAAAAATCTAGCAAAGTTTTTACCAAGAACGTAGTTCTAAAAGAAGTAATTTGAAGTGCTTGAAATGCAATTGTTCTTAAACTGGGTACTTATTTCGGTTAATTATCACCATACAGAGAAACATGCCTCTACACAGCTATACTCATTCTGCCCTGCACTTCCTTCGCACCCTCCTTAGGTTATTGAAGGACAAACAAAATCAGCAATTTTTTATTCATTTATTTGTTGCTTTTCAACTTTTTGTGCACATGCTTGCCATTATTTCAGCATATTTCACCAATTCCAGCAAGCTGCCCTTTTTCACGACCTTCCCTCTGCTACGAGCCCGGATTGGCCGTCCTGTTGCCCATTTTCTTTACATGTTATATTTTATTGGTACTAGTTTAAACGATACCTAATTGAAAAGATCTAGATGATTTTATAGCTAAGTATGATAATAATAATAATAACGTCTTTATTCTCTTAAATAAATAATACATAATCATAATTTATAATATAATTTTCCTTAATGTGTGTCTGTGGCACAAAATAAAATCTCACGTTCCGGCTTCACAGATGTTTATATTTGTTTAGGTTTTGTTTTTCTTATCTTAGCGCTCGGCTCGGAGCTTGACTTTTCGCGTATCCTATTTCACGTGCGCGCCGATTCAAGACTCGCAGCGCGTAGCGCGCGGTTTGCTTGTGTTAAATAAAACATAGGCGAAGTTCAGTTCGACAAAAAATTGTCAGCTGCTCTAGTCTTTAACCCGCATATAATTTTATTAGTACAGTACAATCCGGTTATAACGACATCGAAGGGACCGGTGAAATTTGGTAGTTATAGCCGAAGGTCGCTATAAGCGATGAGTGTAAAATAATTTAAGTCTTACAACATAATAATTAAGGTAACTTGGTACCCGCAGCCCCGCGGCCGCGGGGGCACTGAGTCTAATTTTCTTATTCTTTCATTCAATAAATGCAAGCAGGAAAAATTCTTCCTATTTTTATTTTTATCATAATGGAATGCCCACGCAAAAAGTAAAGTAGTTTTGGATTGTGGACCTTTAAAATCCAGCTGCCATGGATTGTTTTGTAATAATATCGGGCATAGGGTAATTAAAGTGTTGAATATCCTGCAGTCGTAACACTGATTTGAGTTGACTTAATACCGCCCGTATTGTAAAAAAATTCTATAATTTAACATGATCATTAAATGTTGGATTTATGGATTGTTTTGACGCCTTACGACATTAAATAATACATTAAACTAAGAAATCTAGCCAATGCTGGAATGCCACACGCACCAGTAATATAAAAAACGCCCTATGATTCTCCGTTCTTTGTGCCTGAAATTTTGTTTGGGTTCGTTGTTTGACCGTCGTTATAACGTTATACCCGAGAAAAATTCAATGAATAGCAAATTTTCGTCGCTATTCCTGGATTCGTCATTACAAGTGAGGTCACTATATCAATTTTCTACATACATGGGATTCCAAACAAATGGCCACAATTCCGTCGTTATGTGCGGTGTCGCTATAAACGACTTTTACTGTATATAAAAACTTAAGTATCTAACATAATCCGAAAATAAGCATGCACGAACTCGTAGAAAATCATAAGGCATCTATTGGTCCAAACACATGAAGAAATTGGTATACAAAGCGTAAAAATGCTTTCACAGCAAACATTAACGGCATAAAACTGTAAACCAGCGACAGCGAGCAGTAATATTAGGCTAAATTTTTAGACTTTTAACAATTTTTAAATTAAATACTTATTTAGCATCCTGATTAGTGATTGAATTAGTGCGTCTTAACTTTACCATAGCAACTTCATGAACGAGAATCTTAACCGTCACGTTGGTGTTACAACATTACTAAGAAATTGGTGTCACAATCATCTAATTAAATCTAAGCAACTACTCTAACATCGTCTGATATATTGCGCTACAATGTATTTGGTAAATAAGTTGGCAACTTTTCAATGATAACGGTAAAGCGGTTAGTACAGAAAATACACAGGCTACCTTAACTTTTAGCTTCGCCTGGCTCTAAATTTCGGTGCCATTTCAAACTCGCCTCGCAACGTCGCAGCGCAGGGAAGGTCGCAAAGGCTACGGCTGCAAATGTTGAAGACGCCCACCAAGGGTGGCTTCTGAAAAACCTGCTAGGAGTAACTACACAAACAACACGTCCAAGACCGAAGCTGGCTCCGGAGTGACTCAAAAACCCAAGCTACGCCACGCTTTTCGCGCCAAAACCTGAAGCCAATGAAATCGCATGTCACAAACAACGGGCGAGGCAGCGTGAATACGAAGGAGTGCGACGGAAGTTAAATTATTTAGGAAAATATCTCGCTTGCTCCAATAGATTGCGTTTTGAAATTGCTCTAACCAAGCGCGCTTAAGTGTGACGAAACAAATGCAGCTGCAACGAGGACGGCTAGAGCGGAGGGCGGTTTCACTGAATCTTCTAGAAAGCAGAAAGTTGCGTGCGTGTCGAATCTTTAGAATTTTTAGGTGGAATTAAGTAAAGAATTATACGAGAAAATATGACCAAAAAGGAACCTATATACAAGCAAACTCGTCATCTTTGTACCAAAAATACTCCAAATGGTCGCAAAATTATTGAATTTACAAAATGGCCTGACAGCTTTTATTTGAGTTTTGGTATCGGGGCGATCAGTTACATGATAGGAATCGTATTGTTGAGGGATATTTCTATTAATACAGGTTTTTCGCTCATGGAAAAATTATGAAGTACCAAAATATCTTGTTCTTCGAAAACATTCACAGTTCATTAAGTTTGATTACAAGTAAAAATAGAGCGGCACTCTTGAAACATTTTTTTTTTGGCTCCGCTTAATTGTTCCGCCAGTTATCCATTTATTTCAGGCCTAACCTGTATATTTTTAGTTGAATTATAAATCCTTTGCATTTCGAATTCTTAAATTTTCCAAAGCAGCTTATTTTGTACCTGGATCGAGTTCCTTTCGTTCGCGCGATGCACTTTTGACCTGTGCTATCTCTTATCGCAGGCCGTTGTAATGCGAGCTTTCTTTTGGAAACGAAATTTTCGTCCGAGGTACTTGCTGTCTTAACCTGAGCCCGCCGTCACCGGCGCGGCTAAGGCTTGATTTTAATTAAATCAAATACGTGCGCTCAACCAATTTCTATGAGCATTGTGTTTCTAAGGGCTGATTATGATCAGGTACGATGGCGCTTTTCTGTTTTGTTATTTCCATAGTAATTACATTTTTTTCTTAGCTCTTTATTAACAGCTTCATTCACGAGTATATCTCGGAGGACAAGTTATTAGCCTAATCGCATTTTCGACACTTGCTGGCGTTCTGGTATTTGTTGCCATTTGAGTATGCTTTCGCTACAATCACCGGTGCATCCAAGGCGATTTCAACAATGTGTGTAGCCGATCACGTCCAGAATATGTTTCGAGGTTAGTTAGTGCTACTCCAGGATTAAATATCAACTTCTCTTCAATACCAGGAATTCACATCTGTGCATTTTAAACCCGTCAGTATTTTTAATTTATATTCATACTTTTTGCAATGATTAACATGTAATGCTCAATTTCATACATGCTCTTGTTTTTACACTTAAATTCTTATGCCTATATTTAATTATACTCAGTATTTAAAGCTACAATTTTGATGTGTATTGACCCTCTGTAAAAGGTACAGTAACGCTTTTTTTATTTCAATAGCCTATACAGAAGGAATTATTAAATGAATGAGGTATGCATATGCCATGAATGATTTGAATTTACAGTTATTAGAATAACCCGAAAGGGGTCTTTTTGATTTTATGCGTGTCGCAACCTTCAGTTTACGTGCACAACTTTGTTATCACATTATTTGCATTTTAATTATCTTGATTATTTATTACTGACACTTCAAGACTTTTTATTACTTATTAATTAAACGCTAGTCACTTGTAGTTTATTTTTTTCTATTATTCGAAATCATTTGATATCTGGCGCCCATTTCCTTTTTTTTGAAGACATTCCAGGGTACACAGCTGATGATTTGAACCTACGATCCAAGGCCGCCGAAATTGAGCTGGCTCGGTCATCGCGGTAAGTAAAGAGTTTTCAGAGCTGCCGTGGTGTATACACTGTAGGAGGGTTGATCTGCAATTTTTTACTACCATCGATTATTTTAATTAGTCAATCGCAGGTTGGCTTCTTTATCGTTTCACTCTAAGCAAAACCGAATCATGAATTATTATAATATAACCAAAATTGACTAATCAACGTCAGTAACTAACTTGAGCTGAACGATGTAAATGAATGCATTTTATCTGACCATTGCATCACTCCACAGCACAAAGCCATGCTCGGCCCTCTTTGATCATCAGCAAAATTTACAATATTGGTGTTTATGTTTCATATACCGTCAGACACATTATATGATAACAACCGTATAGGTGCTGCATTTGTGAATGCGATACAGAAAAATTATTTGTCTTTATTTATGAAGTCCTATTCACAAATGTCACACAAGATATTGCATAGAAAATAATCCATTTATATAAAAAAATATTTTTTATCCGCAAACGTCACAAAAGTGACAACTTATTTGTCTTTATTGACAAGGTAAAAGTGTCACTTTTTCTGCCTAAGCACACAAAATGATTGCTCTCTTTCTTTCTTTCTATGTTTGTTCGCCATCTCCTCCGAAGATACTGGACCGATTAAATTGTATGATGGCTTAAAATTTTGCTAATTTTTAGAATTAGTTCGTAGGCCGGTTTTTATTTTCAAAAAAGTACGAAAAAGTTTTAACTTAAATAAACCTTTAAGCAGCGGATCGGAGCATCTGTCGCCGTGGGTTATGGTGTGACAGCTGCTGTGGCCGTGTGCTATTAGCACGGGTGATTCAGTATGTTTATATATCATTACAGTTGCGCGTTATCTGAACAACAGAGGTTGGCGCAGGGGTACAGTGCTAGCCTGAAATTTACCTGAATACGTTTGCGGATAAAATAGTATATGTTATTCGGAGTAAAAGTGACTTTATGTGGCTTAGCTGAATTATTTGCCTCACTAACGTTCGGCTAAATAAACTTCAGCTTCGCCACATAAAGTATCACTTTTACTCCTAATAACATAATCTACTATTTGATGTGTTTTGTACTGTTAGTTATGTGAATTTTATTTAAACGTAAAGGTTTTTTTATTCTACTGTACAAGGTGTAAGGAACCACTTGTTATTAATAAAAAACGCCATAATTCTGTCAATTTGTGATCTTTTTGTTTCAAACTTTCAGAAAATATTAACAAATATTTTTAATTAAAAAAAACAAATTGACTGTTGCATATACTCTCTCTTTGCTTTTATGATGGCATCGAGTCTGCTGATGAAAGTATTCCATGCTGCACGAATGTGTGACTAAGGGATTCGCTGCCTTCTTTGGAGAAGATATGCTGTGAGCGCGTCCAAACTTTGGTGTTTTTTAGAGGAAACCCCGGCCTACAAAATACTCCAAATGGAGAAATCTATAGGATTAGCGCCTGGTGAATATGTGAGCAAATGTTCCGCCAAAATGAACTCCCGAACGTTCTCACCAAAAAATTGTCGATTTTCACGGGCTTCGTGGAACGGCACTGAGTCCTGCTGAAACGTCCATGGCTTGGTTCCGAATTGTTTACGTGCTCATAATATCTACCTTTAACACAACTTTTTTTTTGTAATTTTTATTTTTTTAAAGCTCTCGGCCTGACGGCCTCGGATTTTATTGAAAAGCCCGAGGTCTACGGCCTCGGGTTTTTTTAGGCGGTCCCCCGCCGTTTCGTGAACCCCCGCCGTTTCGTGATCCACCCCCTTTTCGTGATCCACCGCCTTTTCGGGATCCACCACCATTTCTTGGTCCACCGCCATTTCGTGGTCCACCGCCGTTTAGTGGTGCACCCGGAACACGTCACAAGCCACACTGGGGAAAAAAAACATATAACCTCAAGTGCTTTCGTAAAAAAAAAGTGCGTTCGCTGGTAGTTCATAGGAGTTTATTCCTTTATGAGTCAAACCGCATTCCACAGTTCAAAGACTCGAGTTCAAGTTCGCTGCAGTTCATTACTATATATGTGGAGACGCGCATTCTACAGTTAACAGTTGCAATGAGTGCTTCCTACAGTCGTTATGATCGATGCAATGGTCTGTTGTTTGTTTAGAGTGATGATCTTAGTGTCCCTTTGTATCCCAGGATAGCAAAGGAGGATGCTAGGGACATGCGGCTGTGTACTTGCGCCCCCACGGTGAGTATAAAAACTCCAATTCAAGTAGTGCAAGATATTGTAATTGCCCGCCCTGACGCTAAAAGTAAGAGTAGCATGGCTGCTAGCAATGCTGCACCTGCACAGTTTCGGAAGCGCAAAGGTGATTAAATTATTAACACCCGCGCTAAGCTTCCTAAGCGTCAGGGCGAGTCATCACTGTTGAGGGCGCTGCTTACTTCTAGTAGCGTGCAACCTTCTAACAACATGAACACTCACAACTTGCGCGATATGTTTTTAAATAAACATTACCACGACGATGCTGTCGAGGCATGTCGAGCACACAGCTCGTCTACAAGCAACGATGCTGAGATATCGATGGATGCTGAGCCGGAGGGGGCAGACCTTACCCTAACGGATGATGATTTGCATGCGATAGATGAGGCAATAGCAAGATGCAATCAGCCTAGACCTGTGGAGGCTCTTCCGCAAGCTGTAGATACCCTCGCGGTAGCTGCAGAATGTGCTGTGGAGACTCGTGCCGAAAGGCATAACAGATTGTTGCGTGCCGCCGTGGACATCCGCCTCAACCAATTAGAACAGCACGAGGCGGCTCTGTCCAGACTGGAGAGGGTGGCACGAAAGCAGCGAGAGCAGTTGCGGGTAAGGAGTCGCCAAGTCGACAATGCTCACTGCCTAATACGCACCGCGACTGCTCAAGAGTTGAAGATAGAAGAAGTTAAAAAACGTCTTCGCATTATTTCTAATATACTAAGGATGTTAGAAGACTAGGTCAGACTATTGTGATTGTTTCTTGCCTCTTCTATCGACATCCCCTCCCTCACTTATAACTTGTCTACTTCCCGTCCTAGCCGACGTAATCCAAACGCCCCCATCGTGTCGGGTGTCGCGTATTTACCGAGAAGCATTGCCCGCGTGCTAGTAGCATTATCGGTACATATTACCAATTTGGATTGCCCCTACCCGTATATTAATGATGCACGTTTGCGAGCAATGTTATATAGAATTTACGCGTCGGGATGACTTGCTGCGACATCGTCGCCAGAGTTGTCCACACACCGTGCCCTATTCGCCTAGTGGTGAGTTTGTTGTTCTCCGTCTTTGATATATAAAGTCAACCATGTCGGTCAGTTGCAGATACTCTTATGGATGCCCCTGCGAGGAGGGTATCCAATCTTCGCGCTCCAGAGGTGAGAGAGAGTGCTACGAAGAGAGCTCGACTTAATCCCCTCTCAAGTATATATCGATTGGTAATTATAAAACCGGAGTGATTAACATGTTCGTATGTCCGTAGCGAATGCAGGACCATGTACGTCAACTGGACCGTTTACGTCGAGGAACGTGTCTGTGAGCTCTGGCCTTGGTAAAGATCTAAGTACGTATGAGTGTGCGTGTGAGTGGGCTGTGTAGTTACGATTGTTATTACAGACTCCCGCTATTGCTCCATATGCGACGAGAATGTTCCCGTGCGTGGCTTCGTTGAGCACATGCGAAGTAATCGTCATGCATTGCGAACCGGGAGGCCAGACTTGGATGATGGAGTGGCACCCCTGCAGTCAGCCTTTAGGTCCTGGATTGCCACGTACAGAGTTACAACTATAAATTATCATATAATGGTCGAGGAGTTTCTGTTAGAAATTAAAGAAAAAGTGTTGACGTTGTTGCGAAGGCAGCTTCAAAATTGAAAGAGTTTAAAAGTTAATTTGGAATTATTTGGATACTTCGTTTTGGAAAGTAAAGGATTGCAAGAAATCAAGTAGTTTAACACGCGCAATAAAATTTTAACTTTGGGTACCGATCTCGACGTATTGTATGATAATTTTTGCGGCATCTTGGATGAGAAGGTGTCTGAATTTCAGGAACGGGAATCGGGTAAGTTGATGTGACCTCGAAGATGGTTGTATTAAGGGCACTTGAATTGTTGCAGGCTGGGCTTTGAAGCAGTCGCTGTCGTTGGTCGTCGCCGTCTACAAATACAACCCCCTCAAAGCTTCCTCGTACCTACCACTGCCATCATTCATTGAGCGAAAGAAAGCTGTTGTCAACGTTCAAAACGAGGACGAATAGTGTTTCGAATGGGCGATTTTAGCTGGTATTGTTGAGCCCAGCTGACCTCCCCATCGTACGAGTTCTTATCCTGATTGTAGAACTGTTTTGGCGTTAGATGGGTTGGAATTTCCATTTAAATTTGCGCGATATTCCGAAATTCGAACAACTTAATCCTCAACTTTCGGTTAACGTGTATGGGTTAGAGTCGCGGTTTGAAAATCGAAAAATAATTTGGGAAGTTGTGGGACCTTTGAATTACTCTGTTATGAAACGATTGAAACACGTTAACTTGCTTCTGTTAACTAATGACGAGGGTGACAGTCATTACTGTTGCATTAAAAAAAATTCTCACCTCGTTTCGCATCAAATAACTGCTAGAAAGGGGGCAAAACATTTTTGTGACGGATGCTTGCATTACTTCCGTACTGAACAGCACTTGCGACAACATATTAAGTTCGATTGTGATCAGGTGTATAACAAAATCCCCACCGATGAGTTGATCGTGGACAAACTTAGTGAAACAACCCCACAAAATATTTTAAAATTTGAAAATTACCATAAACAATTAAAGGTACCGTTCGTTGTCTACGCAGATTTTGAGACGATTTTAAAACCTGTACAGGAACCTGATACGCAACCAGATCTCGAGACTTCGTTTACAGTTAAGACATGCGAACACGTGCCTTACTCGTTTGCATATTTTATAAAGTGTTCGTACGACGACAGTCTTTCTAAATTTCAAACGTACCGGGGTGAAGATGCTTCAACTGTTTTTATGGAGCGGTTGGATTCAAACGTTCGTTATTTGTATGACAATTTTTTAAAAGGCGTGGTTCCTTTGGCGACGATGACTACTGCGGAACTTCAAAATTACGAGGTTGCTACGTCTTGCCATATATGTGATCGACCCTTTGTCGCCGATAAGATTAGGGTGCGAGACCATTGTCACCTAACTGGAGCGTATCGGGGTGCTGCACATTCGATCTGCAATCTAAATTTCAAAGTTCCCAATTTTGTGCCTGTCTTTTTCCACAACCTAAATTATGATTCTCATTTGTTCGTCAAACAATTTGCCGTCGATGGCGAACAGATCGATGTCATACCTTAAACGAAGGAAAAATATATATCCTTTGGCAAGCATCTGTTGGTAGATGAAATCGATGTTGGTTACAAAACGGAGAAAATTTATTTACAAATTAGATTTCTGGACAGTTATCGTTTTGTGAATCGATCATTGAGCACCTTAGCTGATTATTTGGCCGACAATCAGTTTTTTGAAATTAAAAGGTTGTTTGGGGACGATGCAAAGTTTCGATTAATGAGACAGAAAGGCGTGTTCCCATATTCCTTTGTGGACCCCTTCGAAAAACTGAACCTTGCGAAGTTGCCTTCGAAGGTTCAGTTTTACGACTCTTTACATGGGGAACACGTCTCGCAAACTGATTACGATCGTGCTGTGTCTGTGTGGAACACCTTCGACTGTCAAATTTTGGGTGACTACTAGGACATTTATTTAAAAACTGACGTGTTGATTTTGGCAGACGTATTTGAAATTTTAGAAAGTTATGTTTGGAAACATACAAGTTGGACCCTGCCCAATACTATACGGATCCAGGTCTTAGTTGGGACGCTATGTTACGATCTACGGGTGTCAAATTAGAATTATTAACTGACATGGACATGATACATTTTCTCAAAAAGTCAATTAGGGGTGGTATAAGCACATGTATTGGTAGGAAGGCTATTGCCAACAATTGTTTAGTTCCAAATTATGATTCCTCCGTGCCTACATTATTCATTATGTATTTAGACGCTACAAACTTATATGGTTTTGCGATGCGTCAGTATTTGCCGCACCGAAATTTTGAATGTTGTCTGTAATTGACAATGAGACTGTTACGGGTTTTATTTTTGAGGTTGGTCTACGGTATCCTGAACACTTGCACGACGACCACAATGATCTGCCCTTTTGTCCAGAATTTATTATTCCCCCGGGTGAAAAATATCAATGTCTAAAATTGATTCCAAATTTGTACCATAAGACCAAGTATGTGCTTCATTATCGAAATTTACAACAATGTTTAGATGCTGGTGTAGTTCTTACAAAAATTCACAGAATTCTTAAATTTATACAATCGCCCTGGTTGCGCTTATATATTGATATGAATACCGCTTTGCGTAACCGAGCACGAAATGAATTTGAGAAAGATGTTTTTAAGGCTAAAAATAATAGCGTTTTCCGAAAAACTATGGAAAATGTCGACAAGCGATCGGACATCAGGTTAGCGAGCACAATGTCGGCAAGAAACTAGGTGCTGCAGCTCTAATTGCCAAAGCAAATTTTAAGGATTCGGTAATTTTTTCTGAAAATTTTATTGCTGTGGAACTTAATAAAACAGCTGTTTTGTATAATAAACCGATCTATGCAGGTTTCACTATTCTGGACTTATCTAAAATCGTAATGTATGACTTTTTTATAATTTTTTGAAACAAAAATATGGCAATAATGTCTCCTTACTCTATACAGATACTGACTCGCTAGTAACTCACGTACGGACTGACAATTTCTATGAGGACATAAAAAATAATTTAGATTGTTTTGACACTTCACATTATAAAGACGGTCGACACGATATACCACAAACTGTATCGGTCGTAGGTAAAATGAAAGACGAGTACGCAGGTGTTCCAATAGAACAATTTTTTGGAGGCGGTGCTAAGTCCTACTGTGTGATTGTGGGAGGGAAAGAAGTAAAAAAATCAAACGGTGTGCAAAAAGCTGCTGCCAATAAGTATCTCACTATGGCAACTTATCGCGACGTTGTTGACAATGTGCGTGGTCAGGTCTTTTGCCAAATGTATGTTATTCGCTCTCACAAGCACACAGTGTACACTAAATTGAAGAATAAAATTGCGCTATCATATCGGGATGATAAGCGCTATCTTATTCCTCAGTCGAACAACACTCTAGCATGGGGTTATGTAGATATAGACATGTCAGGTGCTAGACCGTTGGACAGGTTACTGGAATTATTGCAAGACGATCAGTAATACTACGCGCGTATCAGTAACAGTACATTGTTTTTGTCGTTTACATAGTAATGGCTGTTTATTCCATGCAAAGAGTCTCACGAGATTGATGCGTTTACAGAGGTTTTCTTTTCGTAGATATTTAGACAAAATTTGATTTTTTTGTATGTATAATTAGTTATTAAGTAATTGTATCGTAAAATCTTAAGTAAACATATTTTAATTTTTTTGTACAATTTGTTATTATGTAATTGTATCATACTATGTTTGTAATTAGTCATCATATAACATTCTCATCTAGTTCCATTTTTAAATGAAATCTGTAATGTTGTTCAGAATTAGTAATGCATATCTAAAGAAAAACTCGTATAGTTGTCCCAGTTTATTAATTTAAAAAAATATTTACTACAAAAAATGTTTTATTTTTGTGAGAGTACTACATCATTTCTTTAAGTTACACGAGATTGGTTTTAGGTATCCAAGAATTGTGTCGCTTGTCGAATCCCAACCATTTTACATACAATAAATTTCCTTTCTTCTTCATAACCCTTTCAACTAGATATACATCTGAATGTTTTGTTTTCTGCAGTTCGTGCTCGTAGAATCCTTCTTTAATTTCCTGACCTTCTTGGTCCGTGAGTCGATAGGTTGTTGGGTTTGTAAGTCGAACTGCAGATATTGTAAATATTTCGTTGCTCCAGCTTGGCGTGTACCCCTTGCTAAATGCCGAACGATACTTGCTAATGCGTACCAAGTCCCCTGTACAAAACTTTTGAGGTTTCAGGTCCACGATCTTTGTGTGACTATACACCGTGTTTAACAGAAGTCTTGAATTCTTTAAATTCACTTCGGCAGGTTTCATTCCTATTTTGCGATGCTTGGTTGTGTTATACTTTGCTACAATCTTGGGTAGGATATCCAACCATTTATAGGACCCTTGCACTCTGAACTGCTTCCACATCATGTTCTTCAGGGTGCGGTTGCATCTCTCCACTATGCTGCTCTTCATACTAGAATACGTGCTGTAGTGATTGATGTTGTCCTGCCGCATTAATCGTTGAAAAGCGGTGTTGTAAAACCCTTTCCCCAAACCCGTTTGCAAGTTTTGCGGTGACACCTTCACACTCCTCAACACTTTACCCATTGCAGCTGTTACATCCTTTCCTGCTTTACGTTTTACGGGATAGGCCCACACATACTTCGAGAAAGCATTAATCACTACCAGAATGTAACGAAAGCCCTTATTGGCTTTTGCATAAGGAATCATTTCTACCAAATCCGCTTGATATAAATCGTTTAAGCCTTTTAGGATAACGCGCCTTCTCTTGAAATTTTTTCGTGCTGGTTTGTGGAGTTCGCTAACTATGGCTTCTTTAAGGTTCATTGTCAACTGTTGCTCTCTACATTCCTATGGGACATTTAAGCAGGAGTTGCGCGTATAACTTTTGGTTTTTGCATTTGAATTGCAGTTTATCTCCTCGATGTAATGTCATACCGATAAGCGTGGTCTACATGGCGTCATTGATGTATGATTCTACGGACGGTCCGTTGACTTGAACACTTAGGATCTCGCCGGTTGTTAAGGGAAAAATGTACTCGTTCTCTCCGAAAATTTTGGAATATCCGCTTTCATCGTACCCACGCCCCACTAGCAGCAGTGGTACTTCTATATGGAGTTGATTTACATTTTTCACTTTCATAAAGACATGGATAGGATGCGCTGCGTGGCGCGTGCTATGGTAGTGCCGTTCAAATTTGTCGATGGACATTACTCTATCGTCGGCTGATGCTTTCTGATATTACCGCTATTGACACTCCAGTTTTGTACCCCTTAGTAGATTATTTTCGAGTCTCGCAGGGCTTCGGTGATGCAAACTATCTCATTGGAATGACCCGTGTGTCCAGCTGCCTGAGAAGCTATTAGTATACGCAACAGATTCACTAATGAGTTGGGATCCTTCCAAGGAACATATTCCACTTTTTTGTCAGTCACTGTTAGTAATCCCTTACCACTCCGTGGTACCTTCTTCGTTGGTCTACCGGGAGCTCATATGGTTGAGGAGGCAGTTAGAGGTCGTACTATTTTCATGTATTTAGACCCTGCGTTACCACTGAGTCTTTGTGTGGGGTCGTAGTTTACACGATTTGCGACCCACCGATCCACTATATATTGATATTGCTCTAAATCTGCTGTTTTGTATATATTTGGTTTCTTTTTAAACATCAATTCGTAAAATCCTGGAGTGCCTTTGTAGACTATTCTGTTGCCGTGGTCTGTAATAACGATATTTTCACCCTCGAACTTGATTTCTTTATTTCCTATAGCAAACTTACCTCCCTCTATGTCGCATCGGACTCCGTAGTGCAAATCGTACTTGTCCTCAGTATCTCGTACCATTCCTTCCACGTATTTTCGAGCTAACCCTTGAAATTGTTCTAAATATTGACCAAGAACTTCCGGTGCCAGCATCTGTTGGATGGTTTCTCTGGCCGCTTGTGCAGCACCTTCTTTTGCTGCCGCCTCAGCAACCTCCGTTTGCAACTGCTCATCGTATTCCTCTACTGGTTCACTCTCGGATAACACATAAGTCTGCAAAAATCGAGGTGTGGAGGTGTGTGATGACCCCGGTGTGGAGGTGTGTGATGGTCGCGGTGTGGAAGTGTGTGACGATCCCGGAAGGTTTATCGCAGAATATCGGCCTTGAGTGGTTATCGCTCTCGGACGGGGCAAGGTAGAGGGAGTGGATACTCTACGTTTAATTGTTCTTCTTCTTCTTCTTCTTCTTCTTTTTGTAAGCGATACGCTTGTTTGTTACTGGATTCCGAGCTAGTTAGTTTTGCTCTTGCGACGTAGACTGCCAGCTGTCGCGCCATCGTTTATGGGGTCTTCCTGGGGGTCTTTTGCCGTGGGGTTTTCCGTTTCTTGCGACTTTTGCCATCCTGTTATTATCCATTCTGTTAATGTGCTCGTTCCATTGCCTTCTTCGCTGTCTGAGCCATCGTACTACATCTTCTATTTTACACTGTTCTCTTATGTGTGAGTTTCTTTTTCTATCGAGGAGTGTATTTCCTGTTATCATCCTTAGAGTTTTCATCTCAGTGGTTCTTATAAGCCTTTTGGTGGTTGCTGTGTCCGCTCTGGTCTCTCCTGCGTATGCCATAATCGGTCTCACGCATTTCTTATATATTCTAGTTTTACATTCTTCTGTTATGTTAGTGTTCTTCCATATGGTGTCCTTGAGATATCCAGATACGACTGCTGCTTTATTGACTTGTTGTTTTGCGTCGCTCGTTAGGTCTCCGTAGCTTGAAATTCGTGTCCCTAGGTAGTTAAAGAACATAACTTGTTCTATGCTGCTATTATCTATGACCACCTTGCAGCGCAGTGGTTCTTTCGCTATGGTCATGCTTTTGGTTTTATTTATAGATATCAGCATGTTGTATTTTTCGGCTTCCAATTTAAAAATATGTGTCAGCCGTTGTAATTCGCCTTCCGATTCGGCAACCAGAGCGGCATCATCAGCATAACATAATATTTTTATTAGGCGGTTCCCTAGTCTGTAGCCATATGGTTTTGATTTTACAGCATCTATAATTTTGTCCATTATGAGGTTAAAGAGCAGGGGGCTGAGGCTGTCTCCCTGACGGATACCAGTTGGTGTCTGTATTTCTCTTGTAAGGCCGTTCTTTACTCGTATCTTGGTAGTGTTGTTTGTGTTCAAACTTTTTATGATTCTTAGGTATTCGTGTGGCGTTGCTTTCTCTTTCAGTATATTTATGACATCTGATAGTTGTACACGGTCAAACGCTTTTGTTAGGTCGATGAAGCAAATATATGCTGGAGTGTCGTATTCTAGCGACTTTTCTGCTATTTGACGAAGTATGAAGATGGCATCGACTGTTGACCTGTTTTTCCGGAACCCATGCTGTTCTTCATTCATTGGTATGTTGTCTCTTATTTCTTGTGCTAATATACTGGTGAAAAGTTTCATTGCAGAGCTTAGCAACGTTATTCCCCTATAGTTGGAGGGATCTTTTTTACATCCTTTTTTAAGTATAGGAATCGTGATGCTCTTTAGCCATTCTGATGGTACTTTGCTCTGTCTTATGATTTTATTAAATAGCTTTCTGAGCTCTTGTTCTAAGGGATCGCCTCCCTGTTTTATGAGTTCGTTAACGATATCATCTGCACCTGGTGCTTTCCTGTTCTTTAATTTTCTTATGGCTGTTCTTCCTTGGTCTTCTGTTATTGTTCTTATCACTTCGTTTGTTAAGGTTTCCTCTCCTTGGTCGTTTCTTTCAAGAAGTTCGTGGTTTTCCGTGTTATTTTCGGTTTGTGCGTAGAGCTGTTCGAAGTACGAAGTCCATTCCTCTTCACTTATGGTTTTTATTTGTATGCTTTCGTTTACTGGTTTTTTCATACCTCGTAAAATCTTCCAAACTCGTTTTTGTGCTCCATACATGTCATGTTCTATTTCGCTACTAAACCTTTCCCAGTATTCCTGTTTGATTCTTCGGATTCTGTTGTTTACTTGGTTTCTTGTTTCTGTGTAGCGTGTGTGCTCTTCTGCTGTTTGTTTCTGCCGATATTTTAGGTATGCATTTTTTTTTGTTTCTGCAAGTATCTTTACCTCTTCTGTGAACCAAGGTTTGGGTTTTAGTTTAGCGTTTAGATCCACGGTTCTAGTTCCAAGGGCTTCATGCGCTGCTTTGTGAATGTTTGTCTTTATTTTGTTCCAGCCGTGTTCTACGTCATCTTCTTCTACGATTAAGTTAGTTCTTATATGTTGTTGTAGTCGGTCTGTATATAATTTCCGTGTGCTCTCGTGTACAAGAGATTCTATATTGTACTTCCGGACCTTATACGGTGGTTGCTTCTTAGCTGGGGTTGCGGTGGTTCTCATTTTGCAAAGAACTAAGTGATGGTCTGACCCTATGTTTGCGGAAGTCAGGCTTCTTACGTCCAGAATTTGGTTGGGTGGTACCGCTCTATTTGTAATAATATAATCTATCATGGAGCTATTATTTCTGTTGTCGGTAAATGTCACTTTGTATTGTTGTTTGTGTGGGAAAAATGTGTTATTAATTCGGAGTTCGTTATGTGTACACAGCTCGATTAGCATGTCCCCACGTTCGTTATTTACTACTTCATTGTATTTCTGTTTTACTCCGTCTATTGGTGCATTACCGATGCGGGCATTTAGATCTCCCATTATCACGAGTCGTTCTGTGTGTGGTGTTTTTTCAATTTGTGTTTGTAGTTGGTCGTAGAACTGTTCGGCTTCTTGGTAGGGTTTGCTGGCGTCAGGGGCGTAAACCGATATTATATGGAGAGGATTGTTTTTAAACATCAGTGTAGTTTTCAAAATTCTATCATTTATGTATTCTATGTTGTCGATGTTCTGTTTGTACTTTTCGTGAATCAATAAACCTACTCCGGATGATGCTCCTTTACTTTTATCTTTGCCACTGTATATGAAGATGTAGTTTTGATATTGTGAAGTACCTTTTCCTCTTTTCTTAGTTTCGGAAAGGGCACAAATATCTATCTTGTGCTGGGTCATCTCGAGTATTATTTCCTGGTCTTTGTTATTGAATGATCGTACGTTCCAAGAATAAAGAATAAACGAGAATGGAAAAAGAAACAACTAAGAATTGCTTGCTGGAACGTTTAATTGTTATTGGCAAATAATCCACTTTTGGTTCGCCCACTGGCACACCTTCTTGCTTTATAGTTGTCAGCAATTCGGTAAGTGGTTTGGAAACAGGTTTGAATTGCTCAGCTAAAATCGATTAGGATTGGGCGATGTCTGCTTTTAAAGCTGCGTATTTACGTCTAACGGATTGTCGGGTTTTGATAAGTTTTCCGGCTAAACGCTTATCCATGTTGCAACTCCTTCAGTTGTTGGTAAACTACTACCTTCCCTTCTTTGGCTGCGTCTATATATTAAAGTAATTGTCAAAACCTTTTCTATATCATCCCGCGTTGGTTTCGCTTTCTTTATCGATCACTAAAAATCCGTGATCCTCATTCCAACAATAAGAGCACAATGCTTTAAACTTGTCGAATGACATGTCCGTGTTGACATGATCGTCGTAAATGTACTTCAGATTAGTGTTGTCTTGTTGGAATATGATGACGAGATTTGCATTATCTCTTGAGCTGCTTAGGAATAGATGAATACGTCTGACATAGATAAAAACAATCTATGTTTCGGTGACGTCCGAAACAAAAATAATCTCGAATTATGCTTTGCGTCTCGCACGCTACGTCGTCAAATACTATCACGGAATGTTCTTTTGCTTCCTGGGGTTTAATCACCTCACAATCGTTACTATATTCGAAGAATCCAATGTTCTCAATGGTTGAAAGGCTGCTCTCAGATAATTATATTTGGGTTGATCGAGTGTTTTCGAATATATATAAAGGTTTGCGAATCGCAACCCATTTTGATGCACTAGTAAACTGATTATGACGTTGGCTTTCCAGATCCGGATCGACCTATGACCAGACATCGTTTACATCCTTTACCCAGTAAAGCGCTGTGCTTTCTGTAAGTCTCGGATATGAAATTTACTGTGTGATTTACTACCGGAAAGGAACACCCTTGCTTCACAATTTTAACGTTTTCCATCGTTTTCGCTCGGAGGGAAACTGCGCTCTACAGGCCGTACGTTTTTGTTATATTTGTTAATCCCGTTTGAAGAACATCAGTTGTGTGTAAGTATTTAAGATGAAAGCTACTAAGCGCAAACAAACCAGTCATCACCGAACCGCCAAGCGGAAAGGTCGCGGTTTTCTGAATACCCTTATTGACAAATTACCCTTCGAACTACACATACCAGGTTACAAGTTTTGCGGACCTGGTAGCCGACTTAAAAAACGTCTTTCTCGAGGCGATCGAGAAAGGAATCCTCTGGACGAAGCCTGCAAGCAACACGACATCGCATACTCACCATCTAGCGATCTTTCGACACGTCACGCGGCAGATAAAGTTCTAGCAGAGAGAGCTTGGGAACGTGTTAAAGCAAAAGACTCTACTCTTGGAGAAAGAGCTGCAGACCTTGCTGTGACTGGAATTATGAAATGGAAGGCGAAAGTCGGAATGGGTGTGAAACGGAAGCGTACACGGCGAACGCATTCCAAACGGGTCGGTATCACAATCCGCTCACATTCAGGAGGAGCTTTGAAAACAAGGAGGAGGAAGAGGCGGAATCGGTCAAGAGTACTACTTCCTCCAAAGAGAGGAGGCATATTGCCGCTTGTACCCATACTTTGTTACGGTATCAAACGGTTCTTACGACGCCTGCCCATGGGCAGGCACCGATCGCTAGACGAATCCGGGAAATGTGGTACGCTCACCCTGGAAGATCGATAAAACAGGCTAAAGGCCCCAGCTGAAATGCGCTCAGGGAGATAGGCGGGGTTAACACCGATACGCCAAAGGGCAAACGTCACTTAGTACGTGTTGATGGTTATCAAAGAATGGGCTCCACCAGCTCTGACTCGGGATCTCCACGTTCTGCCGGAACTGGACGGCGAAACGGGGCGGGGTTACAATCAAGTACTACTCCGGGTAGCACCTGAAAATCCGCGAATAACTATTTCGAGAAAATACGCAAATAACTATGTCGAGAAAATACGCGAATAACTATTTCGAGAAAATACGCAAATAGCAATTTCGAGAAAATCGCCGTACAATGCCAGTCGCAACCACCTACCTGGAAGGCCTACCCGCCGCGTCTGGTCCTCGCCTCATAGCTGTAGTGGCACAGCGACACAGTCGCCCTGTAATATGTATACACCAACACAATAGTGTCAAGAAGAAACAAAACGGCGATAATATTAATACGTCTATTGGATCCCTGGGGGGTGATCTAAATACATACATATATACATAGGTTACAAAACATCATGGTTTTTAAAAGAAACTTGATGGTTAAGCCCACCTGGGGAAAAGCGCTTAATGCCTAAGTGGTTGGCGTGCAGTCGAGTCGGGTACCTCATCCAGGCCAGGTGTAATGGGTAAACGTGGGCTTAAACCCAACGGCCGGTCGCCGTTACGCGTGCAAACAAAACCTGAAATCGGGCCCGAAACCTCTGAACACCTTGTACTAGGTCGTGATAAAATTGCCTGGCGGCACAAACCAACGATAGTTAATATTAAAGTTAGGCGCTGACGGCGCTATCGATTAAGTGGGCTAACGGCGCGCGAACTGACGCACACCACTGGATTTAGCAGCAGAGTGTACTTTCACTGCACTCTATCACACAAAGTGTTCCGCCCACGCCGTGCGATTATGATTGGCACCGCACTGCAGCAATTTGTATGCGAGAAGCGGTACTCACGAAATTAGTTGAGCAAAGCAAGCGTCAGTACGCACAAATGCTATTTTTACAAGGAGTGTACCAGGCTCTGGCGTCGCATTGCAGCAATTTGTATGCGAGAAGCGGTACTCACGAAATTAGTTGAACAAAGCAAGCGTCAGTACGCACAAATGCTATTTTTACACGGAGTGTACCACGCTCTGGCTTCGCATTGCAGCAATTTGTATGCGAGATGCGGTACCTACTCACAAAATTAGTTGATCAAAGCAAACGTCAGTATGCACAAATGTTATATTTGAAGCGTTACCTGGCTATCTCGGCCATCTTGCAGATGGGGAAACTTCCCTGGCAGCAAATGGTATGCGGGACTTGGCATTGCGGCGAAGCTCAAACGATGCGGAAGGCGAAAATGGCTGGCTTACTCACGAGTCCCCTTGTCGGGAGAAGTCTGCGACGACCTACCTAGGTTATGCAGAACTTGAGGACATCGCCGTTGTAATAATTGGACACAGCGATTATTATCCCGCACGCTTACTCAAAGAACTGCGGTTATTAAGCTAATAAATCGGCATGTTGCTGTGCTCCTGCGACGCGACGACTTGTTGCACCGAGAGCACCAACTGTTTCACACCTGTAGACCGTTTAGCGAGCCCCTGCCAACTGCCGCGATAATCGCCTGCGTCCGGTGCCCCTGAGCTTCATGGGAAAAACGCTCCAGCCAATCCTAACACAGAATTTCCTAGACACGCGACTTTTGGCCCGAGAATGGGCACTACCCCTCCTTGTGGCACAAGCAGCGTAATTTCTAGAAGGTTCGAAAATCTTACACGGCTATCAAAGCACCAACAAAGGGGTGCCCCAGATAACGAGAAATACTGCGCTTGGAGGCCAAATATGTCCAAAATCATTATTATGGAATTATGCGATGAAGCCAAATAAGTAACTAAATAGGTTTAACATACGGGCATGCTGCCCTAAAGCCTCAGTGGCTGATTAAATTACGGTTGGGTGCCAAAATGACCTGACACCCCCTTACTTGAAAGAGAGTTCCCCGAAGTCTCTTAAAATCAACGGGGCATTTTGTTACTGCACCGCGAGAACTCAGACGACCTACTAACACACATACGATAGGCTGCACCCCCGAAAGAATTACACACACTGGTCACCAGGTAGGGTGCAAAAGGTGGGAAAAGAGAGAAGAGGAAGAAGATAGACTGGATACTCCAGTAGAAATACGAAAATTTGGGTAAGGACTTGGCGGTTCGCTGACGGCTAGTACTCACTCCCCGGACCACGGAAGACGCGCTACGAAAGACATGATGTCCGAAAGGAGTGGTACTCCGCCAGGGGTCCACAAAACGACTCAATGTCTGGCTCCCTCGGGGAACCAGATGGGCAATAACTAAATAGAAGCCAAAGACGGTCTTGCCAACCCAGCGCGACCGCCCCTCCAAATTAGGAGTGCTCCATCAACGGGGCAAAAAGGCCATGTATGTATACATGTACAATAAACCAATTATCCGACCAGGCCCGAAACGGGCGTGGCACGTGCTGCGGCGACGGCCACGAAACGCCGACTGGACCTTAACACCGGATCCATGACGGTCGCCTAACAGCGCGGTTTTGGAAGGTGGAAAGAGAAAGAGAACAACGGGGTTGGGTAGTTGTCGCCGGGACACGGTAGATAGAATTGATGAGAAGAAAAGAAAGGTAAAGATAGAACAAAGAGAAGAGGGGTTTGGGGCTTTATACAAAAACAACAAAAGCCGGTAAAAATGCGCTGCCAGCGCTCGTCGAAATCGGGTGAGTAAAAATGTCTTACGCCCAGGCACTCTTCCGACCAACCTTTCCAATAGAACACAGGGAGAAAATTCTGGGGGGGCAAGAGTAGAGTCCCGGTCGATCCGTCCCACGAGCCTCCTGAAGGGGGCACGCTGCGCGTCACGGGATCAGCGAATTGTGGGATTTCCACAACAAGTAAGTTCGCAGTCCTGACGAACAGGAACAACCACGGTAACGGCCCGAGGCCGAAAATGGGTGCGCCAAAGGGCATCAGGGGGGGTCGGGCATCAGACAACTCGTAAATGGCAAGCGAAACTTTGCGACTAATGTAGAACGGCCCTACAAATTTTGGGGCCAACTTGGTGTTAAAATACTTAGCCGCGTCGGAAAGTACGTAATTACGGCGCCAAACGGTATCGCCAACGGCAAACTGGGCGGGACGCCGTCGTAAGTCGTAGGTAGCCTTTGAGGCTTTGTATGCTGCGTCGAGTCGTTTGACAATGTCTTCGTATACCGACCTTAACGCGGGGGTCCGTCGCAATAAGTCTTCGCGACTCTCTACCCGTATTTGTTACGAAACATCTACCTCCTAGGGGTTATCGGCACGCGTCCCCTCTAACTGTATCTCTCGACCGCGGATGCAGTGGCGGTACGCAACGAGAAGAAAAGGGTGAATTTGGTAAAATAGTCAGCCACAGATAGAATATATACGTAGCCTTTCTTTGAACGGGGCAGCGGCCCTACGATGTCGATAGATATCATTTGCCACGGCTTATCTACAACGGGGTGACGACACATCAAGCCGGCCGGGCGTTTCTGTTCGGGGTTCTGCGCTAAACACGTCGCGCAACGGGTAACGTAGCGGTTGACATCCGCTTTAAGTTTGGGCCAGTAATATTGTTGAGCAATCCGACCGTAAGTTTTGTAGATGCCCAAATGGCCTGCGATAGGTTCATCATAGTTTTTGCGAAGAATCTCAGCACGTTGAGGCTTCGGAATTACCTCCTTCCAACTACTGTCACCGTCAAGTTCGGGGTACTTTACGTTAACATGCTTGAACAATTTACCCCGAGACAGTTTCTACGCTGAGTATTTGAAGGGTTTCTCTACAACGCGTCTGCACATTTGCCTATACCAACGGTCAGTTTGGCTATCACGTGGCGTCTGAGCGTCCTCCTCGGGTCCTTCGGGTTCGACAACCGAAACTGCATCTACTTCGGGTATAGCACGCGACAGCGTGTCCGGGACGATGTGGTCTTTTCCCTTACGGTGCTTGATCGTAAAGTCGTATTGCTGTATACGGGAGGACCATCGGGCAAGTCTCCCGGTGGGTTCCTTAAGGTTATTAAGCCAAACAAGTGAGTGATGTCGGTAATGACTGTGAAATGGGTGCCTTTTAAATAAGGGCGTAACTTCTCTATGGCCCAAAGGACGGCCAAACATTCGCGTTCCGTAACCGAATAATTACGCTCGGGTTTCGTAAGTCCGACTAATGTAACAGATGACCTGTTCTTGGCCATCAATGGTCTGAGTCAACACAGCGCCGATACCAACATTTGAAGCGTCTGTCTGTACGGCAAACGGGAGAGAAAAATCGGGACACGACAAAATAGGTGCCAAAACTAGGCAATTTTTAATAGTGGCGAAGGCGGCTTCCCACGACTCGGTCCACTCAAACTTCTGGAACTTTTTCAATAGCGACGTTAGCGGGGCGATAATGGCTGAGAAATTCGGTATAAACCGCCGGTACCACGACGCCATGCCAATCACACGACGTATCTCCGAAACGTTCTTAGGTTGCGGTAAGTTGAGAATTGCTGAGACTTTATCGGGATCGACTAAGAGTCCTTGGGCGTTAACGACTTAGCCCAGGTACCGCAATTCCGGTTAGCAAAAATGGCATTTTTCACGTCCCAACGTTAAACCAGCGTCACTTAGCCGCTGTAGCACTTCATCAAGTATCTCGACGTGTTTTTCAAAAGACGGGGTGCAAATAATCACGTCATCCAAGTAAACAAAGACGTAAGGTTCCAACTCGGGACCCAACACATGGTCGACGAAACGTTGCCAAGTCGCTGCCGCGTTATGGAGCCCAAAGGGCATCCGAGTAAACTGGAATAACCCGCGACCGGGTACTGTAAAGGCTGTTAGTTCCTTGGATTGGTCGTCCATTTCAATCTGCCAGTACGCGGACTTAATGTCAAGCGACGTTATGAACCGAGCATCGCGTAAACTGTCCAAAATTGACGACACGTAAGGTATCGGGTAGGCGTCCTTCTCGGTGACGCTGTTTAACTTGCGAAAGTCAACGCAAAAACGATAGGTTCCATCTTTTTTCTTAACCAACAAAATAGGGCTCGACCAGGCTGAACGGGATCGTTCCACGACGCCTGACTTGAGCATGCTATCCAACTCAGCATCGATATGTTTAATCGGTGCTGCATTAGTAGTGATCTTATGTCTAACGTACTCGAGTTCGAGTTTAGCGGTAGTAAAATGTCGGTTAACGAGGCTGTCTAATTGGGCTCGTTGGGCTAAGTTCAGGTCGAAATTCGACTGTAGATTGCCGGTAGGAGTATCAATGGTTGCTAAGTTAGGTTTTGAGAATTCCCACTCGCCTCGGAACACATCAGGGACTATTCCCACGGACTTCCAAAAGTCTATGCCTAAGATTAGGGTGTGCGGAACCTCCGGAACTATTAACACGTCGATAGTTACGACCCTGTCATTCAAACAAATAGGCAAGTGAATAGTACCTAAACTTGTCACGGTTTGGCCATTTGCCGACTGCCGCGATAATCGCGTGCGTCCGGTGCCCCTGAGCTTCATGGGAAAAACGCTCCAGCCAATCCTAACACAGAATTTCCTAGACACGCGACTTTTGGCGCGAGAATGGGCACTACCCCTTCTTGTCGCACAAGCAGCGTAATTTCTAGAAGGTTCGAAAATCTTGCGAGCGTTAACACACGGCTATCAAAGCACCAACAAAGGGGTGCCCCAGATGACGAGAAATACTGCGCTTGGAGGCCAAATATGTCCAAAATCATTATTATGGAATTATGCGATGAAGCCAAATAAGTAACTAAAAGGGTTTAACATACGGGCATGCTGCCCTAAAGCCTAAGTGGCTAATTAAATTACGGTTGGGTGCCAAAATGACCTGACAACTTGCTGCATTAGGAGCATTGAGATCCCTCGGAGGTGATGCTGCAGCAGTCGCTAAAGCAGTGGGAGACTCAAAGGCTGCTAAAAAAATCTCCAGGAAAAGGAGCGACATAACAAAGCTATGGAATCTATTGCTCGTGGAAAAGAGTTATATCTACGACCGTATCAGTCAAGAAACTACCGTTGAAGCTGCCGCGCCGCGCGTTAACAAACATCGATATTACAGACTACGTTAAACGCCTAGAAATTCCACACTTTAGGGGAATATTTATGCGGGATGCCCTGCATATGACGATTCGTAAACGAGAATGTGGTGTCACTAACTTGGACGATGATGTTAGACCTGGCAGGCATTGGACGGCTTACGTAAAACTGGATACCTTTGTTCTGTATTTCGATAGCATCGGTAGCTTACAACCTTCAACCGAATTAGTGAAATACTTTCGCAGCGATGGTGGCAATAACACGATCACGTATAATTCTAATAGATATCAACGACTCATGTCATACACATGCGGTCACCTGTGTCTCAAATTCCTATATAACTTTGCGAAACCGCTTTTGTCGGCAGTTTCAGTGTTGCGCTTTATCATGTCTAGTATATTCACTCTAACAGGTGATTCATCCATCCTTACTGCGAATTTTGACCCCCCTATTTTCTTAGACGACGGTAGCGAATATGTTTTGCGGTTGTTAAGTTTCGAAACCTACAATACTATTGCTAACATTAGACCTCCCAACAATGAATTTCATCTCGTCGGACTACCTCATATTACTATACCTGAGGGTGCATACGAAATTACGGACATTTCCGACTTTCTGCATGACCAACTTGAGTCTAGCGGAGGTAATGAGCAGGTGCTGCTACGCGGAAACAACAGCACCTTAAAAACCGAAATAAAATCGAATGTTCCAATCGACTTTAGAAGTAACAATACTATCCGAGACATGTTGGGATTTGAGAGCAAAATTTATGATGGGAATATGTGGCATGCAGGTGAACATGTTACGAAAATTTTGAACATTAACTCCATTCTTATCCACTGCAACATCTCTGTCGGTTACTATAAAAATGGTAAGCCTGGCAACATCGTTCATCAATTCTTCCCCATAGTGCCGCCTGGGTACAAAATAGTGGAAACACCTAATCCTGTCATTTACCTACCGATCAGCACGAGACAGATCACTAACCTAACTGTTAAAATACTGGACCAGGCTGATACCCCGTCAGTTTTAGTAAGGAAACCGTCACGGTAACATTGTATTTAAAGAAGTTATAATGGGTTTTCGATTCAACCCTTCACCCTACCATGTCCAGCCCAGTTCGTATAAGAGATGTTGTCCACAGCCTTGTAAAATCAGTTCAGCTTCGTCTGCCGAGCAGTTAACAAAGGCAAACAGAGACTTCTTGCGATCGTTGGGTTTTAAAGTGCTGCCATGAGTATTCTGAATATTGGAGAACGTGTCCTCGTCGACAACTCCATCGTTAGCAATCAGTTGCACACCCATCAACCGTATACAAACCGTTTCTACTATAACGATGAAATTCGAATTCCAATTCCTGCAGATATGTCAACTCTACCAGGTTTGAGCTATCTATACATAGAGGGAAAATTACGGAAAGCAACCGGTGAAGTTACGACGGCTAAGTTTCTTAACAATGGGTTGGCTCACTTATTTAGCGAAATCCGATACGAAATCAATGGTGTCGTTGTCAATTCTGTTAGCAAACCTGGTATTACATCTACTCTTAAGGGATATGTATAAATTGGCTTATACATATAACTAACCGCAAATGCTGTCAGGGCGAGTTAATACAGCCAGGTACAGTCGCGGAATTAAAAATCCGGGCGAGTCTTATAGAGGATTTTTGCAATTTTTGGGTAATGTAAATTGAGCTTTGCGTTTCTTGGTTAGCAATTGACAGTTAAACAATGAGGCATGCTGTCATATACGAGTAATTATTTTGACTTTGACTAATTTCACCAAAGGTAACGTGATAAGTAAAGTAAGATATACACTGAATCATTTTAAGTGCCCGGATTTTTAATTCTGCGACTGTACATTAAACTACCGATTGATTTCTGATAAGGCAAATTCTCGTCACATATTTTTACATTCTAAACAACAATATTTTTATTACACTCCAAGGGAATAATATCACTTTTACAGTCTGACATATTTAATCGTTTTAAGACCTGATTCACATATTGTTCTTGGTCTAATCTAACACTATACCCATTGTGATCTCTAATGATTCGCATACCGAAAATCTGTCTAGCCTCGCCTAGATCATTTATTTTAAACTTTGAATTTAAATAACATTTCAGAAAATTGGTGCCTTCAGAATCGTTAGAAAACACAAAGAAGTCGTGGACATACAAAGCCACAACAATAATTAAAATCATTATTTCTTTTAACATAAACACAAGGCTCGACAGTTGACCGTTTATAACCTAAACCTAATAAAACCTCGTCAACACGTTTGTTCCAAGCTCTTGAAGCCTGTTTGAGTCCATAAATTGCTCTCTTTAATTTGCCTGCCTGTTGTTCGGTACCTGTCTTTATAAAACCTTCCGGTTGTTCCATATATGTATGCATTTTCTTCTAAATATCCATTTAAAAAATCTGTTGTGACATCAACATGGGTAATTTTTAGACCCATTTAACATATAAACCTATCATCAAGCGAAAAGTTGAGTGTGGGACTACTGGAGCAAACGTTTCATCATAGTCGATACCTGACCTCTGCGTGAACTTTTTACCATCCATTCACAAAACTCGTGAACTGTCAAAACGCTGTCAAGTTGCTACCTTGTTTAAATTCTGTTTTGAAACTTCTACTTGCTGATTTTGGTAGCACTGAAATTTTTGAAATTTAAAAACTTGACTTATGTCACACTTTATTGTAAAAAAATAATCTCCAAAATTATTTAATTTTTGTGCATACACTTCAATTGCAGTGGAACAGAAACGAAAGAGGGTTTTATTATTGGAAAAGGAAAAAAATGCTATACCTAGTTAATTATTACAAGGAAAAACTTTAAATATTACTAGAAATCATTAGATCCGAAGTAGCCTACATTCCCAAAAAACTGTAGTTTCCAGGTACACTCAGCAAATATTTAAAAAAGTTGACATTGACAGTTTACGAGTTTTGTGAATGAATAACAGCCACAAGACGCGCTCTGTACCGCACTTGATTTTCACTGTCACGCTTCCGTTTAAACTCCCACTTACACTTTACCACTTTTCCATTTTCTGCAAATATGTTAAATTCCAGCTTGGTTTTCTTCGAAACTTTCCATTTCTTCCAACATTGCTTGTCTCCACTTATTTCCATCAGGCTTTGACAAAGCTTCTTGAACTATTAGAGGATCGTCTAAAACTGATTTATCAGCACATAATATATGTCACGTAGTCTTCAACGTTTCTAGGTTTTACTTCTCTTCCTGATCTTCGAACTGTTACTGGAGTTTCTACTTCATATGGTGGTTCAAAATCATCATCCGTCGTTTCTTCTAAGATGCTACTGGAATCCTCTTTACTTCCTTGAATTATTTCATCCTGTTCATCGAGCTCTTCTGCGGTTTGATCTACCCCCACGGAGTATAGTGAAGTATCGGTAACTACAATGTCAATCTTTTCAAATGTGTTTTCTATTATCAACACATTTCTACTTGTTATAACACTGTTTCGACTTGAATCGTACAATCTATATCCTTTTACGTCGTCACCAAAACCTACCAAAATAATTTTTTCTGCCTTTTTATCCCATTTATTGCGTTTTTGTTTTGTTATGTGTACCATAACCTCGCTTCCAAAAACCCTAATGTTACATCAGGTTTTAAGTTTGTCCACATTTCATAAGGTGTTTTTCCTTTTAGCCCACTCACGACAGATCTATTTCTTAAGTAGACAGCACAGTTTACAGTCTCTGTGCAAAAACGTTCATCTAACTTAGCCTCAAACTGTAAACATCTTGCTTATTCAGCTAAGGTTCTGTTCATTCTTTCCAGTATACCATTCTGTTGCGCAGTGTACGGATTAGTTTTCTGATGAACTATACCACTCTTCCTAAGAAAATTTTCCAAATCGTGGTTGCAAAACTCACCACCGTTGTCTGTTCTGAGTGTTTTAAACTGAACATTCTTTTGATTTTCTACCAGGCTTTTGAAATCTTTGAAATAGTTAATTACTTCATCCTTGGCCTTCAAAAAATACACGAAGGTCATCCGACTGAAATCATTTTCGAACACCAGAAAATATCTCAACCTGCCAATGGAATTTACCTCCATAGGCCCGCACAGATCTGCATGAATAACTTCTAGGCAAGAAGTAGCTCTTCTCCTCTCATGTTTAAAAGGTAGTCTACACTGTTTTCCTTCACAACACAATTGACAAATACTTTTGCTTTTAAAATCACCTTTGTTATTCATGCCTTCCACAGCACCGTCTTTCATGAGTTTTAAGTCACCGTAGTTTAAATGTCCAAACCTACGATGCCACACGACATCTGTCACTATTGAGGTTGCTACTAAACATCTTTCTGATTTTTTAACGTTTAACCTGTACACATTCTCAATTAAATCAGCCACTGCAATCAACTGGTTTTGTTTGTTGTAAATCTTACAACGATTATCATCAAAATATATATTGTTGCCATTTTTTATAATCTGGCTTACACTTCAGATCCGTTGTCAGTTGTGGTACGAATAAAACATACCGAATTTTGATACTAAGTTTTTGCTTACCAACAAGAGTAGTAGGTAACGTTAGTTTCACCTGCAAGAAGTACTGGTATTCTTGCTTTGTTTGCCACCATTATTTCTGAAATTCCAGGTTTATCATGCAAATTTTCTAGCCAATCCTTTCTTGTTGTTAAATGCACACTGGCCCTTGAATCGATATACCAGTCGGTGTGTGAAACTGACCACTTAAAAATACTGCATTAAACGCATTTTGTTTTTGAGCATTATTTTTACCAGTTTGATCACATGAGCTGTTTGGACATTTGTTTTTAAGATGCCCAAACTGTTTACACCGATAACATTTAACGTCTAATCGCTCACGATTCGCATTCGTCCCGCCATTCTTTTGTTTATTTATTGAATTCCAAAACTTCCGTGTTTTTCCGATGAAAGCGCCACCCGTTGGGTTTTCACCGAACTGTATATCCAACAGCTTTATCTTGATGGAATCTGTTTTAATTTCTATGCCCGAATGCTCGATAGCCATTTCATGGGATTAAACATTTGTGGTAATTCTGCAAGTAACAATGACCCCGTCCATTGATCATCTAACTTCAAACCCGTCCTATTCAATTTCTGTGAATGTTCTATCACTTGATTTAAGTAGGTTACCATTGACTCACAGTTTTCCAATCTCATAGATATGCGCGAACGAAGCAAACCGATTTTTCGTGCGAAACCAGAGTCGTGATACAGGAATTTTAGCTTATCCCACAACTCTTTGGCACTGTTTGCTTCTTTGCACGAGTAAGGAATCGTATATTGTCAAAACCAACTTTGCTTTTGTTTTCGTGTTTTTTCGTCATCTGTCTTTGTCGCATCAATAGACTTTGTTAACCCGTCAAGCACTAGAAAATTTTCTACAGCAAATGCCCATTCTTCGTAATTTTCGTGACCTAACAACTTCGGCACACTCGACATACAATTGATAGCCATTCTTGTGCAACTCGCCGCTAGCTACATTCACTTCTCAGTATCTGAAGCCCTGAGCCCATAACCTATTCATAAATATAAATCTTTATTTCTAACCTCAAATCAATTACAAGAAAGTAACTGGTACCGAAGCTTAGGTCCTTCGTAAAGAAATGAAATTTAATATTATAAACCCAACCTAACAATATATACTACAATTTGTTTATAATATTGAACAATACTTGTTATTAAATTAGAGTTTTCTTATTAAGTAAGTAGTAAAATCACACATCACATTATTATGAATTATTACATATTGCATATTTTTACATATTACATATTGGTGAAGATTTTAGTTTTGAATGTCCGGATAAAAATTGTTTTATTATTAATTTGTTTAATGTCTGTAGGTAGTTTGTTTATTTGTAGACTTCTGTATAGCGGGAAATCTTGTGTTTTTTTTGTCTTCTGATATTCACTACAAAATTGTAACTGTGACCGTATATTATAACTGTGCACATTGTCCACACTTTTGGAAGTTACCTGCCTTTTGTTTCACCACGAGAGATATTATAAATAAGTTTAATGTGTTCTAAATTTCTTTAAGTCATGTATATTTAGTAATTTTGTTTCATTATATACTTGCACTGTAGGAGTCATTTGGTTTATGATAAAGAGAGACTTTATTCCTTTACTTTGCATCCGCTATAGCAGATTTATGTGGCAGTCAGCAGCATTTCCCCAGCAGGGAATCAGGTATCTAATTGTACTTTCGATCTGACAGTCACAAAACATATTTTTAGTTTCTCTATTTAGGAAGTTAGAACAATTTCTTGTCCCATCTATCATTGAAGCAATTTTTTTGTCCCTGAGGATATGTGATTTGTCCACTGTAATTTGTTGTCTATGTGTAATCCTAAGTATATGTAACTGTCCACTTCTGTTAAATTTACATGATTAAATTTTATTGTTATTTTGTTTGTTTTTTTTTGACTTACTACCATGTAGACGGTCTTTGTCAGTTTAACACTTAATTTATTAAAGCACAACCACTGTGAATAAATGTTTAAGTCCTTGATGATGGTATATTGCAGTTGCTCCAAATCCCTATTCGAATGAACCAGAGCTGTATCATCAGCAAAAGTGACATACCTTCCTATTAAGTCACCCAATTTTAGGCTATACACATATAGGAGGTAAAGAATTGGCCCTAAACCGATCCCTGCGGGATGCCAGTTTTAACTTCCACTTCGTCACTGTTCACTCAATTTACAGCTGTGTAGTCCATTTTTTCGACTTAATATGATTTAATAGGTTATGTGGTATTCCTTTTATGCCCATGTTATGGAGTTGATTCAGTAGTATAGCGATGTTCACAGTGTCAAATGCCTTTCTCAAATCGACAAAAATTACTATAACAAACTTATTTTTATTCATTTCCTGTGTTATATATTCTAAGAAATCAGTGGTTGCGCTGAGAGTCGCACTTTGTGCTTGAAACCCGTATTGATAGTTATCAAATTTGATAGTATGTATGTATGTATTATCGATAACCTCAATTTACCTTGCGTTCTCACTTATTTTGGAGAATATACTTAATAATGATATTGGCCTATAACTACCAAATTCAGTGTGTTTACCGTTTTTATAAATTGGTATTATTTTATCTGTTTTTAGTTGTGTAAGGAATTGTCCTGTAATTAGCACTTTGTTAATTAGTTCAAGCAGTTTTTCGACAATGATGTCAAATAATATAACTAAATCTTTTTTGTTGTTCCATTTGTTTCTGGTGAGCTTCCATTTTTGAAAGAGTTTACAACGGTGGTTAGTTTTTCTTTAGTGCATGGTGTACGAAAGATGGTTTTATTTGTGTTTTCTTCTTTAAATTCTCTGTTTGTATTGTTTATATTAACTGCGATTCTTTCGCCGATCATTGCAAAGTGCTCATTAAAGGCTTTGGCCATCTTCTCCGGTTCGTTTATTTTTGTTCCGTCAGTTGCTTGAATTTGATCAATATTATTAGTGTTTCTTGTTTTTGCTAGTAGCGTATTTATAACAGCCAAATTGTCTTTTATCAAATTTAGCTACTTCGAATTTATTCTTTGCCCATTTTTGTTTGAGTTTCTTTCTTAGCTTGTTTACTTCGTTTTTGGCTTTGTTAAATTCTACTTCAGTGACCTTATTTCCAAGCAACTTCTTTCTCTCATACAGGTGATCTCATATTTTTATTTTTTATTTTAGCTCTTCTGTAAACCATTCATTGTTCTTTTTAATTTTTATACTATGTTCTTTTGTACAAGCCTTTTTTCTTGAATTATTAGGTTGGTTAGTTCTACAAACGAGTCGATGTTCCCGTTTCCTATTGCATCTGCAATCCTACTTCTACATCTTTCACTGTCGGTATTTTTCCTGGTTATTTTTGTAGAAGTTTTTATTTTTATCTCCGCTATTACTTCAATTAGTATCACTTTATGATCTGATATGCGATTGTCTGTAAGTTTTATTTTACAGTTCAGTCCTCTATTACCCAAGACATGATCAATTATACTTCAATTTGTGTTATCTATCTTTGTTGATTGATCTACAATTATGTCGTTCTTATTTTAAATCCATTTATTTCGATTCCCTTTTTGTATTCAAAAGTATCTTGATTGTCATTTAATAGGTTGATATTCGTGTCACCTATTACAATACACTTTTGCTTGTATTTTTATAGCAGAACATCCAATTGCTTAATAAAGCTGTTTATATTACTCGCCGGCGGTCCGTAGATCCCCACAACTGAAATGCCCAACCGATTAATGTGTATTCCAACTTTGTTAAAATCTGTTAACTCTAATAAATTTATATCCTCCTCTCTAACATTTAATTCTTATCTTACATAAATTGCCACGCATCCTGCTATTGTTTCTCTACAGTTGTGTACCGCTATGTAATTTTCCAAATTGATATACTACTTTGTTTCTTCAAAATATGGCCAGGTTTCTGCCAATACTAATACGTGAATTTCACTATTTTGCATGTCTATTATATTTTGTAATTCTTCAATTTTATTTCTAATGCTCCTTGTATTACTTCAACACCTACCTTGTAAGCTTCGCTGCAAAATTTTATTCTGTTTAATAAATGTATTTCATTGAGATTCTTCAAAGGTGATTCGTTAATCTAGTTGTCTGTTATTTGAAATTTTAATTTTTATAATGACTTTTGATTATTGACTGACACTGTCAGCTTGACTTCAAACAATGATCCAACAATAATCAAACCCAAAATTGAAAAATATTCTTTCTACTCACATATCATTGGCTCATTCACTAAAGTAAGTACTGTATTATATTTATTTCATTCGTTTAATTGTCTTTTATTCAATATGCTTCTATAGGACTAATCAAGACCAACCTGAACTCCTCGCACTTTCACCGCCAGTCACCCCAAAACACCACTGTTCCTGACTTTCACAGCTCAGCTCGTCGACAGACCAGCCTCGATGCTCTGCCAACCGTCAAACAAACTCCAACCTGTCAAAACCCTGGCCGCTTGCAGAAATGGTCCTGTTCCTTGCACCCTTGCACGCTACTGTCAACCTAACAGTTTCCTGGCAAGTTCCCACTTACAGATCGTACCAAACTAATCTTCTATTTTCCCCAGCTCCTACTCTATAGTCAGCAACCAAATAGAACTGTCCAAATCAAGCAGTTACATCGGCAACTCCCTTCAAATGATCGACTCGTCCTCCGTACAATCACCAAATCCAGTAATTAATATAACTTATTATTCCTTGTAGTTATTGAATAATCCAATTCCATTTAAATATTATTTTCTTCTTCCTCGTATCTAGTTAAACCATATTCCATACTCTCTTCAATGACTATATACTTGCATTACTTTATATTTATATTTCCACTTATTTTTCACCTCGCAAATTTGTTAATACCTTGTATATTGTATTATATCAAATTAGCAATACAAATAAAGGTAAAATTTCCAGTTTTTATTTAATTCGAAAGAATATTTCCAAAATACGTCTACATGCTAGTTACAATTATTAATACTCTTTTAAATTAAATATGATTTATACCTACTACATTCTATTTTCTAATAGGAAGTATATCTGTCACATGTAACATTAGCTTATATTTCCCTATTAACCTTCACCACCATGATAGCATACTCAATTGCTATTATTTTTCAAAATAAATTGTAAATTGTCTCAAATTAAACTTTCATTACTCATTTTCAACTAAACAATCTTTTTCAAAACTTTTCTAAATTGATTGTATTAATCTACCAAATTTATTTATTTTAATTTTTATTCAACAACTGACCTTTATGTATCATAACATATTCCTCAATTAATAAAAACATTCAAAACAAACTACATTTATTTTTAATTTTTTTCTTAATTTCTCTTTTAATAAAAACAGTCCATAACCATTCCTAATATCCTTGAACATAACTTCAATTAAAAATCATTTCTATCTCCATAGTAATATTTTAACCTGTTAAACAAACAACCTTTACAATAATCATATATTATTTATGTAATGTATTGATAAATCATTAATATATATGGAATCTTCCTCTTATTCGTCCATCTCTCTTATTTATTAACTCATATGTGTTATTATTATTAAATATTTGATGTATTTTATAAGGTCCTTCATATGCATATAAAAGTTTTGCACATATCTTTTCCTTCCTGTTTGCTACCCTGAGTTTCTTTACAATTACTAAATCCCCTATTTTAAATTGTACCCGTTTTAATACCTTCTTATTTTGCTTCTTTTCGTATCTATCATTAATCATCTTCAAACTTCTTCTAGTTCTTTCTAACAATTGCATTATTTCAACATTTTTTGTTTTGACAACCTTCCTTCCTCATAAATTGTCTCAATACCAATTAAGATTTGTTTTGGTTTATCATAGTTTGGTACATCTTTTCTACTTAAGAAATCTGCAACTACATTTAAACTTCCTGGCCTATGTTTAATATCAAATTCATATTGTTGTAAGTACAATGCCCATCTGTATAACCTATCATTATAAAAAGTTTTATTTTTCAAAAACGAAATTGCTGAATTATCCGTTTCAATGTCGAATTTATTTCCTGTTAAATAAAATTTAAGTTTGTTAATTGCAAATATGATCGCCAACATTTCTTTCTCAGCTATGGTGTATCTAATTTCACACCCTTTTAATATTCTTGAAATAAAACATATTGGTACTTCTATCCCATCTTGTATTTGTATTAACTCTGCTGCAATTGCTTGATCAGAACCGTCCGTACGAAGTAAAAACTTTTCTTTACAGTTCGGATATTTTAATAATAATCCTTCATGAAGCCTCTGTTTGGTTGTATTCAATGCTTTGTCTCGTTCTTCGTTCCATATCTATTTAACATCCTTTCTTAACAACTGTACCAAAGGTAACGTCAACTCTGAGTAGTTATTTATAAACCTTTTATAGTAATTGAAAACACCTAATAACCCTCTTAACTTCTTTAAATTCTTTGGGCGATGTAAATTCTTAATTTCCTCAAGACGTTTCTCATTTATAGTGACTTCATTTTTACTTATTTCATATCCCAAGTATGTTACTTTTTCTTGCATAAATTCACATTTTGAAAGATTCAATTTTAATCCATTTTTATTTAATATTTCTATTACAATTGCTAAATGCTTTAAATGTTGTTCGTTTTCAGAAAACAATAAGATATCATTAATATAATGCACACAAAAGTCTTCAAATTGGTTTAATATCTTCTGCATTGCTCTTACAAGTGCTGCACATGATGTTGAAAGACCGAATGGTACCACTTTAAATTGAAAAATCTCCCCGTCAATACTGAAACCTGTATACTTCCTCGATTCTTCATGTAATGGAATAAGCCAAAACGAATTCTTTAAATCTAACTTTGTAAATAACTTTTTATCCCAAATTCTACTTAACAATCCATCAATCGTTTGTGGAGATTCATATTGTGGCTTTGTTATTTGATTAATTCTGCGTGCATCAAACATAAACGCAGCGAACCATCACTTTCCTTAACAACTACTAAAGGATTGATAAAATTACTTTTTGAAGATTCTATTACTTCATTTTTTACCATTTTCTGTATTTCCTTCTCAACTTGTCCTCTTAATGCAAAAGGAATAGGATAAGATATCCTATTAAAACTTTTTGATTCGTCAACCTGCAACCTGTGAATGTATTTTTGTGCCTGTCCTACTTCTTCATTAATAATCTCTTTATTTCTGTTAATTATTTCTAATATTCGGCCTTTAAATTGTATATTCTTCTCACCTACTTTTAACTCATTCAATAACCCTATATCATTATAATTATTCTCTATATTCTCTATTACATTATTATTAATTATTATACCTTCTTTATATTTCAATGCGTCTCCAATTCTCTTTGATTGGCAACACTCATTTTCTAGGCAGCCACTTCTGGTACTATTCCAAGATTTAATCAACCCCTTTAAATGAATACACCTTTGTGCTCCATTTATATTAATTCCAAATTGTTGAATTATGTCAATTCATAACACCATATTTACGCTAAAGCCTTTAACTATAAACAATCTAACAACAGCTTCCCATTGATTAATAATTATTTTAACATTCAACATTCGGTTCGTCGTTGATATTTTTCTTTTGGTTGCAGATAGCAAATCTATTTTATTCACTTTAACTATGTTCTTATGTAAGACATCTAAATTATTTAACATTATCTCTTCCTTTATTAATGACGATATTTTGTATTACAATTCTGGAACAATGTCTTCTTGTTAGTGGAGCAATGGCGTCTTATCTATCTATTAATGCTAGATATTCGTGATTATTTAAATTAACTTTGATCATTTGTAAATTTACAATTTAATTATTTTCCTCCTCTTCCTCTGGTAAAATTTTCATTATTCTCTCTTGTTAAAACACGTGTGGTTCTTAATAAAAATTTTAAAGTTACTATTTTACATATTTACAAGTTCCGAGTTTCTTTTTGTTATCTCAAAACTCTTTTGAAGTTATCTTCAGTAGTCTTTTTAACATCCTTGGCTTCTTTAGCTGCTTGTTTTAATTTCTCCATTTCATCACAAAGGCTCATTAGTTCTGCTCGTTTTGATTTGAACTCATCCTGCAACTTATTATTTTGTTCACACAACTCCTTTAACTGTTGGTCTGTAAATTCTTCGTCTTTACTTACATCTGAATTGTAAATTCCTTGACATGGTTGTTGTATACATGCTGTTTTTATTGCACATGAACATACTATCATTCCACGATGTTGATCTAAATTGTGTGTCACTTTTTCTACATTAGTCAACTCTAAATACATTTTACGTACTTCATTCCTTACTTCAATTACTTGTCCTTTTATGTTATCCAATTTCCTTAAATTTCCATCTTTTATTAAAATGATATTACTTTCACTCTTTACCATTGCTTCCTGCATTCTTATTTTTATTTCTTCTGTCTTTCCTTCTATTAAATCAACTCTCCCATCGATACACACTTTCTGTGTTCTTATACATTCTTCTATTGTTAATTTCATCCCCTCTTTTTTATTAATAGAAAACCAGATCAACACTGAGTAACAGTATTATGCATGGTTGTGATGTAGGAACTAGTATTTAATTTTTGTCTTGCGCGTATGCTGACACGGAGGACACTGACTCCTCGGAAATTTATTGATTATTCACTATCACTTCCGCTATCACTTTGGTTTAATGGTAAAGCTTGGGGAAGCCGTCTCGTGAGTCGGGTATGTATATTTCTTAGGCCTAGTTGCTGGATGGTGATGTTATCGGTGAAACGTAGATTGGTTAGGAATTTTTTGGTAGTTCTGTTTATGAATTGTTCAATTGTGTCAATTCCTAGTTCATGGTGGATTTGATCATTTCGAACAAACCAGGGAGCATTGGCAGCTATACGCAGAACTTTATTTTGAAATGTCTGTATGTTTTTGAGGTTGTGCACCAGACAGGACATGCGTATGTAAAGATAGGTCTTAGAAGTGCCTTATATAACATAACGGTGCAATTTAGATGTAGGTGTGAGCTTCGGTTGATTAAAGGATACAGTTGTTTCAGTCTAGCATAGCTCTGGTTAAGTTTGCTGTTTATGTGAACTTTCCAGGTGAGACCGGTATCAAGTTCTACTCCTAAATACTTAATTGCTTCTGTTGGTGATTTCCATGCTATTGTTGTACCATTTAAATTTATACTGTTATGGTTGTTGATGCGTTTAAGTGTAAATATTTTTGTGGCACATTTGTTCGGGTTTAGAGATATACACCATTTTTTGAACCATTTGCTTACTGTGTTAACTGCTGACTGAAGATTTTCGATTGGATTGCGGCATGGAGGGTTTCGTGTTGGGTGATTATTACTGTGTCGTCCGCAAATAAAGCAATGTCGCTTAAATGTGGAGCTGGAATGTCGTGTATAGATAAGTTAAATAAAGTTGGTCCAAGGACGTTTCCTCGGGGGATTCCAGCACAGATATTTTGAGTATTTGAAATAGAGGTATTAATTCTCACTGCAAATGTTCTATTTTCAAGAAATGAGAAGATAGTGGCTAGCAGATATTGCGGAAATTCTGAGTGTAGCATTTTGTACTTGAGGCCTTCAGTGCAAACCTTGTCGAACGCTTGAGTAATGTCGAGGAACGCTGCAACCGTGTATTGTTTTCATAACCTTCTATAATTTCTGTTATTCTCTGTAGTTGTTGTACAGTTGATGTACCTTTTCTGAATCCGAACTGGATCGATGGTATAAGTTGGTTTGCGCTGACTGACAAATTGAGTCGGTGTAGTATTACTCTTTCGAAAACTTTGGAAAGCGTTGCCTACTACCATCGGTCGATATGAGCTACAATCTTTCTTATTTTTACCAGGCTTGTGAAACATAAGGATATGAGCATGCTTCCATTGATTTGGAAATAACCCCATCCTCATACAAGCATTGAATAAGGACGCCAGATAAGCTAGTGATTTTTTCGTTAAATGTTTGAGCACAACATTAGGTATGAGATCGGATCCTGGAGCTTTCTTTAACTGTAAGGTTTGAATATACGTTGCAAGTTCTTGAGGCGATGTTGGTTCCGTAAAATCATTCGGTATGGGTAGATGTGTTTCATTGTAGTTATTAACCATTTGTACAAATGTTCTATTTGAATCTGGAATTGTTGGCGTGAATGTTTGGCACAGGTGTTGGGCAAATAGATTGCTTTTACCGTCATCAGAGCTGTATGTGCCACTTACTGTTGTTAGTGTTGGAATGGTTTCTACTTGTCGCGTTAGTTGTTTTGTTACCTTCCACAATTCCGTACTATTTGGTTCAATGCTTTCAATGTGTTTGGTATAGTTGTAAATTCTGTACTTCTCTATCTCTCTTCGGATTCTATGTGTTAGGTTATTTAGTTGGTTTTTCAATATGGGTACTCTCGTTCGCTGCCATTCTCTCCGCATCTTGCTTTTCTCTTTAATTAATTCAAGAATGTAGGCCGGTGGGACGTTGGGGTTGTTTTTCCTTTGTTGGTGATAAGGTTTAGTTGCGAACTTAACTGAATCAGTGACGGTTTTGGTAAAAGTTGTAATATACTCGTCGATGTCGTGATTTTTGTTTAAGGTACTTGGATTTATTAGATGAGTATCAATTCTCCTCTGGAATTTGTTCCAGTCGACATATCCGTTAATAAGTCTGGGTAAAGGTGGGCGAGTTATTGGTGCAGAATTGAATGGCATGAGTACGGGAAGGTGGTCTGAGTGAAGCTAGAGAATTACCCTTTGTTGTATTGGTGAGTGGAAATTTTTGGCTACTATGATATCTAGGATGTTGGGTTGATGGTCGTTTCTGTAGGGGTAGTGCGTGTATTCGTTGGGCGTAAGAATCTGTAACTGATGAGTGAAGTCATTCAACTTTAGCCCGCTGGGATTTGTTGCTCGACATCCCCAGAAAGTGGATTTACTGTTTAGGTCGCCGATTAATAATGTTGGTACAGTTGTGTTGAACAGGTTGATTATGTCCGTTTCTCTGAGTGTTTCATTGGGTTGCCTATAAGCTGAGATAATTCTTATGTTGATATTATTTGAAGTGTTTATCGAGATACCTATTGCTTCTAGATTGTTGACCAACATATCAATATGTGTGTTACACTGAAGCTGTTTTTTGACAATAATGGCTACACCTCCCCTGGCTGTTTGGGTTTGTCTGTCATTACGGAAAACGTGATATCCACTCACCTTGAATACTGCTCCTTCTGCTAAGTGGGTTTCGATTATACACGCTAAATCAATATTATATCTGGCCAGAAACGAAATAAAGGTATTTCTTTGGGATTGTATCCCATTGGCGTTCCAATTTAGGATTGTGATGTTAGGGAGGATTCTTGTTAAATTAGCCATTGAAGAGGTTAGGGAGGATATGTGATGTGATAAATTATTTGATTTGAGGTAAATGTGGAATAATTAACTGTTTGATAAAGTGCATTATGGAATCTATTAAGGAGGAATACGTTGATTGGGTATCGGTATTATTTGTTTGTTCGGGGTTGTTTTTCAAGACTTGATTATATGGAATGCTATTTGGCATGTTTGAAAAATTTCTAACGTTTCTGATGGCTGTGCGTTGATTTAGTAGTTTCTGATGATGTGGGCAATCCCTGTAGCTTGCTGGATGGTCGCCGCCGCAATTAACACAATAGGGTGCATCTGTAGGCTTTTTACTGCAAGATTTGGGTGGATGATCTTCCTTACAATTCGCGCACCGTGATTTTGCAGCACAATAATTTTTGGTGTGCCCGTATAGTTGACAGTTGTGACACTGCGGTATGTTGGTTACTTTTCGTCTGGCTTCTACAGTTATGATTGAGTAATATAAGGTTCTTAAGTTATAGATATCCTTTGCTGCTTCATTGCCTGTTAGTATGACGGCACATATTGGAATTGGTTTTTTCTCCCTATTTTGTAGGCGAGTTATGCTAATTACGGGTAATTTTTTTGTTAGCAATTCTGTTTTTATGTCGTCTTCTTTAAGTGAAATTGGTACATTTTTTATAACAACGGATAGGGGTTTGTCGTTGGGGTTCTGAAATGTATGATATTCGACTTGATTTTCTTTATAATATTTCGTGAGTGCTCGATAGTCATTGTATGAAGTAAGATTAACTTTTAAATATTTATTGCTATATGCTGTTGTAAATTCCCTACCTTCGGTAATATTCTTTATATCGGATATTATCTCCGGATGATTGTTCGCGTGATGAATAAAGATGGGAGGAATTTTTAGTTTGGTGGGCCCTTGGCTGCTACCTTGACTTGCTGATTGGGAGTTATCTACTGGAGCGTCTTGCGTATGCAGAGGATAAAAACGGTTTGCTTTAAGAAGGTCATCGTGATTCCACGTATATCGTTTGACTACTTCGCCCGGTGGAGTTAAATGATCAGAGTTTCGTTTGTTGTCCGGGTTAGTTACACTCATTTTTAAATTATTTTGACCCAGCCCCGAAGGGCCAAGTGCAGTTTTGCTTTTAAGAAATTTTGGTCGCGTAGTTTATTTGGGTTCACTTTTATTTTAAAGGTATTAAAAATGAACAGTTCACTTAGATACGGCACAATGTGGTTGAATGCTCGGTGCGATAACAACTTCACTGCACGACAGCGCGGGTTCAACTATCATCCCCTCCAATTTTCCTTCAACTTCCTCCTTATTTTTAGTTAACTTTTCTCCTACCTTTTGGTTCAAAATATCTTCCAATTGTTTAATTTCTTTCTGCCTTTCTACTCTCACATCATTCTTAACTTCATACTTATATTTATTCAATATCATATTAATCTTATTTATTTGTAATTGTAGTTCCAGTTTATCTTCTACTAGCATTTTGTAAAATTCTTTAAGCTCCTTCATTGACTCTTCCATCTTTTCTGCATGGGCTTTTTGTTCTTGCAACTTTTCTGCAGTATTCTGAATTGCTGCTTGTAATCTACATTCCCTTTCCTCTGCATCCTTCTTACTTTCCTCTAACTTTTCCTCAATCGATCTCTGTAATCTGCTTTCTCTTTTCTCTGCTTTCTTCTCAGTTTCTTGTAAATCCTTCCTCAACTCTGCTGCATCTTTCTTACTGTCTTGCGTTATTTTCTCCGCAGTTGTTTCAATCGACTGTTGTAAGTCTTTCTTCAACTCTGCTGTTTCTTTCTTTCTTTCCTCATCCTTTTGTTCCATAAATGCCATTAATTGTTCAAAATATCCCTTTGTTATTGTTTGTTCTTCTTGAACTCTTACCTGATCTCCTTGTATTCCTACCTCTTGCTGTATTTCCTCCACTTCTACCTCTACACTACTCGGTACTGCTTCCATCTCTTCTTGTCCTTCTTCAGTTCTTTTACTCTTCCTCGTAACCCTCTTATCTGCCATATTTTTAGTTTAAATTTGCAAAATGTCGAAAAGGCTTTTTGCAGCAGTTGCAATCATAGCATTTATTAGAATCCTTTCCTCGACTCGGCTGTTCGCAGATCCAGCACACGTACATCTCCAGTTGTAGAAAGGTTGTAGAAGTGGGGTTGGAAAACCAGTCGAGTCCAAATCAGGAATATCAGCACTGGCGCATCTCATGCGACTCAATTTATCTATACAGACGTGAGTACACCACCCAGTCAATAGAACACAATTGACAAAAAACTCAAACAAAACGTTTGGTACTTGAATTTGGAGAAAACATCAGGAGCATTCATCAAGCACTATTGTCACTCACGTGTCACGTATAATTTATTCTTAACAAAATACAACAAGAAAAATCTGGTGTGATACACGCACACAACTTCCTTTTACAGTGATCTTATAATTAACCAAAAATTTGATTTTTAATTTGTAAGCATTTGTCAAAAATTTTAAGCTGAATTCAAAAATGTAATAATATACTGGGTGTTCTATTTAAAATAGCAGTTAATAGAAAACCCATTTTAGAGGTATTCAACTGGAAAATCACCTATCTCACATCAATACACATTAAAAATGTAAAGTTTCTAAAAAATCGTTAGAGCCGTTTTTGCAAAAATCGAAAAAAGAAACTGAAAAATCACAAGAGTCAACACTATACTTCCGGTTATGCGATTTTTATTTAAAAGCTTGCTGTTGCATCTAGATAGTACACAAAACTTATATATGAAGTTTCAACGCCGTACCTCTTTTCGTTTTTGAGATATTCTGTTCACAGACCCAGTTACACAGACAGACCAATGAACAAAAACATGTTTTTTTTGTTCAGGGGACCCTAAATCGTGAAGATCTGTTGAAAACTCAATTTCGAATTTTTGGGGTGAATCCAATACTTCCTTTATCGTAAAAGGAAGTAATAATGCAGTTTTGATATAACATCAGCAAAAATGAATCACTTCATGGTAGATCATTGTTCAAGGGTTATTCGTTTTTACTGCGAATAGATTGATAATCACGATACAACGAATGTTTCATAGATATTTTAATGTTGGTGGACATGGGTCACTTCCATTTCGTACTGCAATAGTAATCTGCAGAATGAAAATTGACGAACCATTAATCAACTGAAGGACGCTATTCATATGTCATTGATAGTATAAACCAAGATTTATTAATTACAGTTTTCAATAATTTTACAGAACGTTTAGGATGCCGTATTGTTGTTGAAGTAGAACGCCTCCCGGATATTGTCTTTAAAAAATAAAATGGCATGTTTTGTACTTGCAATAGTTATTTTCATTACAAGCGTCGAAAGTAGCAAATATCGTGTGAGTGTTGATTAGACAAACGAGGGCGTAGCGAAGCGAAGCCCGAGTGGATCTAAAACACGAGCACAGATATTTGCACTTTCAGGCGAGTTATGAACACTATTTTTTAGACGACCACTCAAAGTAAATAATTCTATTTTTAAGAATTGTTTTTATTTCGTTTGCAAAATTGATTGTTATATTATTATTGGTACAATTATAAAAAAATAGAGCTTGTTTGAAGCAGAGCAACGAATAAAGCAAAAGCGTCTGGATTATTTGAATCACGGGCTGCTGAATTGTGTGACAAACGTCACTTTGACGTTTGTCACACAATTAAGCAGGCCGTAATTTGAATAACTTTGTGCTGTTACGATATGACTAGCACGACATAATATCGTGCTAGTGTATGAAATTGTCAACTTTCTGTAGTAGGCTGCTGTCGCGATAATGTTACTTTCATATGGGGTCGTCTAAAAATGGTATTTTATTTATATTTTTCAGAATCCATTTATCTAGGTATTGTCAGTTAAAATCCGTCAGTCGGTGTGGGCCATCTTGTACTATGAACTAAGAGTTTTTATATAAATTTCAATTTACTAGTTTCAGTTATAACTGAAGTAGGCTGTTTTAGACCTATGTCTGTAAATAAAAATATCTATAAATATTTGTTTATATCAAATATTTTTCCAAAAATTCTAGTTTTAAAAATAAGGGTGCTACAAAATAAGATTTTTGTTATATTAATCATCTCTAACAAATGAGCACAGATAATTTAATTCCTTGATATGATGTTATACATCGTTATCTATGGAATTCAAAGCTCGAGATTTTCAGAAATAAAAATTAAAAAGACTTCCCCGTAAATTTTGACAATTTCAATAAATTACTTCTTTAAAGTGGTTGTTCATTTTTAATTTAATTTAAATACAGGTCTAATTATGTACTTTCGTTTTCTATCATTTTTAAGTAAATTATAAATGTTGATATAAAAACGTTATAACTTTTAAAATTAAGTAAAATTTTAAGATGTTTGTAAAATTTTACAGTACCATTTAGCAAGAATTGCATCTTTATGGCTGAATTTAATAAAAATTTAAATAAATCTTTATTTTACTATTTTCCATTTTGAAATTTTGAAAAAATAAACTGTCGATCTATTTCTAATTTGGTAAGTTTATTGAGCTGCTTTACTATTATTTAACACAAAATTGAAAATTTTACAATGTAACGTCCCATATAGGGTAAGTATTCTGGAAGTCCACATATTTTTACATAGTAATTTTAACCAGTGTTTAAAACTCACCAAACTGAACAACTTTTCTATTTATAATTTTTTTAGTTGTATATTCGTAAGTCATTTATCTTGCATAAAACGAGTGTAATATGATTATCATTTAACACAAAAACACACAGTGGATAACTTACCTACTTACCTCATCTAACCCTTTAATGAGCAAACTTAACTTAAAGAAAAAAATAATTAAATATGATTTTGTATGCGTTCTTTAAGATGCTAGGAAACAGAAAAAAATGTTTTTTACAAAAATTTACTTTCAGTTTATCAAAAGATGCTGGTAAACTGGTGAGAATTCAGGACAAAATATGTTGTGAATGCTCACTGGTATAACAGGTACACCACCATTGTCGAGTTATTTATTTAGATGCTTACTAAATTACTGAATAGTATATAACATACATATATTGCTATGGTTTTAAGCCCTACCATTCAACTCTGTTAGCATTGACAAATTAATGGACATTTCATGAAAGCTCAGAGTGAGATATTTTATATAACTGCAAAGCTAAAATTTGAATTTGATAGAATGAATACATTTGTAATGAGATGCCAGTAAATGCAGAATAATTAATTAATGAACGCAGTAAGCAAAGCTCATTTTGCACAGGGATCCAAATTGGATGTAAGTTCAGTTAATTGATTAGGTTTGTGCTAAAGTAAATACCAAGCCGAATAAAATTTAATAATTACAAGATGGATCGCAAACGCAAGGGAATGAAGTGTAGAATTCAGGCACAGTTTAATACTGAAATCCAGTCAAGGTTTTATAAGAAAGGTAATTGAAGGATAGATAAGCTTATGAACATGCAACGAGCAGATAAGAATGAAGGCATTAAAGCATTTGAAGGAAACCGTAAAAATCAAAAGGCAAGGGTTATAGAAAGTGCAGAAAAGTAGACAGCATATGAACTTAAAAATGAACGAAAATCAGACAGGGAATTCATAGGAAGCCAGTGCAGGAAATGCGCGAATTAAATACTTTAATCAGTACAGCGACATGTGAATATTTAACCGCAAATTAAAAAGACGTGCAGTGACAAATAGACACGCAAAATTAATATAAATGTAAACAATTATTTTAGATGTAATATTAGTGTACAAAATCATAGTTTTAAGTAGAATTTATTGTTAAAAGTCAGTATTTTGATCCATGTTAACATCCGTAATTTGAAACTAACTAGCTTTTGTTTATAACAAAATAATAGAAGAGAACAAATGAATAAGTTATTGTAATGACAGCCAGTTTTTGTGTCTCCAAATAAATTAAGTTTTTACATAGAAACCAATTGAATTTATTAATAAAAAGTACACCATTGTGTTGGCAATTTACCAGGGTACAAGTGGAAGTGTGGGTTTCAATTTCCCTCATATGAAAATTTTTTTCCACCGTTGCGGTCTCCGAGGGGTTCGCCATACCCATCCCAGCCTACGATCTTGAGCCACAGGCAAAAAGAGGTTCCTGAGCCCGGGGTTTCAACTGCTGCACGTCCGTCCAGCGTATAGAAGTCCGGCACGTCAATCCCAGCACCCCAGGAGAAGATCCAGCCACTTGACGCCATCTGAGGAGCTTGCCGCAGACTGCAGAAATCGCAGGTTAGTTTTACAAGAAAATATTGGCGCTAGAAGCCTGAAACTTACCATAAAGCAAGAGTACGACCTGAGGAAGCCGATCCCAGGCATATTAAACATCTATTAAAAGCCAGAGCCGAATATTGCAATAATCAAAGTTGAGCTAATGTTTTCCAAAAACCGACGCTATAAAAACAAATAAAATAGCGTGCCCGCAAGATCTGAAACAAAAGACAAATTAATGCCGGGAAAACAGCCTAACTCAAATATTTACCGATAGGACTTTGATCGATTTCACGATATTTATAGACGCAATCTTGTATACTGCGCCCATCTTGGCTAATATTTGACCTCATTTTAGTTTTCGATTGTGCGCGGTTGAGCGTATGCGGAGACAGATTCGTATTTAAATAATTTCAATAAATTATGCATTCAGGGTGGACCTAACCAAGATGACTCTTTGCTTTATCGATTTGAGCTAGCGTATTGGACTAATTGCAGATAAATAAAATATTATAAAGGGCATACAACTATTTATTTGTATCTATCAATTTACAAACAACTTTTAATCAACCTAAGATTTGATAACACGAATACAAAATATATTTGCGTGGTACCTTTATTAACATATTGCAACACTAATTAGACAGTACCATTCCAATATATTGTTAAAAAACTCAATTACCTTTTGGTGTAGAGTTATATTTATGTTTGCTGCATCATAACAATTCTCATCATACTAAACTACTGAAATAAACTAATTTTTACATGTATCTTAACACTAATCGCATTTACACTAATAACATATATTATATTCAAATAATAAAAATATTAACTATACACCGTGTCCCAGAAATAAGTGCATAAAAAAACTGCAACATCCTGATGGTGGAAATTAACCCAAAAATGTTATAATTTTTATTCTGAACATTTTGAAATTTGATTTGAAAACCCCTTGATCCGATCTAAACAAGCCGGCTTTCAGAAAGATATAGTTGCTAAGAAAATACGTTCAAAACTGATAAAATTTTTGTAATGTTGCTCTGGTTAATAACAGCAATTAATAATAAATAAAACACTGCTGAAGCCTGTGGTTTGCATCTGACACAATTTGTTAAAAACCCCTAATCACACAAATATTTAACAACACAAATACATATTTCGACAGCTAAGCTGCCATCACCAGTAGCCTTAGAGAGAAAAACTAACACACCAAAGTTGGTCGAAGATATGCTCTTCACCAAATCACCAGTGAAAGTCGTGCCAGTTTTTCTCTCCAAGGCTACTGGCGATGGCAGCTTAGCTGTAGAAATACGTATTTAGCAGTTCTGAAATATTTGTGTGGTTAGGAGTTTCTAACGAATTATGTAAGCAATTAATAGAACAACAAAAAGAGGTAATGCACTGCATTTTTTAGGTAAAACTTTTAATAATTTTTAATTCAATAATTTTGATAGTTATTTCAGAAACTGTGTTAACTCATTGGCTCCTTTTATGGGTTTTTGTTTGAGCGCTTTTCTGGGACACCCTTTATACACAAAATATATAAATTAGTTTTTTTGAAGTAATTGCTTGGTAAAATTTCTGACAATGAATTGGTTATAAATAATTCCGAAAAAATTTAAAAGTTAGTGAATTCAAATTCATCGACGTGGCTTTTAGTAGTATAATTATTAGGAACTATTTTATCACTTACAAAAAACTTTTTTTGGAAAGAAAGAAAATATAATTTTCAAGAAGCTGCAAATAACATAAATTACTTTAATCGAAAAAGTAAAAGTTTTTGAAACTTAAAACTGAAATATTATTCCACAAAGGAGAATTTGAATAGTATAAACACTGCCCTCCTAAGCAAGAAAATCCGATATGCAAAATTTCAGATTTTGAGTTATTTGACTGTATGTATAGCATGCACTGTTTTGTATCTTTCTACTAAGCAAGAAAGTCCTAACTGCACACAAAGTCTATGAAAACTCACTAAATAGTTTGTCCTGCGTGCGGATACATCCTTGACTGCTAAACCTAAATGTTGTATCTACATGTACTACGCAAGAACATCTAATCTGCTTAATTTTGTGCAGTTACGACGGGTTTGCTTGGTTAACTATCATAGCTGCAGCAAGTCTTGTTGGTACACTTACGGGAATGCGAAATTATGCACACTCCATCTGCTTGTGTTAGTTGTAGTTCACTGATCTATGAAACCTATATACAAATTTGTCGCAGTCAGGTGTTATAAATAGTTAGTTGTGGTTTTCCTACATTAATAATATAACTAAAAAATCAATTAAAAATGTGTCACAGCTATGCGTTTATGATTAAATTCTTCCAATGTGATATAAAGCACACGAGCTTGCATTTGCAAATTATTTGGTGACACAGAGAAAGGTACAAGCCCAAAATATGTAAAGTGTTTTAAGATCAGAAAATTAATATAACAGCCTGCGTAACGTAAAAATTTGTGTAGACTGTAAAAATGGTTAATTTGTCTATGTGGACGGTGGCGTTGTAGTCATAGCAATTCTTCTCTGCACCATTTTGTACAAATACAACACCAATTACACCATGCTCACTGCTCCAAATGCTGTCAACTGTCGAGTATTTAGCGGTAACACGAATGTAACCGTGGATATGTTACTTTGTTCGTTACCAATACAAGGAGCCACTGTCACAGCTTTCTTATCGGTCCCGTTTGATCAAAAATCCTAGGTCACAAAAATTTTTTTTGATCACTCTCTATATTACAAGTTGTTGAATTCATATTAACAATCAGAACAAGACTACGACTTTTCGCATGTACGTGTCTTCATATGTATAACTAAATAAAAATAAAAAATAAAAATGCTGTTTTATATTTACAAGCAAAACACAAAAGGGTTATATTCTGTAGTAGTGAATCACCCGAGCTACGCTACGGTTCGCTAATATAAGAGAGATTCATTAATATAAATTTAAAAAAGGCTACATCGGCCGGGAATCGAACACAGGGCGCCCGCATGGCAGGCGAGCATTCTACCCCTAGACAACTAAAACTTGGTTGAATAAAGCGCTGCTATAATGGTATATATTATGAACATAGTGAATCACCCGAGCTACCAGCCCACCGTAACAGACGCTTTGCTCCGCTGCTTAAGAGGATTTAATTAAATTAAAACTTTTTCATACTTTCTTTGAAAATAAAAACCCGCCTACGATATAAGTCTAAAAATTTGCAAACTTTTAAGTCATCATACAACTTAATCGGTCTTCGGAGAAGAAAGCGAACAAAGATACAAACAAACATACAAAGAGTGTAAAGTGGATGCGTTAAGGTGTTTGTTAGAAATTACACACACGAATAACTCCACCACTTTTAATATTCTTTATTTACGCAACGGATTACAGACATAAATTAACTGGTTACGGATTTGCTACTATGCTATTACAAGTGTGGATCGAATAGGTCTTTTTAATCAGCATACATGTGAACGTTTGTGGATCTGACACTTAGCTCCTGAAACATCCCAAAATGAATGCTTCAGTATGTATGAGATTAATATTAAACATGTGGGAATCTGACCCAACATGTGCCAGACGACCAGAGTGGTTGTTGGGCTAAGACCTAGTACGCAATGATCTGTTCAACCCCATCGCTCTGGTTTATATACCCATGTTACATAATTTACACAATATACAAAAAGGATTTTCTATTCTAGTGACAACAATGGTATTGTATCTATTGGGCAAAAGGGTCGACACACTTTCACTAGCGCGCACAAGGGTTGGAGTTTTATGATGCACCCACTGGACATTCACTTTCGATTTTTGAAGCTGCAGTTTTACTGCCGTATTGTTCGTCCACTTTCGCTTCTTATTTAGGAAAGTGTTCGTCAGATTTGAGCATTCCTTTTCGCTTTTGTTTGCAGGAACTCGTGGACGTTTACAGAGTTTCTCTCTTTTGTATTCCGTCGTACAAATCACTTTTTGACATTAGTCGTTTTTACCCCTTTAGCTCGAAAGTTTTCAAATGGCACTTAAGCTAACTGCTCGCACTTCAAGAATTTTTATTGCACGCACTGTTTAATTTTATGGGCGAGTTTCCTTTCTTTGGAATTCTTACGCTAACTGTTGACAACGAGTTATTGCGATTTATGGCTTCACTACATGACCCCCTTACCAGTGGTTAAGCCACGAGATTATGCTGCCCGGAAGTAATCCGGGAAATGTACTCGCCGTCCACTTCTGGTGGTTGTCGTCTGCTTGTTTGTATCGGCGTCTTTGTGCGCCGCGGTGCTGCTTGCAGCTTGCTCCTGCTCTGGCTCAGCTGCAAGATAGGCGGGTTTGAGCCTATCTATCGTGGTCGTCACTGGCTTGCCGCGGATTTCGACGCTGAAGGTTTTTGCTGCTCTGGAAATCACACGGAATGGTCCATTGTAAACAGCTTGCAGGGGCTTGCGCGTCGCATCGTTTCTGACGAACACATGTGTGGAAGTCGCGAGATCCTTGAAGACGAATGCTTTGCGCTGGCCATGATGCTGAGCTGCAGTCGGGCGTACCTTGTCAAAATGCTCTCTGAGCTGGTTTACGAAATCGGCTGCATGTACGTCTTTCGTAGCAGTAAAAAATTCCCCTGGTAGTCGAATGTTTTCGCCGTAGACCATCTCGGCTGAGGTAGCGTTGAGGTCTTCCTTGATGGCTGTGCGAATGCCCAAGAGAACTGCTGGCAGGTGCTCTGTCCATTTGGTGTCTGTGTGGCACTCAATTGCGGCTTTTAGCTGGCGGTGAAATCTTTCTATCATGCCGTTAGCTGCCGGATGGTATGCTGTCGTGTGCATGTGCTGCGATCCCAAAAGGTTGGCTAATTCCTTGAACAGATTGGAGGTGAACTGCCGGCCGCGGTCCGTTGTGATCCGCAGAGGCACTCCAAATCTAGCTATCCAGCTACTGAAGAAGGCTCTGGCCACCGTTTCAGCCGTGATGTCAGGGATTGGTATGGCCTCAGGCCATCGGGAGTAGCGATCGATGCATGTCAGGCAGTACGTATTGCCTAGCGATGAAGGAAGTGGCCCAACAAGGTCGAGATGCACGTGCTCAAACCTGGAGGAGGGCGTGGAGAAGTTTCCCACTGGTGCTGCTACGTGCCTGGTGATCTTCGAGCGCTGACATGGGATGCACGTCTTGCTCCAAAGGCTGCAGTCCTTGCGTATGGAAGGCCATACAAACCTGGAGGAGACGAGCTGCGTCGTGGCTCGAATTCCGGGGTGAGAGAGGTTGTGGAGGGCGTCGAACACCGGGCGTCGGAACTGCTTCGTGACAAAAGGGCGTAGTGTCCCCGTAGTCGAATCGCAGTAGACGTCCGCATCCTGATCTGGGAAGTAGATCTTCTTCAAGTCTAGCACGGCCTCAGGGTGTAGGAATGTCTTCAGCTCGGCATCCGATTCTTGCGCTTTTTCCAGCGCTTTGTAGTTAATTGGGCTGCCTGGAAAAGCTGCTGAACAACCTGCAACAGACACACGTGATAATGTATCCGCGGGAATGTTGTCGCTTCCAGCGACATGACGAATATCCGTCGTGAACTGTCCAATAAAGTCCAGGTGACGGAATTGTCTGGGCGAGGCGCGTTCTGGCTTTTGTTGAAACGCGTATATTAATGGCTTGTGGTCGGTGTAGAGCGTGAACTTTCGGCCTTCTACAAAGTAGCGGAAGCGCTTCACAGCCGAATAAGCTGCCAGTAGCTCCCGATCGTAGGCGCTGTATTTCTTCTGGGCAGCGTTTAGCTTTTTGGAGAAAAACGCTAAGGGCTGCCATGCTCCGTCCACATGCTGTTGTAGCACAGCTCCCATGGCGACATCAGATGCATCAACCATTACTGATGTTGGAGCTGCAGGTGCTGGATGTGCCAGGAGGGTAGCGTTTGCTAGTATTGTTTTGGAGCGTGAGAAAGCTTCTTCCGACTCTGGGTTCCATTGGATTTCCGTTTTTGGCTTTACTTTGGGTCCTTGCAGGTGTTTATTCATCGGAGCCAAGACTTCTGCTGCGTTAGGAAGGAACCTTCTGTAGAAGTTCAGCATTCCTAAGAAACGGCGCAGCTCTTTAATTGTCTTGGGCTTGGGCACTTGCTTTACAGCCTCGATGCGGTCTTCTGGGGGTTTAATTCCTTCTTGTGAAATGGAGTACCCAAGGAAGTTGACGCTGGGCTTGCCAAGGTTGCATTTTGCCGAGTTGATCAGTACTCCATACTCGCTGAGCCTGCTGAAGAGTTGGCTGAGGTGCTCCAGGTGCTGTTCCTCTGATGTGGAAGCTACCAGTAGGTCGTCAATGAATGCGTAGCAAAAGTCGAGTCCTCTGGTAACCTCATCTATAAAACGCTGGAACGTCTGGGCAGCATTCTTTAAACCAAAACTCATAAATGGAAATTCGTACATTCCGAATGGAGTTGTAATTGCTGTCTTGCAGATATCGTCGCTGTGGACTGGGATTTGGTTGAAGGCTCTTACCAGATCGATTGTTGAGAAGATCTTGCAACCAAAAAGATTGTGCGCGAAATCCTCGATGTGTAGCACAGGATAGCAATCAGCCAGAGTTCTCGCGTTTAGCGCTCTATAATCTCCGCAAGGACGCCATCCATTGTCTTTCTTGGGCGCTAGATGAAGGGCTGCAGACCAATTACTTTTGGATGGGCGAGCTATTCCTTGATCGAGCATAAACTGGAACTCTTTCTTAGCTGCATGTAACCTATCCGGTGGGAGTCTTCTAGGCCTGCACGTGACAGGAGGTCCAGCTGACGTAATTATTCGATGTGTAGTGGCATGTTTTATTTTCTTAGGCAGAACTGACGGACGCGCGATGTCCGGGAACTTCGCTAGAAGCTTATGGAAAGGCGAGTCGCCGGAAATTGTTTTTATTTGTGGCGATACACACTCCCGCACTACACCGATTGCTTTCAGCTGGGTTACATTGTCTATTAGGCGCTTGTTTCTAATATCAACAAGTAAACCGAAGTGGCTGAGAAAGTCTGCGCCAATTATCGGCTTGTCGATGTCTGCGACGACAAATTTCCACGAAAATGTTCGCCTCAGCTTAAAATCTAAATTTAACACTATATGTCCATATGTACTAATTACCGAGTTGTTTACCGCGCTAAGTTCGTACTCGGTACGCGCACGCGGTCCTTTTATAAATGTTCTCGGCAATACACACAAATCCGCCCCTGTGTCAATAAGAAAAAGCCATTTAGTTGACATATCCGTTAGAAATAGGCGGCGATTATTAGACAAGGAGTCATGTGCCGCGTTTACGAACTCCCCTGATCGTTTTTTTGGTAGTGGCACGGCTGAGTGCATTTCGTTGCATTGTCTTTAAATCGGCGGTGGTACCAACAGATTCGCGACGAAGATTGCGACCTGGAACGGTACCGTTGTGTGCTGTTGCTTCGCGGCTGTTTTTCCCGGCTCATCCGTGCTACTTGCTGGGATAATTCAGCAATTTGCTTGCACAGTTGATTGATTTTTTCGTCGTCGCCGCGAGAAGCAGTGGATGCCACCTGGAACGTCCTGGGGGTGATTTCGGCAATTTTGTCTGCCAAAGTGGACACGGCTTGGAGGTTGCTGCTTGATTGCGTCATCAGGATAGCTTGCATGCTATCTGGAAGTCGCCCGATCCATAATGTGCGTATGAAGTTCTCTGGTACCTCGCCGTCTGCTAAATTCGTGAGATGCCTCAAAAATTGGGACGGTGTGCGATCGCCTATTTCCTCGTGCTCTAGAAGTTGTTTTATCTTCTGCTCGCGAGAAGTGGATAGGCGCTTAATTAGAGCCTGTTTGAGCGTCTCGTACATGTCTTGACGTGGCGGGTTGGTGAGAATGTCTTCGACTTCTTGCGCGTATTTATTGTCTAGATTAGCACTTACGTAATAATATTTGGTGGTATCTCGCGTAATGTTGTTGAGGGCAAACTGTCCTTCGAGTTGTACGAACCACAGTGCAGGTTTTGTTGGCCAAAATGGAGGTACTCTGATGTTAGTCCTGTCGACTGAACTGGTTGTTGATTCGCTGTTGGTAGTGACAGATATGTTGCCTTCTGTTTCCATCGTGAAATGTCGTAGCGGACTTCACTTAATTTTAATTCACTGTTTACCGATTACCCGGTCGCGAACGCGAGTTTTTAATCGTCTAATTTATGCTGTTTTTGCGTAGTTCGTAGTCGAGAATCACCAATCTAGGATGAATTCGAGGTACATAACACTGAGGACTGATTTGTTTATTTTACGATGTTCTTAGTCCGGGGTCACCAATAAAGTGGATGCGTTAAGGTGTTTGTTAGAAATTACACACACGAATAACTCCACCACTTTTAATATTCTTTATTTACGCAACGGATTACAGACATAAATTAACTGGTTACGGATTTGCTACTATGCTATTACAAGTGTGGATCGAATAGGTCTTTTTAATCAGCATACATGTGAACGTTTGTGGATCTGACACTTAGCTCCTGAAACATCCCAAAATGAATGCTTCAGTATGTATGAGATTAATATTAAACATGTGGGAATCTGACCCAACATGTGCCAGACGACCAGAGTGGTTGTTGGGCTAAGACCTAGTACGCAATGATCTGTTCAACCCCATCGCTCTGGTTTATATACCCATGTTACATAATTTACACAATATACAAAAAGGATTTTCTATTCTAGTGACAACAATGGTATTGTATCTATTGGGCAAAAGGGTCGACACACTTTCACTAGCGCGCACAAGGGTTGGAGTTTTATGATGCACCCACTGGACATTCACTTTCGATTTTTGAAGCTGCAGTTTTACTGCCGTATTGTTCGTCCACTTTCGCTTCTTATTTAGGAAAGTGTTCGTCAGATTTGAGCATTCCTTTTCGCTTTTGTTTGCAGGAACTCGTGGACGTTTACAGAGTTTCTCTCTTTGTATTCCGTCGTACAAATCACTTTTTGACATTAGTCGTTTTTACCCCTTTAGCTCGAAAGTTTTCAAATGGCACTTAAGCTAACTGCTCGCACTTCAAGAATTTTTATTGCACGCACTGTTTAATTTTATGGGCGAGTTCCTTTCTTTGGAATTCTTACGCTAACTGTTGACAACGAGTTATTGCGATTTATGGCTTCACTACAAGTGCAACGATTTTATGTTAAAAAATAAGTCCTCATATGTGAGACTACCTACATAATTCTTTGTGGGCAGTTTTATATCCACATACAGAACAAGACTAAGGTTTTTCAACTGTATGAGTCCTCATATGTTTGACTAAATTATTTTTCTTGGCAGATTTAAATTCACAAACATAACAGGAATAAGGTTTTTCACCTGTATGAGTACTCATATGTATGACTAAACTCTGTTTCTCAACAGATTTATATTCACAAACAGAACAAGAATAAGGCTTTTCGCCCGTATGAGTTTTTTATGTCTGACTAAATGACGTTTCTCGACAGTTTTATATTCACAAATAGAACAAGAATAAGGTTTTTCACCTGTATGAGTACGCATATGTATAACTAAACTTCTTTTCTCAACAGATTTATATTCACAAACAGAACAAGAATAAGGTTTTTCGCCTGTATGAGTTTTATATGTGTGACTAAATTATCTTTCCTGGCAAATTTATAATCACAAACAGAACAAGAATAAGGTTTTTCACCTGTATGAGTCTTCATATGTTTGACTAAACTGTGTTTCTCAACAGATTTATATTCACAAACAGAACAAGAATAAGGTTTTCAGCTGTATGAGTCCTCATATGTCTGACTAAACTCTGTTTCTCACAGATTTATATTCACAAACAGAACAAGAATAAGGTTTTTCACCTGTATGAGTACGCATATGTATGACTAAACTCCTTTTCTCAACAAATTTATATTCACAACAGAACAAGAATAAGGTTTTTCGCCTGTATGAGTTTTTATATGTGTAACTAAATACATTTTGTGGGCAGCTTTATATTCACAAACAGAACAGGAATAAGGTTTTTCTCCTGTGTGCAACTTCATATGCCTAACTAAGCTATCTTTTCTGGCAAATTTATAATCACAAACAGAACAAGAATACGATTTTCCGCCCGTAAGAGGCTTTGAAGGTGTAACCAAACTCTGTGCTGTTGAATTTGGATCATATCATTTTGGTCTTTAATTTCAAGCTCATATTTAATATCACTTTCTGAATAATCACTTATGTCATTATTGCTTTCAATGACTTGTTTGATAGAACATTTCTTAATATCTTCATTGCCATCTGAGTCTATTAATATATTTGGTGAAGTTGCTGTTGAACTATAAAACTTATTATCTGCTGTTCCGTAATTAGTGGTCATCATAGGTAGTTTTATGTCGGCTTGAGCAGTAATAAATTTTTGCTCAGTAATATATGATTATTGGAACTTTTGAGATTGCAACACCTGGAACAAGTAAGTATTATTAAAATGAGCAAATTACAGATAATTATATTTTCCGCCAATCGTACTAGAACTGACACATTATTGACAACATATTGTTGAGCAAAGTCAGACATTCCATTACATCAGCCGTTGCTAGGTAATTTACAATAAAACTGTACAGGAATAATATTCCCGGCTTAGACAGAGAATATTCCAGTACAATTTCCTAATTTTTTAATTATTCTGGTAAGATTGGCGGAACGATAGTATGTGTATCTTGGACAAAAAGCAACATTTCCAGACCCCTGTGTTGTTGGGCTCGGAATTCACCTCGCCATTCACGGTCGTCTGGGAATGTTACGCTTTTCGTGCTAGATACACAATGTACTATTATTTTATTTTAGAACCATAGGCTTGTTTATTGGCCCACAAGGGGTGTATAACGTTGTTAAGCAGTACAACAAACAATATAGCAACACAAACAATCTACATAGTAACTATAGTAAAAAGAAGATTTTACACTGCCGGCATAACGCCTGTGCCCAAAATACTGAATCCTAGAACTTTGCCCTTTTTGAGAACCAAAACGAAATAAAATGTTATATATACGAAGTTCATAATCAAAGTTATAACTTTCAAAAAATTTAAAGTATTCCGCATAATTTATTGAATATGCCCTTAATACATAAATAACTATTATACACTGTGGTTTTTTAATCTCGTTACAACACATATTACATGCATCGTTTTTTCATGTGTTTAAAATTTTGATAACATTTTAAATAAACTAATTTCATAGATGCCACTGCGGCAACTATGAAACTAGTTTATTTCAAATGTTATTAAAATTGTAAACACTCATAAAAAAATGATGCACATAATATGTGTTGTAACGAGATTAAAAAATCACAGTGTATACTGTTTTGTAAAGAAAACTGCAGTTATTTTAAAACTAATATTCTAAATAGAATAGTTATAAAGAACGGAAAGAGAAAGTTTACACCTGATGACTCATAACGGAAGGCCTTATTCGTCCAAGAGTAAAAACTTTCTGTGGGCCTCAGGCACATACAACGTTTTAGGTACAATTGCATCCAAATGCACTACTAAAACCGTTTATTCTGAATACACTCTTGGGAATATTTACACACTAAAGCTTGTAACAAGAAAGCTATTAGGTGGTGTGTCACATGTTTCGAATTTTTTAATGAGAAAATCTTCAGAGCCACTTTCTGTTGAAGGTATTTCATTTTACAGTATATCATGTTGTATTTTTAATATTAACCCTAGAACGCATAAGTGGCGTCATATGAGACACTACCTATTTAACTCTCTAGTTTCTAGTGATTTGCTGTTATGTTATCATATTCATATTTTCAGTACCTCTCCAGAAGATTATTGTTGATATATCCCTTTCATTTTTAATTTCCAAAAATTGTTACAAGCTTTATAATTAGTTTTCTAGTTACTTGGTGTCGCATATGACGCTATCTATGCAATCACGTAACAAGTATTCTCGGTAGGTGTTGGTCGGTAACAACTTGCCATCGGTCAGTTTACGTACATAATTTTCATAGTAACGTAATGCGAAGTGGAATTTGTTAAAATAGCTATCACTACTGTCTTTATAGAATTGCCAGTTAGCTATTATACTTGAGCCACCGAACAGATAGAGTGGAGCAGGCAACCAAAATACTATATTACAAAGGTCACTCGATAATATTTTAACTATAATTACTAAAAGGAACAGAGATGGCGACCCTTATAATTAGAACTAGAGATCCTGTATATAGTTTACTAAGAGCTGGGCAAACAGCCTCATTCGACAAGCAATTTTGATCCAAACAGTCTGTGATAAAACTGACGCAAAACCTAACCTAATAACCTGGAGCGTAATTTATGTGCTGAACAGAGACTACCAAGCGATTTTTTAAAAATTCAATTGCAGTAGGCCCTGGATAGCCTGAATCAGTTGGCAAGACTGAAATGTATTGTTGGTGACACTGTAAGTCTATGTCAAATTCGAGGTTAGCAGGTTAGGTTCTGCGCCAGTTTTGACACAGACACTGTCACCAACAATACACTTCAGTACTGCCAACTGATTCAACCTGTCGAGGGCCTGCAGCAATTGAGTTTTTAAAAAATCACACTGTAGTTATTTGTCAAAACTGTTTAACGTAGATATTAGTACCTAATCAGTTCCTTAGATTTAACAATTAATTTATTCATACTCATAAATAAATATTTTAACAACTTTAACTTCCATTTTGCTCTTTAATATGCATCTATGCAGTCAACATTAACTTCCAGATATTAAAAAAGGCGTATAGTAAATTTAGTGCCTCAGTAAACAAAAAAAGGTGTGGTGTCGTATACGACATCACATATGCGTTAATGTAACTTTCTTAGATGTATGCGTTCTAGAGTTAACAAATAAATGTATTGCTATCCATACAATGAAGGTTGCGAATCATAGATTTCAACATTACTTTCATCGTTAGTTATCATGACCGGGCGTCTACTTCACAGCCCAGTAGGTGTTTTTTCTACACTACAGCCAACTAGGAGTTTTGTCTTTCAGGCATAAAGTTGTATTTCTAGTCATGGTAACTAATATATTAACAATATGTTCTAGCCCTGTTGTGCATTAAAATTGTTGCATTCCCGTATGAGCCTTCTTAGTGAGTGAACGTACATCGCTAGTTGCTCCGCTAAAATAAAACTTCCGAATTCCTCTTACAATCTAAATTAAATATGGTGTTCACACAAGGTCAGAAGAACGACATTGGTGATATCGCCAAGAAAGTGGCGAAAGATTGCATGTCAGATGACAATTTTCTTCAACTAATTGCCAATAAATTATTCGATATGGTGGTGAAGAAACTGGAGGAAAAAATTAATATGTTAAATGAAAAGGTGGATAACATGGAAAAAACAATTATGCAACTGTAGAAGGAATACGAAGACCTGAGATCTAACGTGCACAATTTAGAACAGTACACTCGGCGAAATAGTGTTCATGTATTTGATGTTAAAGAAAATGCCAATGAAGACGTTAACGCGAACGTGATGGATGTAATTAACAAATTAACGGGTGTCATCGGGTAGCACGCCTAAACATGGTAAAGCTAAGGCAATAATAGTTAAGTTTGTTAGTTACTGGGATCGTGCCATAGTGTTCAGAGCAAAAAAGAAATTGAAAGGCTCTGGAATGCAAATTAAAGAAGATCTAACAAGAAACAAACTCGAACTATTAAACATTACTATTGAACAATTTGGTTACCGCCACACCTGGACCGGCGACAGTGTCATCTTTGTGCATACTAATAAAAAGGTCTTTAAGATTGAAATAAATATGAAGCATTGTGGAGCAACTATCTATGTTCCATATTATTGTAGTCTTTAGTTTTTTATACTTGTTATAGTAAGTTTTCTTTTTACATTATTTTTTTGTTTTAATTAGGTACGGATAACCAAGTACCAGGTAAGAGCTTCTCTTATTGTAATTGATTCTTATCTTTTCGCTAAGTTCATTTTTAATTAAATTAGTGTATGAAAATTAAGGAATTCAGTTTATACTATCAAAATGTTAGAGGTCTTCGAACTAAAACTAACATATTTTTAAGCAACTTTGCGGCTGAGGATTACGATTGCATTGTGCTGAATGAGAGCTGGCTTGATTCTGATATATACAGCTACGAATTTTTTGATACACGTTTCAATGTGTATCGATGTGATAGAAATAAAATTATTACTGGTAAACGAAGAGGTGGAGGTGTTTTAATTGCGGTTAATAAGCAATTTCATTCTGATATCATAGGCACTAATAATGATAGCAAACTTGAAACTTTATCAATAAAACTAATTTTTTTTTGGATCAATTATGATAGTAAGTACAGTGTATTTTGTTCCTAAATCTACATTAAATGACTATCTAGAGCACTATGCTCTGATGGAACGTGTTAGTTGTTTTTAACAGTAATTTAATAATAGCAGGGGTCTTTAATATTTCAGAAATTAATGGTTGTGAATACGATCTTGTGACTGGTAGTCAGATAGCAAAACATTTACTAGAATTTTTAAATCTTTTTAATTTAAATATACTTACTTAATCCAAAACCTTTCTACATTTCGGTGTAAGGGTATAGAGCTGAGTTGTGGTTTATGGAGAAATACTCGAATTATACAGAATGCACGGGGGGAATATTGCAAGACTATTCCTCGAAGAAATGACATCCTTTGTATACCACACTATTCATTTTTAATGAAACTTCTAGGTGGTTTGCTCTTCTTCCCGCAAATACTCGATATTGCACTTGTGCAAATACCCGGGTATTGCACTAGTGCAAAATATTCGCTGTATTCGACTGTGATTCGTTCAAATTTTAAAAATTGATTGATGGGATTGGTTTATATTATCTGAAGGGAATAGTCAAAAAGATACCAATACTACAGTAATTTACGAATACAATAATCAGAATATACCCAAAGAGAAAGTTGTTGATACCTTTGCTGAATATTTTAGTGGTGTATATACAGATCAATCACATTATGATGTACATGCAATCATGTCAAAGGCAATGCGGGCGTTCTGGCTTTAGGAGAAATCACTTCTGAAGAAGTTGCAATTGTTTTAAAGAACTTAAAACCGAAGAAATCTGCTCAATCAGATAGCATACCTTCCTATATATTTAAAGCTTTGTAATATCGCCCCATGGTGTGACACCAATTGTAATGGATCGCCGGACGCTGCGGTGTCATTTGTAATAGCTCCTTACTTTGTGGAATAAATTACAACTGTTTACCTATTTTAGTTCTATATCTAACTTTATTTTCAGTTTGTAATTTTAATAACTATGTCTTTTTCTAATTAAATATACACAGTAACAATACACTCTAAAAAAATACCAATATTACCTTTACAAGTTTTCTTATCAACTTACCTTATATCTCAATCAATTTAGATAAGCTTGCCATCTATTTCATTTAATTAATACTGACATTTTAAATTATGTCATGATTTAATAGCTATTTAAGTAACAAGGAATGTAAGGACTATTAACATTTGAGGTAGGCAAGTACAAGCCAAGACGAAGTCGCGGCTTGTTGCCTGCCGAAAATGTTAATAGGCGATACATTCCGAGTTATCTTATTATATTTTTCCCGTTGCTTATCGAAATTTTCCTAGATTTTTGAAAAAATCGTTTGGTTTGTCACCTGTCACCAGGATTAATTTTCGTAAGTCGTGTTACCTGTGAGTGTCACATGTCACATAAACACTTGCAATTATAAGCAAAACGTCTAAATCTGCATCTTGCCTTGCTAATTTTATTATCCTAGGAACTTAATAATAATATTAAGTTCCGTTGTCAAGAGAAAGCAGCAAACAAATATAATCATCGACTTACACGTTTTGTTACTAAGGCTGTATCACTGACTTACATGATCAGCAGCGGGAAAATATTGTTTGTAACCTCGTCTAGTCAGTAATGAACAATAAAACTCCTTACTCCCAGCTGAATAGTGTTATATCCCATTAATCACTTCTATTTTTAAATTATAATAAACGAATATACTTGTAAAGTAGCATATGACTTTACTTTATAAGTTACATTTCAAATTCAGGTACCTTATAAGGTTTACTTCTTTATGAATTCAATAACAGTTTGATCTGACACGACAAATAAAATATCGAACTGTCAAAAATAGATTTTTATAGACTGTTATATGTCAAAAATTGACTAATAAATAAATATCCTAAATATAACCTAATACCAAGATATCCAAATTTCAAAATATAAATACCTAAAAACGTCGAGTACTCGAATCATATACAAATTTAGGAAAATAATTCTTTTAAAATTTATTTCTAAATATAATTACAAAACTTTTTTCTAAGAATTGTCGCACCAAACTCACTTTTAATCTCTTTAATCTTTTAACTTGATAAGAATTTCCACTGCCCTTAACTGCGATATAGTTTGGTACCTGATATCTCAAACTTCAACTTTACGCTGCTAAAATTCCAGTCAGCAAACCCCTGGTTGTTCCCGACCAACTCTAAGCTCGTTGTAACTCTTTCAATTTCTGTTATTGGTAATAGATAACCAACGCAGCACACAAGAACACTCACTTTTCACTGATTCTACTGAACTAATTGTATTCTATTACTTTTTCAATAGATAATACAGTTTCAAATCAATTCAAATAACATTGAATTATATATTTAATATACCGGGTGTCCGTTCTCAAAGTCGAACATAGGCGATTAACATTGTATTCAACGTTTTTGCAGATTCCTGCTCGCCAATTCAACTTACAGGGAAGGTAATGGTATCAATGGAAAGATAAAATTATTACGCATCGAATGGTACCAATAATAATATTCAAGATGCGATTTTTATTTTAAAATACTAATTTAAAACTTGGGAATTTTTAAATATGCCATGCCTTGCTTTTCAAGTTCGATAGCATTTGTCAAAAAAATTGGTAATTATTTGGCGAAAAAACAGGTATTTTCTGTCAACGTCTGTTAAAATTATCTACAGAAAACTGAATTATTTCAATAAAGAACGAGTGAATGCACTAATGTTAATTGCCTATGTTCGACTTTGAGAATGGACACCCGGTATAACAATTATTGTGATACTAAATTATGTTTGAGTGTAAAGTGGGTGGTTAAGGTGTTCGTTAGAAATTACACACACGAATAACTATACCACTTTTAATATTCTTTATTTAAAGCAACGGATTACAGACATAAAGTTAAATGTGCGGATTTGCTACTATACTATTACACGTGTGGATCGAATAGGTCTTGTTAATCAGCATACATGTGAGCGTTTGTGGATCTGACACTTGGCTCGTGAAACACTCAAAGTGAATGCTTCAGTAAGTATGAGATTAATGCTAAACACGTGGGAATCTGACCCGACGTGTGCCAGACGACCAGAGTGGTTCGTTCAGCTCTAAGACCTGGTATGCAATGCCTCCTTAAGCTCCTCGCTTCCGTATATATACAATGTTCATACAATTACATAAGATTTCCTATTCTAGTCACAACAATGGCATTGTATCTATTGGACGAAGGGTCGACACACTTTCACTAGCGCGCACAAAGGTTGGAGGTTTATGATGCACCCACTGGACATTCACTCTCGATTTTTGAAGCTGCAGTTTTACTGCCGTATTGTTCGTTCACTTTCGCTTCTTATTTAGAAAAGTGTTCGTCAGATTTGAGAATTCCTTTTCGCTTTTGTTTGCGTAAACGTTTAGAGAGTTTCTCTCTTTTGTATTCCGCCGTACAAATCACTTTTTGGCATCAGGCGTTTTTACCCCTTTTACTCGAAAGTTTTCAAATGGCACTTAAGCTAACTGCTCGCACTTCGAGAATTTTTATTGCACGCACTGTTTAATTTTATGGGCGAGTTTCCTCTTCTTGGCAACGATCTTTTATGATTTATTGCTCCGCTACAAGTGTAGAGAACGCTATGTTACTACTACAAAATCAAATTGTCAATTATTATATTCTCACAATTAAGGAAATTCAATCCTTAATGTGAATTTTTACTTGAAAAATTAGGTTCCTGATAAATTTAAAATAGCTAGAACTACACCAGTGCATAAGGCAGGTTGTAAATCAGCCATTGAAAATTATAGGCCAATTTCAATCATATCCACACCAGCTAAAATATTTGAAAAAATTTTATATACGAACATTTTTGATCATGTTAAACATCAAATTGTCATTGAACAGCATGTTTTTTTTTAAAGTGCTCAACTGACACTAATTTAATTATATTTGTTGATTTTGTAAGTAGTGTTATAGATGACGGTGGACAGGTGGATGCAGTATATACCGACTTTGCAAAGGCGGTTGACAAGGTTAATCATGATGTATTGTTGTGTAAGCTAAGGGGAATTTGGCTTATCTGAAAAGTTACTTTTTCTTTTTAAATCTTATTCAGAAAACAGATACCTATCAATCGGTCAATTTAATAAACAGTAACTCTAATTGTTATTTAACTCCTTCTGGAGTGCCGCAGGGTAGTAATTTGGGATCACCATTGTTTTGATTTTTATTAATGACTTGTGTTCTTGCCTGGAGCACTTACGTGTATTACTATTTGCTGACAATCTTAAAATCTATAAGGAAATAAATGTCATCAATGTCAAACTGTTTCAACATGATAGTGATTCTATAGTACAATGGATTACTCTAAATAAACTTTATTTTAACATAGAAGAATGTAAATATGTTACGTATACCTTAAATAAAAACCCAGTTGTGACTTTATATACTATGAATGGCAATAATTTGCGTAAGGAGTTCCGAATTAAGGATTTGGGTATAATTTTTGTCCCTACATTCAGTTAGGAGTTTCATATAGAGTATGCAGTGTCCTCATTGAAAAGCCTTGGTTTCTTGATGAGGAATACTTTTCATTTTCAGTCTGTTGCTGCTATTAATCTGCTCTATAATGCTCTTGTCAGGACAAAACTTGAGTACAAATCCAAAGTTTGCAACTCTGCCATGCACACGTACCAAAACAAACTTGAAACTGTCCAAACTAAATATCTTAAATTTATTTACTATAACAAACATGGTCCTGTCTCCTGATTTTTCGTTATACCAAAATGTGAGAAGAGAATTTCAAGTCATTATACTTTGTTATCGTCGAGAAATTGTGGACGTATTGTTTATATTTAAACTATTAAATAATCGCATCAACTGTCCCAAATTGCTACCCCTCGTCAGTCTTTATATTCCGGCTTACAGGATAAGGCTTCATGACGTACTCTATGTACCATCCTACCGAATAAATCTGCACAAGTACGCTCCTATTGTCACAATGGTTGTTTGTGCTAATAGGTTAATTGCAGATTCTGATGCTAATCTATTTAATACATCTTTCATTAAATTTAAAACTGTTCTTAAAAAATCGGGTGTGATACACTCACACAACTTCCTTTTACAGTGATCTTATAATTAGCCAAAAATTTGATTTTTAATTTCTAAGCATTTGTCAAACATTTTCAAACATTGCAAATTCTACAAAAACAATACAAAATAGAGTTAGTTGAAGAGACAAATTTTTTCTAGAATTTCAAGCTGAATTCAAAAATGTAATAATATACCGGGTGTTGTATTTAAAATAGGAGTTAATAAAAAAAATTGAAAAAAAAACCAAAGAAACCCATTTTAGAATTATTCAACTGGAAAATCACCTATCTCACAACAATACACATAAAAATTTAATAAAAATATGAAGTTTAAAAAAATCGTTAAAAGCCGTTTTTTTAAAAATCGAAAAAAAACTGGAAAATCACAATAGTAAACACCTACTTCCGGTTATGCAATTTTCTTCAAAAGCTTGCTGTCTCATCTACATAGTACACAAAACAGACCAATGAAAATGAAAAAAATATGTTTTTTGGGATCAGGAGACTCTAAAACGTGAAGATCTGTTGAAAACTCAATTTCGAATTTTTGGGATGAATCCAATAGTTCCTTTAATGTAAAAGAAAGTAAAATTACTATTACAAGCAATTTTTACATAATTAACTACTAAAATGAGGGAGTCACTTCGATATCTGGTTATCCTGGCTATATATATATATATATATGCATTTAGTACTCATACACCTCCAAACGGTATGTGCTTAGGTAGTGTTCGCTTCCGTTTTGACGAGTTCGCCTCCGATTTCGGAGGCGAAAGCGTTTTGCGTTGTTTTCACGTCTAAAATTTCAATTTTGGCTGCCTCTATCGTTTGGTAGATTTTTGTTCGGAGGTGTAAAAAACCTACATACACCTACACACATATACCATAGTTGGAGTTACTTCGCACAGGTGGCGCTGTTGTTTTATACGCATGACACATATAGGTACTAATTGCCTCGTTACATCTGAAGTGCGAGTTGGCCTCATCTTACTGGCAACACTGCATGAGGCCAAGGACCGTAAATTAGATAGAATAACACAGATCTCGCGCTGCATTCGCCAACTCATGCCCGACCCCCGCTAACCCCTTATCAAGAACTGCATCGCTGTGACGTCAGAGCGAGGCGACCGAGTTTTGCTTATATTCGTGTTTTAGATGATTTTTTTTATTTTCGGCTGTTTTTGAGTACTTTTGATAATTTAAAAATTGTGTTTTAATTTGGGAGATATAAAACGTGTTTTTCGTCTTAGTTTTAGTTAAAAGTTTAGTTTAAGATATGGATATTAGCAGAGACACAAAGTGCCTGTTGTAGGTCCTGATAATAATAGTACCAAATAAAAAGTTCATTCTTTGGTAAAAGTATAAAATAAATATAATTTAACAGTGTGTTGCCAACGTTCAATTACGCTTCTTAAAACATCAAAATTAAAACAGTGGTTTCTGATGGTGGCAAAAAATACTTGGTAACTTGGTAGTTTATTAAGTAGGTACCACAGTGAAAATATCGCCAATAAAATTTTTAAGAAAGAGAAGGACTTACTTTTGAGTATCCTTTGAAAGGACTATATAACTCGCATGTATTTTCGTGATTTTAAAAGCAAACAAGCAAAGAAGAGAAAAAGTACTTACGGTGTCTGATTCCAACAAAAAATTTGAAGTTTATACTTAACTTCACATCTCTGTCTGTTGTCAAATCTTGCAGTCGATTTTTCAACCACAAAGTCTCGTCATGTAATTACTAATTAGCCTAACGAATGGATGGATTCATAAGAGTGTGGAAATTATGTCTAACATAAATTCGCTAACTTCGTTAATGCTTGTTTTTGGGAAAAAAATAAATTTCAAAGAACTATGCAATTCACATTGCAGCGCATATATTAAATGTACTTTAATTTTGTTTATATATTTGTTTAAATGTTATGACGTTATTTTTTTTGTTAATTGACAATCTATATTTTTATTCATTTATTTCGGTAGCAAGTTTTAATTTGCGCTCAATGGAATAACATCTTTAATAGCTTACATTAGAAAAAAATTAAAAACTGCCTTAAAGTTCAAATAGTAAGGATGAATGAAATTAATGAACTAATGCTAGATATCTGGGTTTAAAACAACAAAAGCCTTAGTTACGATTACTTTTTGGCTTTGACAATAATTCCACCATAAAAATGAAGTTACAAACATCGTTTTTTAAACCCAGGTAACTAGCCTTGCTATGTGAACTTGACTGCTTTTTCAATATTTGTCTAATGTAACTTAGTTAAAATGTTATTCCGTAGAAAACAGATTAAAAATTGCTGCCGAAATAAATGAAGAAATATATAGGTTCTCAGTTACAAAAAATATTGATGACGTCTAACATTTAAAAAATATTATACAAAAACTTGAAAATTAATTTAAAGTAAGTGCTGCTATTTGAATCGCTGCATTCCTTTCATATTTTTTCCCAAAAACTAACAGTAACTGAGTTACTGAAGGTACGTACGTATACGTCTGATGAGAATGAAAGAAATAAAAATATATCATAAGCATCCTCGTATTTCATAGTAAAATGTATATCTTTAGACATTTCTAGTTATTTCCATTATCTGTAAAGATATGTTTAAATATGTGAAGTAGGGATTGGCGCGTGACGTGAAAACAGTCGTGTCACGTCGTGTCACGGCGTGTCACGTCGTGAACGTGACTAATATTTGAAAATCGTGACGTGAACGTGAGTGAACGTGAGTGAAAATTTCCAAGGCGTGATTCACGTTTCACGTTAAATATTTAGTAACGAATAAAAAACTGCAGGGTGCAGCAACTTTTAAATTCATTAAATCACAAATTGTGCCAAACAAGTTACATTATGTGGTTTTATTTTTGGACCCTAATTATAAATCCTTAAAGTTCATACCTTCACATAAAAGAGAAGATTATAATGCAAATAAAACTATAGATGATAATGATGAAATACATAGCAAACGACTCAAAACTGGTACATCAGCATCAGATTCTTATCTTTCTACACTTAGAGATAGCTCTGACGATGGCACATGTAATTAGGATGATGTCGAAACAGAACTAAATTAGTACGTTAAATTAAAATTCGGAAATGTAGATGACATTTTAGGATTTTGGATAAACAGTGTAAATACGCCACTGTTAAAAAAACTTGAGAAATTTTAAACATACCGGCAAGTTCCGCTACAAGCGAAAGAGTATTTTCTACAGCTGGGCTAATTTTAGAAGAGCGCAGAATTTGACTTAACGCTGAAAATGTTGATTACATATTATTTTTAAATCAACATTTTAATGTTTAGATGTGTAGATGAACTTATTATTCTAATAAAAGTAAAGGTTTGTTTTTTATACTCGGCTAACGCTGAAAATGTTAATTACGTTTTATTATTAAACCAGAAATGTATTGTGTAGATGTGTAGATGAACTTATTTTTAGAAAAGTACCTAATATTATGTTTTGTATACTCGACTTAACACTGAAAATGTTGATTACGTTTTAATTTTAAACCAATTTATTGTGTACTTGTGGAGATAAAATTATTATTCTATTAAAAGTAATGTTTTTTTGTATACTCTCCTTAACGCTGAAAATGTTGATCCTTGTACGTAAAAGTACTTTCAAACCTACGAATTAAAAGTGTTGCCTAGCTGTACCCCTTCTGTACTCATACCAATAAAGGAAACGTCAATTCCAATGACAGCTTTTAGTATTAAAAGTAATATCTTTGAAGACAGCTGCAAGAAATATATTTGCGAGAAATCAGTATTTATCCCTTGTCGAAGTTATTGTAGTAAATTTTCATTTTTTTCTTTTTATGTCAACTATTTTGATTGCAACATATCACGTAAATTATGTCAGGTGCAAAACATATTTTTAGTTCTCTTTAGGGTTTTTTCATTGGTTTTAAATTTGAACATTCTGTTCTATCTGAATTTAAATTTTGAAATAAAAGCTGCGTGTCACGTCGTGAGTGGCGTGTCACGCCGTGAACGTGAGTGAACGTGAGCGTGAACGTGCGTGAACGTGACTGTTTAAAGCCAGCGTGAAACGTGCGTGACGTGAGCGAAAAATCACTCACGCGCCCATCTCTAATGTGAAGATTTTTAAGAGATATTTTTATTTCTTAAAATTCCCAATATCACATATTTTATTGGCAAGAGAAAATAGTTGCATTTATAATTCCAAATGGCGTTACATATTTTTATTTGCACCAGTATAAGTATTATAGACAAAAGTCTTAATTTTTACCTAATCCAGTGGAACTAAGATGTCGTTATACTGTTGCATAAGCTTTTCGCACTCATCTTTTATTGGAACTTTCTTTGTTTCTGTATTGCTTTTCTTCTTTTTTTTTGCTGGTTCACCAATGTCTGAAGTGTTACATTCATCATTGTTGTTTGAAGCACTTAGTAGTGGTAGGTCTCCTTGATTTTTGGAAGTACCATCTGATTCAACTAATTCACTATTCGGGTCAAAAACAATCGTTTCTAGTATTTTGCTTATATACTCTGTCCCTTTAGCTTCATGAAATAAAGTTAACAACTTTGGTAGCTTGGTAGGCATCTTCAGTAAGTTCATACAATTCTTGGTGGGGTTTTTCAGGATGGCTCATAAATCTGGAAAACTGGGAGTCTACGTTTTCGTATGATTTGCATGGATGTTGCAATTTGTTTGTACAACCGATTTGACATATGGTTCTGGATTTTTTATTTTACAAGATTTAGCAAAGTTCCTTAAAATCACATCTCCTCTAACCCATTGATCAGTCACTCCAGGATACGCAAAGAAGTAGTGGTTTTGCTGTGGTATAGCCCAAATTATTAGTACCTACGTTTCCCTATGTTTGATTTGAAAATAAACTCAGGTTTAATTGCATTGTGTGACAATGTTCTGCATGAAATAATTTCACTGTATTGTACATTCTATATTAATTTAAGCTGTAGTTGATTTAATTTAGTAATATTCGTATGTTGTTTAGTAACGACTTTCTTTAATTTTCCACTCTGTATATTTAAAAAATAGCCTTTAATAAATTAATCCCTACAATATAAAAGAGAAAACTAAACATAGTAACATTAGAAAACCAAATAAAGGAACACTATATAATTAGTAGAAACCGATCAGGAGCACTAAGAGTAATTTCTTAAATACTCTACTTTTTCGACGAAGTTTTTCAATTTAAGTGTCTTGGAGAAATAATATTGTTTGTTTTTGCAGGTTCGCAGAGCATACAATTACAAAGCCTTCAAATTCTAGGCAAAATGCTACTGCGAAGTATTGTCTTCAATAATTTAAGTGTTTTAATAGCTATTTGTGTAACCAGTGCTAAAAGTGGACGTTTATGCACGAGTTTGCACACAATATTTTTTCTACGGCCTTGAATTTACTGTTATTAATCTATAAATGTCGTTTTAACAAAGGTTTGCATTTATGACAGTTATAATTTATATCATAATAAAGAGATGGCCTTGACGCGCAGGTGAAAGTTTCTGCAGCCAGTAGCTGTCAAAGTCAGTTATCAAAGGTAATTATAAATGTACACATTTTACTTTATTCATTACATAATGCTTTAATTAATTAAAACACACTTTACCTCTAACGAAACAAGTAACTAGAATAACTTTATAACCTCACCTCCAGTTCGAAATTCTGAATTCCACAACAGCTGTTTACTTTTAACACATGGGCTAAAAGTAAACAGCTGATTTCTTTAACCACGGTAAACTATAAAACGTCACTTTTAGTGAAAAAAGCTAGCGCTAAAACGCCTACTTTTAGTAGTGGTCGTAGAAAAAATAATTTATTCTTAGAAGTGATCTGGTTTTAGTTTCAGTATTTGTGTAAACGTTTTCTAAATCACATTTCGACAAATAGAGCTGAAGTATGCAACTTGTTTGAAAGTTGTTTCGGGTTTCCAAAAGCGAATTCTTTCAGATGCCGGACAGCAATGTAAATTACAATTATTACTTCCTTTTACGATAAAGGAAGTATTGGATTCACCCCAAAAATTCGAAATTGAGTTTTCAACAGATCTTCACGTTTTCGAGTCCCCTGAACCCAAAAACCATGTTTTTGTTCATTGGTCTGTCTGTGTGTGTGTGCCTGTGAACAGAATATCTCAAAAACGGAAAGAGGTATGGCGTGGAAACTTCATATATAAGTTTGGTGTACTATGTAGATGAGACAGCAAGCCTTAGAAGAAAATCGCATAACCGGAAGTAGATGTTTGCTCTTGTGATTTTTCATTTTTTTTTGGATTTTTAAAAAACGGCTTTAACGATTTTTTTGAAATTTTTACATTTTTATTACATTTTTAGTGTGTATTGATGTGAGATAGGTGATTTTCCAGTTAAATACTTCTAAAATGGGTTTTTTTCGTTTTTTCTTCTATTTTTTTTATTAACTCCTATTCTAAATAGAACACCTGGTATATTATTATATTTTTGAATTCAGCTTAAAATTTTAGAGAAAATTTGTCTCTTCAAGTAACGGTCTATTTTGTACCTACCGTTTTTGTAGAATTTGTAATTTTTGAAAACATTTGACAAATGCTTAAAAATTAAAAATCAAATTTTTGGCTAATTATAAGAACACTGTAAAAGGAATGTTTGTGAGTGTATCTCGCCAGATTTTTTTAATACTAATCGTGAACGACGATTCATCTTCACAATAATGTAACCGAATTTTATCTACAAAACACACAAATCGCACCTTCTGCGCGTTGATCACTCTTGTTTTGATTTGAACGAATCGTGGTCCCGCTTAATCATAGCACAAAGACGCTGATTTAATGACTTTTAAATATTGCCTACATTGATACATTTGGCAACGCTGCCGGAGGCAAACTCCACCGCTGTATTTAACATTTTTAAATACACTGTGACGAATACGTATTATTTATGTAAGGAGTTCGCAGCGCACTATACATACTTTTGAATTTTATATGAAAAAAAAATTAAATTCAATTACCCCTCTCTGTTTGCCTTTACTAAGCGGAATGTGGGGGTGCTAAAAATATCAAATATACTTGTCTAACATTATTCTTCTTGGTGGATGGGTGGGCGTCCTAAGAATATGAGGAGGCAAACAGGATACAAATGCACATATCTATATATATATAGGAAAGGGGTGAGTTGTCGGGTTATCGGTCTGGTGATTAAAGAAAAGACTATTTAGTCATGTCCAAGCTTTCGAAATTTATTTTAATTTCTTCATCAGGGATATCTACAAAAAGCATGTGCTGGATATTTGAGGTTATGTTATTCTTTTAGATGGTACTTACAACAAAAATCTTAGTAACAATTATACTGGTCAACATAGAGGACGGACGAACAAATTACACATTAAAATTTCGATGGATGATTTCCATAATAATTATAGTAGACAAATTAAAACATTGCAGCAATGAGGACAATGAGGTTACAGGTTGGCAATTTACAATCAGGCTGATGTAGGGATTTTTAACACTGTAAATAAAGTAACTAAAATGTATGGTGGGAAATTTGAATATTTAAATGTACAAGGTGAAGTAAAAAAAAACAATGGTTACATTGACGTATTAATACTACTGATGTGATTATTACAATTATTGTTAGTGTTATCTAAGCTTAAGATATATGCGTAAATGTTGCTTAAATTATCTATATCGGATTTTGAATTTAAAGTATTGTCATTTCTAAAAATGTTAACCATCTCAAGAAAAAGGCGGCTTTTATAATGGGGTTCTGAGTCAAGGATTTTGGCTTCTGCAAAATTGATCTGATGTTGTGTTTCTCTGCAGTGAATAGCTAGTGCACATTTATTTCTTTTTAACTTGCAGTCACTTCTGTGTTGAGTAATGCGGGTTTTTAACCAGTTGGACGTCTGTCCGATGTATATTTTATTGCAATCCCCACATGGAATGGAGTAAATTACGTTTGCACTATTCATCACAGGAGTCCTGTCTTTAAGTTTAGAAAAATGTTTACCTACATTCTTTAGGTTATATCTGCCAATCCTTATATGATCATTATTTAAAATTTTACATAATATGGGTGTTAACTGTTTAATATATGGGAGTTTTTTGTATATGATGTCATTCGCAGGTAACCCGTCTGACTGATTGTTTAATTTTGTGGTAGCTGTACTAAATATTAATTTTGTTAACAGTGTTTTGGGATATCCATTGTTGGACATGATTTCAACTAACAAATTTAAATTTTTCTTTAGTAAAGAGGGGTGTGAAATTCTTGAAATTCTGTTTTTCATGGCCAATATTAAATTGACTTTTTGGTTTATGGAATGATGTGAAAAAAAGTTCATGTATCTGCCAGAATTAGTGGGTTTTTGGTACCAATCTAGAATTAGTACGTTATTGGTATTTCTAATGATTCTTGTGTCCAAAAATGGAATACTGTTATTTTGTTCGATCTCAACTGTGAATTGAATATGTGGGTTGAAACTGTTAAAAATATTCTGAATTTCATCGATTTGTTCATTAGGTACGGATAAAATTACATCATCGACATATTTTTTTATTAGAGGAATGTTGAAGGGTAATCTGGGGATGACATCATCAAACAATGTGTCCATAACTATTGTTGCTAGAATAGGACTGATCGGTGAGCCCATTGGGGTGCCAAAAATCTGTTTGTAAAATTTATCGTTGAATAAAAAGTATGTGTTGTTACATATAAATTTGATGGTGAGTATAAACAGTTCCTTGTTAAAGCTACAGCAATTTTCTATTGAATCCCATTTGTCATTAATTGTAGATATAACCAAATCAAGAGGTATGTTGGTAAACAGCGAGACAACATCTAGAGAAATGAGTACATAACCATGCGGTAATTGATAATTATTATACATACTTGCAAATTCAAACGAGTCTTTAGTGTTGTAACCATTTTCATTTTTGAAGGCAGTCGATAGTATGTTAGCTATGAAACTGGAAAGTTTATAAGTAGGTGAGTTCACTGACGATACAATCGGTCTCAGTGGTGCGTTATTTTTATGTATTTTAGGCAACCCATATAACTTGGGTGCCGTAGCATTGTGAATGGACAGCTGTTTTGCTGTAAGTTCATCTATACAATTGTTGTTAAATAATTCCTTAATCAGGTCATTATTTTTCTTTTGTGTGGTGAACGTCGGATCACTCCTTAAAGCCTTATATGTTTGTTGATCCTGTAATAGAACATTGACTTTATTCATATAGTCGTTTTTTGTTATAGCAACTGTTACAGCTCCTTTATCAGCATTAGTAATGAGAATATCTTTGTTTTGTTTGAGAAACTTACCAGTTTTTATGAAAAGCTTGTTATCAATGTTATGTGATTGTGAAGAATTTAGGTAATTGGTTACAACATTAGTGACCTTAGCTCTGAAAATATCAATTGAATCTCTAGGGAACTTCTCTAGAATTGACTCAACGTCCGCCAACAACCTCGCTGTGGGCAGCTCTTTAGGTGTGATGGGTAGACTAAATTTTGGTCCTAGCGATAACAGATTTTTTACATCCTCTGGGAAATGATGGTTGCTTAAGTTTACGAACCATTTGCTATTATTGTTGAACAATTTTTTGTTAGATTTGTCTGCTACTAGCTTGTTGAATTTGTTTATGTTGATCCTTTTAACCAGGGCCAGCCTTTTTTTGATTTTGATTTCATTCCTAATTGTAAATTCTGCAAAAATCTCTTTGGTAACTGTATTCAGTAAAAAAAGCATAATATTGTGTATTGAATCTTGTAACGACTTAATTTCAAAAATAGTGATTTTAATTTCTAAATTTAAAGTCTTTTGCCTTAACCTGTTATTGAAGTTTTCAATTTCTCTTCTGACGTTGACATTATTGGTGCTCATTAACCCCAGGAGCTGTTTGGAGTTGTTGGCGATGTGGTTTGGGGTAACATTGTTTGTTCTGCATCGCAGTAGGAAGATTCGTCTATTCGTCTTGTTGGCCAGTTTGATGGATAAAGATGCCCATTTCTTGAATTGTGCGGTAGTTTCACAGCCGTACATGCTCGTGATTTCTTGATAAAAACCCATTTTAATTCCAATTCGTTTGGTATTTTCGACCGTCTCAATAGTAAGTAGGAAAGGGGTGAGTTGTCGGGTTATCGGTCTGGTGATTAAAGAAAAGACTATTTAGTCATGTCCAAGCTTTCGAAATTTATTTTAATTTCTTCATCAGGGATATCTACAAAAAGCATGTGCTGGATATTTGAGGTTATGTTATTCTTTTAGATGGTACTTACAACAAAAATCTTAGTAACAATTATACTGGTCAACATAGAGGACGGACGAACAAATTACACATTAAAATTTCGATGGATGATTTCCATAATAATTATAGTAGACAAATTAAAACATTGCAGCAATGAGGACAATGAGGTTACAGGTTGGCAATTTACAATCAGGCTGATGTAGGGATTTTTAACACTGTAAATAAAGTAACTAAAATGTATGGTGGGAAATTTGAATATTTAAATGTACAAGGTGAAGTAAAAAAAAACAATGGTTACATTGACGTATTAATACTACTGATGTGATTATTACAATTATTGTTAGTGTTATCTAAGCTTAAGATATATGCGTAAATGTTGCTTAAATTATCTATATCGGATTTTGAATTTAAAGTATTGTCATTTCTAAAAATGTTAACCATCTCAAGAAAAAGGCGGCTTTTATAATGGGGTTCTGAGTCAAGGATTTTGGCTTCTGCAAAATTGATCTGATGTTGTGTTTCTCTGCAGTGAATAGCTAGTGCACATTTATTTCTTTTTAACTTGCAGTCACTTCTGTGTTGAGTAATGCGGGTTTTTAACCAGTTGGACGTCTGTCCGATGTATATTTTATTGCAATCCCCACATGGAATGGAGTAAATTACGTTTGCACTATTCATCACAGGAGTCCTGTCTTTAAGTTTAGAAAAATGTTTACCTACATTCTTTAGGTTATATCTGCCAATCCTTATATGATCATTATTTAAAATTTTACATAATATGGGTGTTAACTGTTTAATATATGGGAGTTTTTTGTATATGATGTCATTCGCAGGTAACCCGTCTGACTGATTGTTTAATTTTGTGGTAGCTGTACTAAATATTAATTTTGTTAACAGTGTTTTGGGATATCCATTGTTGGACATGATTTCAACTAACAAATTTAAATTTTTCTTTAGTAAAGAGGGGTGTGAAATTCTTGAAATTCTGTTTTTCATGGCCAATATTAAATTGACTTTTTGGTTTATGGAATGATGTGAAAAAAAGTTCATGTATCTGCCAGAATTAGTGGGTTTTTGGTACCAATCTAGAATTAGTACGTTATTGGTATTTCTAATGATTCTTGTGTCCAAAAATGGAATACTGTTATTTTGTTCGATCTCAACTGTGAATTGAATATGTGGGTTGAAACTGTTAAAAATATTCTGAATTTCATCGATTTGTTCATTAGGTACGGATAAAATTACATCATCGACATATTTTTTTATTAGAGGAATGTTGAAGGGTAATCTGGGGATGACATCATCAAACAATGTGTCCATAACTATTGTTGCTAGAATAGGACTGATCGGTGAGCCCATTGGGGTGCCAAAAATCTGTTTGTAAAATTTATCGTTGAATAAAAAGTATGTGTTGTTACATATAAATTTGATGGTGAGTATAAACAGTTCCTTGTTAAAGCTACAGCAATTTTCTATTGAATCCCATTTGTCATTAATTGTAGATATAACCAAATCAAGAGGTATGTTGGTAAACAGCGAGACAACATCTAGAGAAATGAGTACATAACCATGCGGTAATTGATAATTATTATACATACTTGCAAATTCAAACGAGTCTTTAGTGTTGTAACCATTTTCATTTTTGAAGGCAGTCGATAGTATGTTAGCTATGAAACTGGAAAGTTTATAAGTAGGTGAGTTCACTGACGATACAATCGGTCTCAGTGGTGCGTTATTTTTATGTATTTTAGGCAACCCATATAACTTGGGTGCCGTAGCATTGTGAATGGACAGCTGTTTTGCTGTAAGTTCATCTATACAATTGTTGTTAAATAATTCCTTAATCAGGTCATTATTTTTCTTTTGTGTGGTGAACGTCGGATCACTCCTTAAAGCCTTATATGTTTGTTGATCCTGTAATAGAACATTGACTTTATTCATATAGTCGTTTTTTGTTATAGCAACTGTTACAGCTCCTTTATCAGCATTAGTAATGAGAATATCTTTGTTTTGTTTGAGAAACTTACCAGTTTTTATGAAAAGCTTGTTATCAATGTTATGTGATTGTGAAGAATTTAGGTAATTGGTTACAACATTAGTGACCTTAGCTCTGAAAATATCAATTGAATCTCTAGGGAACTTCTCTAGAATTGACTCAACGTCCGCCAACAACCTCGCTGTGGGCAGCTCTTTAGGTGTGATGGGTAGACTAAATTTTGGTCCTAGCGATAACAGATTTTTTACATCCTCTGGGAAATGATGGTTGCTTAAGTTTACGAACCATTTGCTATTATTGTTGAACAATTTTTTGTTAGATTTGTCTGCTACTAGCTTGTTGAATTTGTTTATGTTGATCCTTTTAACCAGGGCCAGCCTTTTTTTGATTTTGATTTCATTCCTAATTGTAAATTCTGCAAAAATCTCTTTGGTAACTGTATTCAGTAAAAAAAGCATAATATTGTGTATTGAATCTTGTAACGACTTAATTTCAAAAATAGTGATTTTAATTTCTAAATTTAAAGTCTTTTGCCTTAACCTGTTATTGAAGTTTTCAATTTCTCTTCTGACGTTGACATTATTGGTGCTCATTAACCCCAGGAGCTGTTTGGAGTTGTTGGCGATGTGGTTTGGGGTAACATTGTTTGTTCTGCATCGCAGTAGGAAGATTCGTCTATTCGTCTTGTTGGCCAGTTTGATGGATAAAGATGCCATTTCTTGAATTGTGCGGTAGTTTCACAGCCGTACATGCTCGTGATTTCTTGATAAAAACCCATTTTAATTCAACTCCAAACAGCTACTGGGGTTAATGAGCACCAATAATGTCAACGTCAGAAGAGAAATTGAAAACTTCAATAACAGGTTAAGGCAAAAGACTTTAAATTTAGAAATTAAAATCACTATTTTTGAAATTAAGTCGTTACAAGATTCAATACACAATATTATGCTTTTTTTACTGAATACAGTTACCAAAGAGATTTTTGCAGAATTTACAATTAGGAATGAAATCAAAATCAAAAAAAGGCTGGCCCTGGTTAAAAGGATCAACATAAACAAATTCAACAAGCTAGTAGCAGACAAATCTAACAAAAAATTGTTCAACAATAATAGCAAATGGTTCGTAAACTTAAGCAACCATCATTTCCCAGAGGATGTAAAAAATCTGTTATCGCTAGGACCAAAATTTAGTCTACCCATCACACCTAAAGAGCTGCCCACAGCGAGGTTGTTGGCGGACGTTGAGTCAATTCTAGAGAAGTTCCCTAGAGATTCAATTGATATTTTCAGAGCTAAGGTCACTAATGTTGTAACCAATTACCTAAATTCTTCACAATCACATAACATTGATAACAAGCTTTTCATAAAAACTGGTAAGTTTCTCAAACAAAACAAAGATATTCTCATTACTAATGCTGATAAAGGAGCTGTAACAGTTGCTATAACAAAAAACGACTATATGAATAAAGTCAATGTTCTATTACAGGATCAACAAACATATAAGGCTTTAAGGAGTGATCCGACGTTCACCACACAAAAGAAAAATAATGACCTGATTAAGGAATTATTTAACAACAATTGTATAGATGAACTTACAGCAAAACAGCTGTCCATTCACAATGCTACGGCACCCAAGTTATATGGGTTGCCTAAAATACATAAAAATAACGCACCACTGAGACCGATTGTATCGTCAGTGAACTCACCTACTTATAAACTTTCCAGTTTCATAGCTAACATACTATCGACTGCCTTCAAAAATGAAAATGGTTACAACACTAAAGACTCGTTTGAATTTGCAAGTATGTATAATAATTATCAATTACCGCATGGTTATGTACTCATTTCTCTAGATGTTGTCTCGCTGTTTACCAACATACCTCTTGATTTGGTTATATCTACAATTAATGACAAATGGGATTCAATAGAAAATTGCTGTAGCTTTAACAAGGAACTGTTTATACTCACCATCAAATTTATATGTAACAACACATACTTTTTATTCAACGATAAATTTTACAAACAGATTTTTGGCACCCCAATGGGCTCACCGATCAGTCCTATTCTAGCAACAATAGTTATGGACACATTGTTTGATGATGTCATCCCCAGATTACCCTTCAACATTCCTCTAATAAAAAAATATGTCGATGATGTAATTTTATCCGTACCTAATGAACAAATCGATGAAATTCAGAATATTTTTAACAGTTTCAACCCACATATTCAATTCACAGTTGAGATCGAACAAAATAACAGTATTCCATTTTTGGACACAAGAATCATTAGAAATACCAATAACGTACTAATTCTAGATTGGTACCAAAAACCCACTAATTCTGGCAGATACATGAACTTTTTTTCACATCATTCCATAAACCAAAAAGTCAATTTAATATTGGCCATGAAAAACAGAATTTCAAGAATTTCACACCCCTCTTTACTAAAGAAAAATTTAAATTTGTTAGTTGAAATCATGTCCAACAATGGATATCCCAAAACACTGTTAACAAAATTAATATTTAGTACAGCTACCACAAAATTAAACAATCAGTCAGACGGGTTACCTGCGAATGACATCATATACAAAAAACTCCCATATATTAAACAGTTAACACCCATATTATGTAAAATTTTAAATAATGATCATATAAGGATTGGCAGATATAACCTAAAGAATGTAGGTAAACATTTTTCTAAACTTAAAGACAGGACTCCTGTGATGAATAGTGCAAACGTAATTTACTCCATTCCATGTGGGGATTGCAATAAAATATACATCGGACAGACGTCCAACTGGTTAAAAACCCGCATTACTCAACACAGAAGTGACTGCAAGTTAAAAAGAAATAAATGTGCACTAGCTATTCACTGCAGAGAAACACAACATCAGATCAATTTTGCAGAAGCCAAAATCCTTGACTCAGAACCCCATTATAAAAGCCGCCTTTTTCTTGAGATGGTTAACATTTTTAGAAATGACAATACTTTAAATTCAAAATCCGATATAGATAATTTAAGCAACATTTACGCATATATCTTAAGCTTAGATAACACTAACAATAATTGTAATAATCACATCAGTAGTATTAATACGTCAATGTAACCATTGTTTTTTTTTTACTTCACCTTGTACATTTAAATATTCAAATTTCCCACCATACATTTTAGTTACTTTATTTACAGTGTTAAAAATCCCTACATCAGCCTGATTGTAAATTGCCAACCTGTAACCTCATTGTCCTCATTGCTGCAATGTTTTAATTTGTCTACTATAATTATTATGGAAATCATCCATCGAAATTTTAATGTGTAATTTGTTCGTCTGTCCTCTATGTTGACCAGTATAATTGTTACTAAGATTTTTGTTGTAAGTACCATCTAAAAGAATAACATAACCTCAAATATTCAGCACATGCTTTTTGTAGATATCCCTGATGAAGAAATTAAAATAAATTTCGAAAGCTTGGACATGACTAAATAGTCTTTTCTTTAATCACCAGACCGATAACCCGACAACTCACCCCTTTCCTACTTACTATTGAGACGGTCGAAAATACCAAACGAATTTATATATATATATATATATATATATATATAGTTTGATATGTTGACTGGGAGCGGAAGAACATCCAACCCTCAGTACTGGGCACAACATTCAGAGCTTTATTGGTTAGGAAATTAAAACCACATTGTATTCTGTCGCAGACGTTTCGGAATTTTTTATTTTATTCCATTTTCAATGCCTAAAGAAGAATTTACAATAGTACAAAGGTGATCTAACAAGCAGTTTATGAACTTACCGCAAAATACTAGTGTACAACCTTAAAGCTGTTAACATGTGTTGATGGAAAATTTATAATTTAAATATGAAAGGAATTGGTGAAGCCTCATTTCTTCTTAATCTTAGAAGCACACTACGTACTACTGATTGTTATAATTACACGTTAAAATACACAGACACAATTAAAATCAGTTTAAAAGTTGTTAATTTGTACAATTTAGGTCATGGCTGACACCTGCAGTGACCTTGTCAGCCATGACCTAAATTGTACAAATTAACAACTTTTAAACTGATTTTAATTGTGTCTGTGTATTTTAACGTGTAATTATAACAATCAGTAGTACGTAGTGTGCTTCTAAGATTAAGAAGAAATGAGGCTTCACCAATTCCTTTCATATTTAAATTATAAATTTTCCATCAACACATGTTAACAGCTTTAAGGTTGTACACTAGTATTTTGCGGTAAGTTCATAAACTGCTTGTTAGATCACCTTTGTACTATTGTAAATTCTTCTTTAGGCATTGAAAATGGAATAAAATAAAAAATTCCGAAACGTCTGCGACAGAATACAATGTGGTTTTAATTTCCTAACCAATAAAGCTCTGAATATTGTGCCCAGTACTGAGGGTTGGATGTTCTTCCGCTCCCAGTCAACATATCAAACTATTTTGTAACCACACGAGCTGTGAAGTTTTTAAATTTACTATATATATATATATATATATAGACTTATAAACGGTCATAGTTAGGCCCGCTGAATATATGAATAGTACCTTGTTAAACCATTTTCAACGCTGATGAGCCCGCGTTTGGCTCAACAACGTACCCCAGTGTATATCATCACCAATTGGTTAGAAATGCCTCAAAGATGCAGTGCACAAATTTTTGCGGTGGGCTCAGTAATGACCGGTAGTATGGTCGATATACATGGAGTAGTTCTGCAATATCGAGTATAGGGGGCGCTTTTGGAATGTTTTATATACAGTATATAAAAATATGTAACGCTCGTTATTAAGCCCGACATGTCACAACGCTGTTGGGCTTCACAACGAATTGATATATACAGGGTTATTTTAAAATGTTTCGCCAAACTTCGGGGTATTGCTCTACACACCAAGGTAAGTCAAAAAGTCCATATAAACATGTGTCCGAAAATCGCACGTTTCCGAGTTACGAGTAATTTTTGAACTTGGGAAATAGTCCAGGCAAATGGTGCTTAAAAAGGGCAAATAGGGGAAGGTTTTGGTGGAGTTCTGATATTTGGTTCCTATGTGTTTTTTGGGTCGCTGTACAGGTTTGTCAACAAGAATTTTGACCGGAAACACGTTCTTTAAACAAAAACCGTGTAATAAACCGGTTTTTTTAGTTTTTCTGAAATTACTCGAAAACTATCCAATTTCGTAAATATTGAATATGAAATACAAGAGAATAAAATTTCCTAAATTTTATGTACTAGCGGTTTTTCTCCGATCAATCGTTCAGCCGCGAGAGCGCCGCGAAGTTAGGTGTTAAAAGAAAAAACAGGGAATTATGGCAGTTTATTTCAAAGTAACTCGAAAACTATCCATTTTCGTAAATCAACAATGGTATATGAAATGAATCTTCATAATTTAAATGTTGGAAAACCTGATACTCGCGTACAGCGACCCAAAAAACATATAGGAACCAAATATCAAAACTGAAAAACTAAAAAAATCGGTTTTTACAAGGTTTTTGCTTAAAAAACGTGTTTCCGGTCAAAATTTTTGTTGGTAAACCTGATATTCGTGTACAGCCACCCAAAAAACATATAGGAACCAAATATCAGAACTCCACCAAAAGTTTCCCCTATTTGCCCTTTTTGAGCAACATTTGCCTGGACTATTTCTCAAGTTCAAAAATTGCTCGTAACTCAGAAACGCGCGATTTTCGGACACATGTTTATATGGACTTTTTTACTTGCATTTGTGTGTAGAACAATACCCCGAAGTTTGGCGAAACATTTTAAAATCACCCTGTATAATAAATATACGTAATGGGCTTGAAAACGTATTCATACACATACCTACATAAAACATTAATACGGTGTAAATAAGAATAATTTACTTTATCTACGACCACTACTAAAAGTAGGCCTTTTAGCGCTAGATTGTTTCACTAAAAGTGACGTTTTATAGTTTACCGTGGTTAAAGAAATCAGCTGTTTACTTTTAGCTCTAGTGATAAAAGTGAAGTGAGGTTATAAAACTACAATTTCGAACTGGAAGTGAAGTAGTAAACTTATTCTAGTTGCTTCTTGCGTTACAGGTAAAGTGTTTTTGAAATAATTAAAGCTTTATGTAATAAATACACTCAGATGCGGAGTATTAATAATTACGTTTCGTAACTGACCTGGTCAGCACTGGCTTCGCAAACATTCGCCCGCGCATGGCCTACTATTTATTATGACATAAATTAGAAGTGCCCTAGATGAAAACTTTTGTTAAATCGATATTTATGGATTAATAACAGTAAAATTAAGGTCGTAGATAAAATATTGTATGCAACTCGTGCTAAAACTCGTTTATGCACGAGACATGTTTACATAATTTTCATGTCTCGTGCATAAACGTTGACTTTTAGCACTTGTTGCATAAATAGATATTTTATAGTAATCATCAAAAATTTCACACTCGAGATTTTTGCGGAAATATCCGTTTTCGTCTCTTACGATTCAGAAAAAGTGGTGTTCGAGGTGATTTCTGTCTGTGAATCTGTTTGTATCCTCTCTACAGCACAGACAGTATAATAGATCGGCTTGAAAATATATCTGCGTTTATTATATAGTTTCGGATATTATACAGTGTATATTTGATAAACTCAGCCTAACAAAAGTGGTACTTTAGTCAAGCATTTTTCCGTTTCCAGTAAATTTTTATAATTTTGGTAACACTATTTTTTAGAATAACATATATTGTCATTGAATACAATTTTTGTTTAACTTTTTTTGTGAAAAATATAGCTTTTGAGAAAATCGCACAGTTAAATTCTCACATAAATATCCTCAAATTTTTATAATTGTTGGATAAAAATATATTTCATCTACAGCCTTTGTTTAAATTTTTTGTGTAAAGTACTAATAATTTTTAAAGAGCAAAACTAAAATTTTAGAAAAATTTGCTCAAAATTTATATAATTGCTGGATTAAAACAAAATTCCATAAAACAAGAGCCTATATTATACTAATATCTGTCACTTTTCGTTCAAAACGTTTTTTTGAAAAAAGCGCAAAATTATATTTTTACAAAATGTTCTCAATTTTTTTATAGCTGTGGCATGAAAACACAATTCTGTGAAACAACATCGCATATTATATAATTATCTACAGCGTTTTTTTAAAAGGTGTTTTGGGAAAAAGGATAGATTTTGAAAAAATCGCATAACCTAATTTTTATAAATAAACAGCCAAAAATTAATGAGAATAAAATGTTTTATGTACGAGTATTATAAGATACTGTTTATGACATAATTTCTCGGCAATAAAGTAGTTATATATAGTACTAGTAAAATAAAGTTTACCTATATTATCTTGCTAGCACTATAAAAGTACGTTATTCTATCTTACTAGTACTATCCAACAGTTATACGACTATTACTAGATCGATTTTAGACCTCTAAAGTAGCCCATAACCTACTACTGAGTTAAATCATAACCCACTAATTAAATAAAAGCCAGGTCATTCACTGCTAACCTCGAATTTGACATAGACTGACAATACACTTCAATACTGCCAAACGTATAACACGAATCACTTTCCAAATTGTCACTTTGAATTTTCATGGCTGTCAGTATAAAATGTATGTTTTTTAAGGTATTTATCGGTTAATGTAATTATAAGAATTGAATATAATTTTGCATTGTACAGGACGATCAAGTTATTATTATCCACAGTTGAATCATTTACGTCGCGACTCGAATTATAAATGTATTTGACCTCTCGGTACTTTTCAATTTGTCACTATGACTTGTCACGGTTGTCAACAAAAAATTTGTTTTTTAAATATTTATTGCGCTGGATAAAATTTTGTATATTTGTAATAATTCAACCGAGAAATGACAACTCTTGGGCTGGCGGCCTCGAGGATTCCTCTTTTCTCTCGTGGATTATTTGTAATATAACACGCTTAACCATAAATAACTATTACATCAGTTGTCAATGTTAAAATATATGCCTTTCAATATCTGTAAAGGTACTCTAATGTCAAGTCTTTTCTGTCACAGAATAGACATCAAATCTATAAACCCGACTTTTTTAGATTTTAGAAGTGAACATAAAGCTTTGTATACAACTCTTGGTTATAAAAGAAATTCGTCAAATAATGCCCTACATCATGTATTTCTTATATCAATAGCTATTGAAAAGGTGTTATAAATTACGTAATTGTCTATAAGTTTTCTCAAAAAAGGTTTTTGGAAGTAGTTTTACAAAAATTTTAAAATTAAATTTTTACAAGCAGTAATAAAAGATCGTGTGGTGGCCCACCCCGTGTTTCATTTTTATTGATTTGCAGAAAATAAGGGTTTTAATAAAATTTGCAATTTTAAAACTGGCTTTTTATAAGCAAATACAGCATTATTACTACATACTATAATTTTGGGTTACCTGAACCCTTAACCTAGTAGGTATTGTTAAAATCGACGATGTTGACTTCTAGCTAAGAAACATATTGAAACATACAAGAGCGCTCATTTTATCTTACTTGCTGTATATTTATTTGAGATTTTTACTACCCTCGTCTAACAGACGAAGGGTTCCTAGATGACGAAAAACGGTTTTCTCAATTCCGTCTGTCTGTCAGTCTGTTGGCTGTATAATTCAAAAACTAGGAACGAGGAAGACGATATTGTGCATGCAGATTATATTTCTACCTGGAATGAAATCGAGAAAATTTCGAAGAAATAAATACAGGGTAAGCACCTTAAAATATAAAATCTTGTTTAGTTTTTTTTAACTGAGAAATACATCAAAGTAGTAATTTGCACATACCTCAGGCTTTACCGTTGAAGAAAGTGATACTCAAGAGATGCAGGATAAATGTTGCAAAACAGAAAAAGGGGCCAACAAAAAATGCATTATATTTAAGACAGCCTCCACGCAAGGACGCTAGGAGTACTCCATGGCGCATGTACGGAACGGGAAATGTGCTTGCAATATCCCTCCAAACATTAGAATAGCGTTCGCAGCCGCTGCCGTTCGAATCGACCGCCGGTAGTTTTTCTTTTAATTTGAAAATTGATGTTATTTGGATTATCAAGTGTTTTCTTTTATTATTTCAGTATTATGAGAAACGTGAAAGCATTTTTACCCTTAGTTTTCTTTGATTTTAAAAATTATTTAGTGTGACAACGTCCACCTGCGAGAGTTCTGATTAAAGCCCTTTACAGATATTTTCAAAACAATAACTTATTCTAAACGAGCACTGTTTAAACACGAAATAAACGTGATGAAATGCACACATTATGCCAGGTATTTTCATAAAAAATGAGTCTCCAATTTATGATTTTCAGCTGTTTGGGTCTGTTTGGCGGTGGGATTATTTACACAAATGATACATTTTTTCTTAAAAGTGAGTTAGCAGTTTATCAGTCACGTAATGTACGAGGTAAGTAGATTTTTACTGTGCCAAGTAAAATCAATCACATGGAAGATGTTGCTCAAACCTAGATCTTCAAACGTAAGTGTGATTTATGGATATTAGATTTAACAACATTGAAATGCTTGAATCACGCTTTCACGAAGTTTATCTGCATTATCGTATGCACGAACATAGACTTTGTCTTTAATATAAAGCGATAAAAAGAAGTCGAGCGGTGGCAGATCAAAAGATTTTGGTGGCTACGCAACTGGTCTATGACTATGAGTTACCATCCGCCCGTTACTAAAATGTTCAAGCATGAAATTGGCTACAACCCAAGAATTATGTGCTGGAGCACCATCCTAATGAAACCAACAACTATGAGCTTCTGCTAAAGGTATCCATCGAGCAAGTCTTCAATGTCCTTTTGTTAATAAATACAGATAAACGTCAGACATTAAGTGTCATCAATCGCAGCCATAGTATGCTACATCAAATATTAAATCCAAAACGCACTTGGTATGAGCAGGTATGAGCACATGTAAGTTTTATGTAGACCAAAATCGTAATTTTTGTATATTGAATCAACTATTGTTTGTGAATCTAGTTTCGTCAGACCATAATATTTGTGAACAAAAATTATCATTACCTAGTGTATCATTCACAAAATTCTCTGTTCTTCATTAGCTTAAAGATTGACATACATTGTATTTATATAAGTAATATTTGTGGGATGCCAAAACCTCATGTGCCATAGATTTGGGTATTCCAATTTTATGTTTAATTTCCAAAGTTGAGGTGTGTGGATTTTGAACAACTCCTTTTAAAACGCTAGTTCTGATTTCCTAATTTATGCGTTGTATATTTTTATACAGCTTAGTATATGTGATCTCATAAATTTACCCTTAAATTTCTGTAAGTAGATGGATGAAGTTGTCTTCTTCTGGATGCTGGTTTAAGTACATTTTAGTAGCTCTGGTCGAATAATTGTGACACACAATGTAACAGGACAACATATTAAATGTATCACTGTTACTAAGCAGCTCCAAGACACAAAATATACCGTCGTTCATTTGAAGTGGCTCACGTAAAGAAACTAGTTTTAACGACATTTTACTAACTTTTTCATAACAAAATGTGGTTTGTATTATTGTTAGTAAGCGAGTACGCAATAAGTCAACGATGCGTAACGTGAATTAAATAAGTTTCAAAATTTAGTGTGCTTAGTGTGTTATTTGATAAAAATTGATCAATTATTAACTAATTACTAATTATTATTGCTTTAAACAATGCCACTACGTCAATTGGACTTTACTACAAGTTATGCACTGTTGACTTATCGCCTACTTATTAGAAGTGATATGACTTAAAAATGACGTGTGGCTACTTAATATTTTTAAAAACTTAATTAACTCGCTTACTAGCAATAATACAAACTACATTTTAGTATGAAAAGGTTAAAAAAATGTCATAAAAACTAGTTTCTTTAAATGATACACTTCAAATCAACGGCGGTTATCATGTAATAATAAATTACCAATTAATTTAAGATCTAAACAGTAATTTAGATTTTATTGCATTATTTAACTATTTTTTATATAACAGGTAAATTATAAACAAAATAAACTTTATAGCAACTGAAAACAAACAATTGTTAAGATTGTTTTTGTTTTCAAAGCTTTGCTGCAAATTTCAAGGCCGATGCCCTCACTTGTTAAAAGTAAAAACAGGTATTTTAATTTTTTCGCCATTTTTGTGTGGGCATAACAATTCATATACAGGGTGTTTCAGAATAACTGTTCCTAATTCTCAGAATTGAGAGAGGGCATGTTATTCAACACTTTTTAATAATAAACTAATGTTCGGAAATACTTCCGTTTCGAGATAATACGACATTAACGAATTGAGTACTTGAAATAATCTCAATGTGAAAAGTAACGATTTTATTGATTTCCAGCGGTTGCAATTTTTATAATATTTAAAAATGGTATTATACAAAAATTATAAGAATTGTTCAAAATTATGGCCGCCATTGTCGACACACAAGGTATAACGATGTGTGATTGACCGACGAATTCTTCGAAATATCTGCGAACGATCACGAATGTCATCAAAAGCAAGAATAATTCGAGCCACTAACTCCTCTGCTGTGTCCACAGGTGTCGCATAGACGAGTGATTTAAAATGACCCCAAAAACAAAAATCAGTTGGAGTCATATCTGGCAAACGTGCAGGCCAAAGAACAGAACCTTGTCTCCCAATCCATCGGTTTCGAAATTGTGCATTTAAATAATCTCGAACATTTAAACCGAAATGCGCTGGTGCACCATCATGTTGAAAGACTCATTTCCTTAATGTCGTATTATCTCAAAACGGAAGTATTTCCGAACACTAGTTTATTATTAAAAAGTGTTAAATAACATGCCCTCTCTCAATTCTGAGAATTAGGAACAGTTATTCTGAAACACCCTGTATATTTGAAAAGCAAAAGGAATTCTCTTTACAAAGGTGTCATAGCCAACTATGATCCACATAAGAAAAAATGAAGTTGATTATTCTAACAGTTTTCCAAAATCTGATCACACCAATAGATTTCTAATAAAAGTGATTTAAGAATGCGCAAATTAAATTCGAATTCCTTTTTGCTGCAGCGTTTGAACTACTTTAAATATCCCAAGTTTATTTATGCTGTTTGGTAGAACTTTACCTGAGGAGTATTTCACCCCATTTAACCAAATCTCTATCTCTCATAACAAGTGAGATTCCCCATGTTGGGAATGACTCTGTGGAGACACTGTATATTACATAACATAGTATACAGTGTCAGCCATAAATTTGGACACATATGAACTTTCTTTATTAAGTATTTATCAGAAAACGTTTTAATAAAAGTTTTTGCATCTTCCCAAACTAAAAAGTTCAAAATTTAAATATCTTCATTCGTATACGGGGAGGTTCAAAAATATGAAAAGAGCTGTCACTGCCACCTATTCCGAAACACAATTTAACTGGTTTTTTTCTATTTTTTCTTACAACCCTATGGGCCGGTTGCAGAAAGCAATGTTAAGTCTGGTGTTAGCTAACGCGACGTCAAAGTGAACAAAAACGAATCAAATCTCAAATGCTTATGGTAACTAATACATTAGTAAACAAAATTTGATGCGATTTTGTTCACTTTGACGCGACGTTAGCTAACACTAGACTTAACATTGCTTTCTGCAACCGGCCCTATGTGTTACAAAAAATGGGATACTTCAAAGTTATTTTTGGATTTTTGGAAGGATTGTGAACTTGAGTTTCCTTCACTTAGCAACCATAAAATTACGTTAATCAAAATTAGTGCTAAAAATCTAATTCTTTTGTGTCCAAAGTAAAAAAGGATATCTTACAAAATTTTAATAACAAATTACTACTAATAATTTAAAACAATTATAATTTTTAATGGAAATGTTATATAGGTAACAAATATTTACAAATAACATTATTGTGTATTTTAAAAAATAAGGGTACTTTCTTCTTGATCCATTTTCATATTTTCCAACCTCCCCCGTATATTGGGTTGACATATTTGAAAATAACAATTTCGGGACAAGATTACGAAATAGGGGGGGGGGGAGGGCGTTGCTTGTGAGGAAAATGTTATTCGTTACTTAAATATTTTATCAAGTTTTGTTCATTTCGTTGTAGTTAATTATATAAAATACTAGAAACTAAATACTACTGAAACACATTAAACTATTATTCGTAGAGGAAACTAAAATTTATTTCTTGTTCAACTGCATGAAAACTCCTACTTTTTTTACCTAATACTTTTACTCTTCAGCACTAATAAACATAGGAACGAAAACTAACAACCATTTCCATTGTTCGAAGTCAAAATAGCTATCCCCATTTTGTGGTATGATTATGACCTCCTCGAATAAACTGTCATTTTATAATTAGCGCTTCAAAAGCAGTGGAATATAAAAATATGTATGTAACTTGAACGAAAGAGGACTTTTAGACTCACCTTTATTTATGTTCTTCGCTCGCTGTGCTTGCTTGGCCATAAACTGCGGCTAGTTAAAAAAAGTTCTTAATTTCGTACTGGTAACATAAAAAGCCATTTTTGACGACTGACATCGAAAGTAGATTTTCCTAACTGTTATTTGACAACAGAAAGTTGACATTCGCCGCTGAGCTAGCGTTTTCAGCAATTTGCTGCTCGCTAAGCGCTTTGGGTTTCCGTGTGAGCAAAATAGTTAACCATGTCATGATGTGTCTTTGAAAATGCTTGTAATTCTTTAAATAATCGCGTCAAAATTTATTGTCAATTTGTTCTTTTAATAAAATGAAGTAATATGATTATTTGCGCCTTAATAATACGCTCAGTCATAAAAAAATAGTATGCATATTTCGAGCTAAAAGTGCTCTTGCCGCTTTTGTATGGTTGCTGGTTAAGGTGCAGCGCAGCCATATTCATGCGCAAGCGGTAAGAATGCACTTTTAGCTCCAAATATACAATATATACTGCAGCAAGAACACTAATACCAAGATTTAAAAAAAATGTTATTCCACAATATGTGGCTATTAATATATTAGACAATACCTCTACCATTAATTCACGTTTGCATCTGTTTCTGCTGCAGCATCGGTAGTTTCATTTGGATTCTTGTATCAATCATATTCCTTAGGTCTTGATATTTGTTTTAACTTTTACTTATAGGTATTAAATGTGGATAAGGTGTTATTTGGATAAACCCATAATTAATCACCTATAAAAAAAGCCTTTGGAACCAATATTTCAGAATAACAAATAGTTATCACAATTTTGGTTGAACTAGTTGTAAATTATATTTGAGGTATTGAACCAGAATTTGCAGAAATCGCTCAAAAGCGGTAAAACGTAAAATATTCTTTGGAAATCGGGACATTTCAGGGCAGTATTTCGTTGCGGGACAACTAGCTCCAAATCGGTACAACCCCGAAAAATTGGGACGTATGGCAACCCTACCCGTATATGAAAGAAGATATTTAAATTATGGCCAGTGCATTTTTTAGTTTGAGAAGAAACAGGTATTTTTAACAAGAAAAAAATTTTCTGACAAATGCATAATAACACAATTTTCCATATGTGCCTAAGTTTATAACGGACGCTATAAGCAACAATCAAACAAGATTAATTCCGTCAATCACACGGTTGGTATTGTAACAACGCAGTGACGTATACATACTTTGTTTAATTAGGTATACTCTAAATGACACAAGCCTTCGACTAGAAAATGAAATATTAAAAATTGCTTTGAAAATTATGAGTGTTTGCTATAATGTAGTGAAAATAAATAATCTATCCCATATGATATGTATCACTAAAATGGGAAAAAATCCGTTTTCCCATAATGCCACAGCCAACTGTCGATCTTTGTGCATCTTGCTACTATGGTGACATCGTTCACATGTGCGAAGAACTGGTGATTTTCAGAAAGTATCGTCCCAATTCTGTTTAGGTTACTTTTCCCACATTCTACTGACAATTATTACTTATATGCTTACCTGAAGCCTGTGACGTAAATCTGCAGAATTACACAACTATCTCGTCGCTATTGTCAGACCCTACACTTGGGAGTTTTGCCGTCGTTCTGGAAGAACACAATATTCATATTACAAATGCTTTTTCAGTTGCTCACTGAAGTATAAACATTTACAAATATTAAATCAACATATCTTATATGTACGTACCAAACACAGTAAATAAAAAAATTATAATAAATAAATAAATAAGCGGTTGATATTTTGATGTAAAGGGTTTGGAACTTGTACGGACTCTACCAGATGCATGTAGTGCACCAGATTATTAAGTTTGTAACAAACAAATCACACTAGTAAGCGCCAGTTCACACATTTTAATTGACATTCCAAATATATGTACAGAAGCCACGTTCTAAAAATATTTACTCAAATTTCTGTACCAACGTCACCTGACTAACGATTGCTAAACGGTAAATATCTCACAGTTTAATATTTCGAAAAGCCTAATTTAAACAATAAACGGGGAAAAATGCAGTATCACAAAACAGTAACTAATTGCAGTATCCTGGAACACTCTAATAAAAGACCTTGAAATTGTTCGCCCAGTTCCCTTTACAACAGCAGTTCTCAAACGTAACTAGGTAATCTTATATTTACGTCACTCAATTTGAACCACCGTTCTTGGAGCTAGTAATATAGGTGTGTACTAAGTACACACAAATCTCAAACTGCAGCTAACCTAAATCCCTACCTTTTCCTCGTATTTGAAATGTACGCCTTCAGCTGTTCACGCATCCCACCTATATTACAGGCTCTAAGAATGGTAGTCCTTAGCTTGAAGAGGATTTGTTTGAGGAGCACTGAACAGTTACACTCGCCCACGCCAGATATCAGAATGATAGCTCCTGCGCATGCGGCAGAAGTGGTCTATGATACTGCATTTTAGCCGGGTAAAGAATCCTTTTACACTCTTACAGTCCTTACCTTATTCAATTTTAGCCAATAATTGAATTAAAACACTTATGGTAACAAATACGCTAAACTGAAAGTGCCCAACAATGACGCCATATTATAAAATCATTCCTTGTTTTATTGTCCTACTTGAGCGCAAAGGAACTACTCTACAAAATTCTAGAAATGAAACAAAATGAAAGCCCGATGTAATGTATGCTTCACCATAACATCTTCTTTTAAGTGGCTAAAATTTCAACTAATTAATCAATCATTAGATTTGTGTTGGAAACGATAAAAGCTCTTATTTTTTTCAAGACTGGTGAAAGTGAATTGAAATAATAGAACCTTTCTTTCTGAACAATCCCATATCATAACACTAAGAGTAGGTTTCATTTGCACAAAAATACACCCAATATTGAAAAAATCCAGAAAAAAATTAAATCATTTACTTAGTCGAAAATTTGAACTACCAGAATGGGAGCCAAGTCCGTATGTGGATGTATGATGGAGATATGAAAGCAAATTAATGAAAATTGAGAACTGAGTGCAAGAGGTTTACAGCATTACATGCCGAATATATAATAGCTTTTTGAAAGGGTGTAGTTTTCTTTTATACAGTAAGATGGGCGACAGGAACTATCACAAAACAATGAATGAAGGCATATTTAAGAAATGAGTTGTTGACCAATTACTTCCAGCATTAAGCAAATTTACTGAAAAATGCGTTGTAATCATGGATAATGCTCCATGCCATTCCGTACTATTGGATAAGCCACCTAAATATTTCTTTTTCAATAAAATCTCTAACGGTCGACTGGTTAAAAACAATTGAAATTGACTTTAACGAAAATAGTTAGTGCCAAACAACACCTTTTGAGTATTATAAAAATATCAACAAATTTAAGTACTAAAAAATACGTTTTTTGCATAGTGATCACGAAAATAGTTTTTAAACAAAAAATCGAGACGAAAGTATCATTTTTTTAACGAAAATCGTGAAGAAAAGTACACTTTTTAGATTATTTTATTGAAATTGTGGAAATTCGTGAAAAAAGTATGACTTTCAAAACTAGTTGTACAAATAACTATATGGATAATCTTTTAAGTCAACGCGGACATCTCGTTCTCCGAGTGCCTGCTTATCAATGCCAATACAATCCAATCCAGCTAGCATTGGTATAGGTATGTTAAAATTTAGTACAACAAACATAAAATCCTTATCATCTTCCAAAAATAGGGTTTAAAATTTATGAATACGGCTTTTAAGTAATTTTTTCGACTACCATTTCCTAAAGGAGGCTATTATTTGACACTTTCCAAACGAAAAAAGCATGTTGTTGTTGCATACTCTGCAATAATAATAATTTGTACAACTTGTTTTGAAATCATCCTTTTTTCATGAATTTGTTAATCAAGCAAATGAATGAAAAAAAGGACCTTTCAAAACGTGTTATAGTTTTTTTGTATAGTGATCCCTTGGAACTCGAAATTTAGCCAAAAAAGACTTCGGAATTTACAACTGTCAAATTGACATTTCAATAAAATAGTTAAAAAAGTGTACTTTTTCACGATTTTGCGTTAAAAAAAGTGGTACATTCAATACGATTTTTCGTTAAAAAAAGACGACTTTCATGATCACTATACCAAAAAAATGTATTGCACACATTTGTCACTGTACTGCACACTTCTGTCGATACTTGACGAGTTTTCAATTTAAAACAATGAAAGCATACCTAATATGATTTTTAATAAGTTTTCAATATGAAATGACGACGTTTTGTAATCTCTTTTAGCATAAATATGCGGTCGTCGAAAATAGTTATTTAGATCACAAGTGTTAGAAGTGCAATTTTTTTTTCACAAGTGTGGAGAGTTGTTAAACGCGGCGCAGCCGAGTTTAATAATCCACACGCGTGAAAAATAAGCACGCTAACAAGAGTTGTCCATAAGATTTTTTAAAATTTCATTAAATATTCAAATCCAAGCCTATTTTATATAGAATTTTATTTGCCTTCATTTTAGTCGAGTGCGTTGGTCAGTTCTGGTAACTAAGGAAACGTCTATTTAAAATCGTTCCTTCCTAAATTAAAAGCAAACTGTCACTTTTTCTCACTGAGTGAAAAAAAGTGGCACTTCACACACTGAAATTTATTTTAAAAAACCTACTTCTTTCAATGAACTTTTAAAATAGTTATTTACTATAAAAGTGGAATAAGAGCAATATACCGCTGGGTAAGTTACAAACGAGTGCGTAGCATGAGTTATGCAAGCACACAAGTATATTAATTATGCTCTTATCCCACTTGTATAATACAAAATTTTATCTACAACTGCCCAAAATTGAGAAAAGTCCATTAAAAAACATCAGATCTGTCATTTTCAAAAATAGCTTAGTAGGAAAATGTCATTATACCATTCATTTGACACTATTTTGTTAGATAATGAAGGCATTACACCACTAATGGGGTAATTGAAGTTCATTACACCACTAGTGGTGTAATGAGCTTCATTACGTAAAGGAAACTGTGTCAAATGAGTGATGTAATAAGTTACTTATCCCACGGGAGTAGATAAAATTATGTATACAACGAGTAACTAAAGTGCCCCTTTTTTGCAGGCATGAGAAAGTTTAAAGAACGAGCTGAAGGCGAATTCTTTAAATCTCACAAGTAAAAAAAAAGAAGCTTTAGATACGAGTACTAATAACTATTACAGAACAAATGTGAAAAAACAGAATCGCTCATTGCAAAACATTTATGTATCAAGAGTGACTGGGCAAAATATAAGGACACTTGCAGTGTAGCCAATATTCGTCCCGTGATCATATCGTTAGCAGAAATAGATAATGACGATTCTGAATTTGCAGTGTCTTCAGAACCCGAAACAGATTAAAATATGGCTTCCCGGTACCGGCTTCCTTTGTGTTAGAATAATCTGAGTAATTTATTGCGCTTGAATATCAACATTTATTGATTTTGAACACAACTGGGTTCAAATGTACTACTAGAATAGTTTATTCTAAATACACTATTGGGAATTTCCACGCACTAAAGTTTCTAAATAAAAAATTATTCAACAAATTTTAAAAATTTTCAAATGAAGATAACTTCAGAGGCACTTTATGTTGAAGGTTGTTGCGTGTCAAAAGTGTAATTAACTTGAGAATTATTTGGTGTATGATACATGGCCGTGTAAAAGCTCCTTCACTGAAACACGGTTGCTGTGTAAACGCAGTATTAGCATTCGGAATGGAATCTGTTTTACCGGCTGTTGAAACAGCTAAAAAACAAGGACTTTGTTTTTCCGATTGGCGGGAAAAACGTACGCCCCTTCTGTCGGCAGGATTCTGTGTATATTTTGTGCTCCAAGTTTATCTCGAGGCTTCTTGATTTTGTGAATTATTAATTGAGGAAGCTTGTTGGTATGCAGGTTAGAGAATTGGACACATTTATGGGGATTTGTCCCGCATCTTAGAATGGTTTAAGAACACATAATTTCCTTGTCGTATTGGCTTCGGCTGTGACTAGACAGGCGTCACCTAGGAGGTGTAATTCTAGAATTTCATGGTACAAGATTACCGACGAAGCCGGTTGATTGCTAGAGTTTACTACTTTAAACGTCACCCGAGGCACCTTTTATTGGTTCTATATTTTTTGTTTGTAGATATAGTGTACTAATTATTGCTATAATAACATTAGATTAGGATGCCCCTTTTGGATAGGGAACGCACGATAATTTTAGTTTTATTTAATTAATCGAATGCACAAACTATCTTTATCTTCACGTTTCCTTTCAACTCGAGTTGTTTTTCCATCGAAGAGAAGACAATCAATTAAAAATTCGAAACACCATATATATAACTATAAAGTAGTGGATAAATTTGTCTGTTTAGGTGCACTTACAGCAAATGATGGAATCTGCGTACACGAATTCCGCCGTAAAATACTTCTCGGAAAAGCAGCAATGACACAACTGACAAAAATATGGAAAAGTCCGAATATAACCCGACATACTAAAATGAATATAGTGTAAACATTGGTACTGCCTGTTTTTCAATATGCCTCAGCAACTTGGACGATCCGGATAACAGACCGCCGAAAGATCGACGCCTTTGAAATGTGGTTCTGGCTACGTATTCCGTGGACAGCGCGAAGAACTAATATTTCAATTCTATAAGAAATTAAACCGAAACCAATGCTATCGTCTATTATTTATGGTAGAATACTTAAGTTTTTTGGGCACATTACACGACGAGAAAACTTAGAGAAACTTGTAGTGCAAGGAAAGCCTGATGGAAGACGCAGACGGGGCGGTCGCCAGCTCGATGGATAGACACGCTCGAATCGACAATGCAAATTAATGTCAAACAAGCCATCAGACTATCGAGCAACAGAGAAAGATGGCGAGAAGCAGTCAGAAAAACAACTGATAAAGAAGAGGAATATGGAAGGACTTAAGGAGGAAGAAAGAATAGATATTAACGATTAAGCCAACGGGTATTGTTCAATATTTTATCTTCATCAATAATCAGTGCCGTAATATCCATTACCGCACTCTTATCTTCTAAAAGCTCTAATCTAGCCCTGTTAATGAATTACTGTTACAAAAATCCTGTAAATGTTCTTTTATAGTTATCTGAATGAGGAGATTTTTTAGAACGTGTAAACTGAATAGAGAAAGATCTTATTAGTAGTTGCTAAATAGGTTTTTAGACAAGCATAAATTATCGTAGTAAAAAGTTTTTTTGAAAAATCAAAAATAAAAAACTTTCCCATACGATGCCGACCTTTTGGCGGTCACTGTATAAGAATTTAAAGTGTACCCCTAATTTTATAATAACCCCATATAACCCATCGTACCTAAGTACCAGAAAGAAAGAAGAAAACCAAGCTAAGACAGAAGAAATGGACATGGAAGCGCTACTAGCATTAGTGAAAACGATAAGTGCAGATGTTAAAGAGATCACAGCAGAAAATAAGGACATAAAGCAGGATCTTCGTGACAGCACAAAAACGCTTGAAGAAAAGCTAGAAAGGCAGACAGACGAACTAAAAATGTTGAGGGAAGAACTGCAAATAACTAAATAGAAATGGCATAAGGAAAGGCAAGAGACGAGAAAGAAAATTTAAGAATTGGAAATTATAGTTGAACACACACAGCAAAAACTAGAAGCTCAAGAAAGAGAGAAACGTAAAAACAACTTGATAATATCGGGATTAGAAATAAATACCGAAGACAGAAGTGTTTTAAGGCAAGCAGCAGAAAACTTCCTAGAACAAAAACTAGATTTGGAAGTGAAAGTAAAAGCTGCATACAAAATTGCAGAGTCATTGTGTAATCGAAATGGAAAGCTGGTCCCAAAAAATGGAAGTGCTGAAAAATAAGGCAAAACTAAAGCCAATAACAACTCCGAAAATATACATAGATAGCGATCTGACGTATAACGAAAGAAACATACAATCCAAAATACGCGAACAGGCAGAAGAAGAAAGGAAAAACGGAAGGAAAGTGAAAGTTGGTTACCAAAAATTGATAGTAAATGATAAAAAGTGATTATGGGACAAGAAGAAGGGGTGCTTATTAGAAGACCCAAAAAAGGAGATGCCAGTGCTGAGTTCAAAAAACTATATGTAGAAGAAGACTGAGGCAAAACAAGGATGTCGAACAAGGCTACGATAACGGTAAGCGGCAATGGTTTATATAAAGATAAGGCTGTAGTAGTAAACCAAATGTCTCAAAATAGCATGCTAAATAGAAATACTTTAAAATTTGCGACGTGGAATATTCGCACTTTCTTACAATCAGGCAAAATGAATGAAGTGGCAAACGAAATGAAGAAATACAAAATAGACGTAATAGCACTGCAGGAAATCAGATGGTGCGGGCAAGGGACCATAAATAAAAGAAGTTTTAGTATCATGTACAGTGGTGCAACAAAACAAGGCCAACATGGAACTGGTTTCCAGTGGCGTAGCCACGGGGGGGGATATGGGGGATATATCCCCCCCAAGAGTCAAAAACTTAAAAAATTGGCTGCAACTATAAAAATTCAGAAGCTGACAAAATTAAAAAATCTTAGAATGTTTTAGGATCAAGCAATTTACATTATTTGCTATTGCTTGTCGAAATCCATTTTTTTTCAAATTTGACCATATTATTTCCATTTAAAATCTTGAAATATAAACTCAGCTGCATGTTTTGTAACAAAATATAAGAAACCACATCGACCTGTACCTTCTACAAAAATAAATACTAGTATAAGTATAACATAAACCATCCACGGTTGCATGTCGATCGGTGGAAAAACCGCGATTTTATACCAATTGTCACTTTGCGTACTGGCACGTCAGATGTTTTGAAAGAAGTGGGGCGGAAACACTTGTGCGTATAGTATGCGTCGAAAAATCTTAACGGTTTAGCAATGTTGGCGATACACCGGGAAATACTACTAGTTGAAGTAGATGAAATATTTGACGAACTGACCAAAAAACCAAGGCACTTAGATTTTGTTTTGTAATGGTTTTTGCTGAATAACGACTACCATTCTAAAAATATTATTTAATATTCGCACTTTTTTCCATGCAATCTATAAAAAACCTAAGTAAACAGTTACTATATAATTTTATTATTGTATATCCCCCCCCAAGGGCCAACTCTGGCTACGCCACTGCTGGTTTCCTAATCGCAAATCATGTCAAGAAATACATACTATATTTTCAAGCAATTAACGAAAGGATGTGTAAGATAAGGCAAGTATGCACCCATAAATGATGCCAGCGATGACGTAAAAGAAACTTTTTTGAAGATTTGCAAGAAGCATGCGATAGTGCCCCGAGCTACGATACGACAATTATTTTGGGTGATTTCAACGCCCAAATAGGAAAAGAAGACAGCATAGCAGAAGTCGCCGGGAAACATACGCTTCATGACAATTGTAACAACGGTGTTAGATTGTGTGACCGAGCGGCAGCCCAAAATATGTTAATATCTAGTACTGTATTCCAGCACAAAACCATTCACAACGGTACCTGGATCTCACTAGATAACAAGCACCTAAACCAAATAGACCACATACTAATCTCCAAAAGAAGAGCAGCAATGGTACAAGATGTGCGCAGCCTACGCGGACCCAACTGTGACTCGGACGACTTTTTAGTAATGATCAAAATTAACCAAATCTTAGAGGCAGCAATAAATAAGAAAGAAGCTGGACAAAGGAAATATGATACCGATAAGTTGAAGAACGCAGAAATCAAGTTGAAATATCAAGAAAGAACTAAAGAGAATCTTGTAGAAGAAACAGTGCCGAAAGATATCGATACAGTTTGGGAGAAAACTATAAAGCGACACAAGACGCAGCAAGAGATATACTGGGCTATAAAGAGTGGGAAAACAAGAGTGTAGATTGGTTCCATCAAGAATGTAGAGTAATTATAGATAGAAAAAACCAAGATTAGACAAAGGATGTTACAAAACGACACATAAGAAAATAGACAAAAATACACAGAATTAAGAAAAGAAGCCACAAAGACATGTCGAAGGAAAAAAAGGGAAATGTATAACCACCAGATAGAAAAAATAGAAAACTACAACCAGTGTAACAAAACAAAAAATGTTTACAAAGAAATAAAAGCCCGTAGTATACCCGGCAAACCTCAAACATATGGCTGCAAACGCAAAGAAGGTGAGCTGCTATCCGAGAAGGAGGCTATATTGAACAGGTTGAAAGAGCATTTTCAAAGCCTACTAAACGATGCAGAGGAAGATCCGGAGGAAGCACAAGAAACACAGCAACAAGAGCCTGTGACAGCTAAGCAGGAAAGCGACTGCCCATCATTGGAAGAAGTGCCTGCAGTTATAAATAAAATCAAAAATAATAAAGTCGCAGGGAAAGACGGATTAGTAGGCGAACTAATAAAAAATGGTGGTGGTGAACTCTACAACCAACTGCACAAGCTAATTCAACTAATCTGGAAGGAGGAAAAAATGCCGACGAGCTGGAAATGTGGCGTAATAGTGCCTTTATTCAAAAAAGGAGATAAGCATGTGTGTGGCAACTACCGCGGAATAACTCTGCTTAATGTTACCTACAAGATACTATCGTGTATGATCCATAACCGCTTGACAAAGTATGCTGAAAGTCAAGTAGGGGACTATCAAAATGGGTTCAGGCCAGAGCTGGGCAAATTACTTTAAAAAAGTAATTAATTACTAATTACCAATTACCGCCCAATGAAGTAATTTAATTACCAGAGATTCAATTACTCACAGGAAATAGTAATTCAAGTACCAATTACTTAGTAATTGTAATTGTAAACATCAATTACTTTTTCAATTACTTTCAATAAAAATAATTGTTATATAGTTCTATTTATTAGAACTTTCTTGCAAGTTGCAACTATCATTAGTGTCGTGTCGATTCGTAATCGTAATCTAAAAATGCGTACTTTTTATGTTTTGTTAACTATAGTAACCTACATACTTTTATCACTTTTGAAGGTTTTTTGACAATTAAATCTTGTAGCTACATGCACCGTTCATCAAAACCAAAACTTTTTAGTTTGTTTTGATGTAAGATGTAAGTAAATACATAAAGTCAAGGATAACAATTATACAGGGTGCAACAAAAAGAATGGGACACCGATTGGTCATAGATTCCTTAGGTTATAATAAACCGATTAAACCTAATATACCTTAGTACAAAGTCCATTCAGTAAGAAGGTATAGGGACTTGGAAGTTCAATTTAAATTTTTGAATTTTTTTATTAATTTCCATATAGGTTATCACTGTAGTTGAGCTTTTTATCACGAATGTGGGTTTAGTTGTCGAGGCCCGTAGGGCCAAAGCAAATAAACCACATGAGGGATAAAAAGAAACTTCCAGTGCCGAGGGGCATATTGTTTGTTTTTAAATCAGAATCACGAAATTACAACATTTTAACCAACTTCTTTAGGTTATGTTTACGTCTGTTGATGTTTATCTGTCGCTCCGCCATCTATAAAAAGTCGTAAAACAATGGATTACTTCACTGCCTATTTCTCGTATTTTAATGACGATTTTGAAGTACTTCACTGCCGATTTAAAAAATTATATTTTTTTTTCGAATACGAAGAAATGTCGAATTTCATTTTGGCTACATAAGCGATCGCCAATTCAGAACCAGTGTTAACGCCGAATACTCGAATACCTTTACAATCAAAGCCGGAGTGCCTCAGGGCAGTGTATTAGGCCCAACTCTTTACACACTTTATACATCTGACCTACCCACCACAACTAATACTCTAACAGGGACCTTCGCCGACGACACAGTCATTATGGTAAGTCATGTAAATCCTGCAATTGCATCTTCATACATACAAGATCACTTAAACCTCATACAAGCATGGATTAACAAATGGAAAATCAAGATAAATGAAACTAAATCAGTGCAGATAACCTTTGCTCTAAGGAAGGATCGGTGCCCAACAGTCTCAATCAACAACACAATAATCCCTGTATCGTCATCAGTACACTATTTAGGATTACACTTAGACGAGAAACTAAACTGGAAGATACACATTTCTAAGAAAAAGAAACAAATTGATCTCAGATTCAATTAACTGTACTGGTTGCTTGGACGAAGATCTAAACTGCCCCTTCAAAACAAAATCCTTATCTACAAGTCAGTTATCAAACCCATATGGACTTATGGAATAGAATTATGGGGTTGCGCAAGCAAGACCAACATTGCAATCCTCCAAAGATGTCAATCCAAGATTCTGCGTGCAATGGCTAACGCACCTTGGTATATATCAAACCAAACTCTTCATGATGACCTTGACATCCCATTTGTGAAAGATGTCATTCAAGAACGCAGCAATAAGCATCATGTCAGACTTGAATCTCACAGTAATCCCCTAATGGCACCACTAACACAACAACACGTAAACAGAAGATTAAAGAGAAGTTGGCCAGCTGACCTCAGATGATAAGCAAGTGGACTCCTCACTGGAAGAGTTCACATCCTGCCATAAGGATCCGTATGTTTAGGTCCTATGATATCACTTTAGCTTATAGAATGTATAATTCTGATTGCTGATTAATAAAGTTTATTTTAAAAAAAATGTTGGCTAGATTTTGTAATGGTAATAGGTAACTTACTTAAGTATACAGGGTGCAGCATTGGATTTCTTAATTGTTTGACAGCAAAATTCTATTTAGATTTTGTAAAGAACACTACATGGCGATCCAATTGTCGCAACTTGAGCATTTTTTGTTGGCTCAGTGACATTTTCTATCGCCTGGAAGGGTTTCCCGAAAATATACGTTTTGTTCCCTGGTCAGTAATAGATTAACTAGCCCCTTATTTTCATATTTAAATATTTTTGAATGCAGCTGAATACAAGAGATACTCTCATCATAAAATGTAAACGTGTCATATGTATAAATCTGGACTAAAATGTAATTTCCTCCTTTGCACGATTATTGATTACAATACGGCTGATTGAAATAAGAATTTGTACATCAGATACAAAAATAAAGGACATTTACTGAAGAACGTAAGAATGAAGTCATTTTTACATTCAAGAGACCTTTATAGCATGTGTTGAAAAAGAAATTAGATAGGGGTTGGCCATGGAAAATAAAACTAATGTCGACAGCAAGCTTTCGGGACAGGAATCTTTAGAATTTTCAATCACGATATCAGCGTATAATATAAACTTACAATAACAACAAAAGTGATGACAGTTAATGAATTCTAAAGCTTGCTGTTGAGATTACTTTTATATTTCATGGCCAATCTTTATGTAATTTCTTTTTGAACACACCGTGTAAGAAACGGGGAAAATACTTATTTCATAAAATTGCTGTCAACGTTTGACAAATGGCCCAGGTTGCTTTCATATTTTTACTTCAAATTTCAAAATCTTAACATCTTCAATAATACCTATTAATTTTACCAAATTTTTAATATTACCTATTGATTTTAAATTTAGGGCACAAAAATATCTGAAATTACATAAATTGGGTCCTACGCAAGGTTCTTTTAAGAAAACTAAATGGAATTTTGTGTAAAACCATTACGAAGTCAATATTTGAATGCCTCGTAATTAGCATGGTTTTGTATGTTTCGTCCGCCAACGCAGCACCCTATATAACGTAAAGACGTAATGTTGGATGAGGTAATCGGAATTATAAGAAAGTCGCGATTTTTATAAGACACTATTCCAGATTTTTAATAATAATCAAACATAATATGCTGCAGCAGTCCGTATACAAAGCAGCATATAACCATTACAAGGCAAGAAAGCGATAAAGAATGGATAATTTACAAATGTTCATTGCAAGAATGTGGTAAACTTATGCGGTGTTTTTATACTGTATTAGTACCATACCCCATACTGCATTTTTAAGTCAACCAGGCGTAGAATTTCGCAATTAGGTACATTTTATTTGTGTTTTACGCTGTTTAAATGTTGTTATCGAATTTTGGCTGTTTAGTTCAATTACTCACTGAAAAACGTAATTGTCTGAACTTAACGCCTGTTACAGTATACCCTATGCTAGTACATCATTTAAAACAAGCAAATTGAAAAGAATAAATAATTATTATGAACCAATATCGTCTAATGAAGCTATTTTAAATTATATTTTTACCGTAGGTATTGTAATCTATAACGTACTTACCGCAAATATAGTTTTAGCGTCTTCAACAATAAATATTAGTTTCACTGTTACAACCTGTGTGTATCACATCTACTACATACACGCATCAATGCACTCTTTACTCGTGATAGTCGTGATTCGTAAACGCGTCGTACAGAATGCAAATGTTGCACAAAAGTTGCTGCTATTCGATCGTCAGAGGAAATCATAAATTAAGCTTGGGGAATAATAATAATAATAATAATAATATATTTATTCCTCAACCACAAATAAAACATATATAATACAATATTTATAAAACACAAAATAAACTGACTGACTGAAGAAATCACAAGGCGCCAATTCAAATTAGTGGTTTCCCACCCTTGTTCTTCCAGTGGCGCCTTGAATAATGTAGATAAATACCGTGGACACATTGCCTACAACTAATGGATTAAATACAACAACAAAAAACATATAGATATATAGATAGGTGATGTCGTTGCACGTTTACTAATAGTTCCAAATTGCTTCTTAACAACAATAATCAATGCTATTAGCTGTCATGACGTTTAGCTTATTTGTATTCTATATAGATGGCTATACATATTCGTTTTAAAATTGATGTGATGGAGTTTTCTAAATTTTTTAGGTATATCATTGTAGATCTTATAAATCTGAAACTGAAAAGACCGTTCGAATAACACTGTTCTATGTGAAGGAGGAGATATGCCTCCTTTAAATCTTAGATTTAGAGTATGCACATCTGTCCTGAAGTTGATTTTATTATATAAGTAAGCTGGCTGCCTTGAATAATTTTGTGACAAAGAGTAGCATACTGTAAGTGACGTCTATTTTGCATATTTAACCATTGCAAGTCTTTTAGTTTATATGATATTCGTTCGTATTTTCTAATGCCAAAGATTAAACGTAAACAGGAATTTTGAATTCTCTGTATTTTACGAGAAGAATCCTGAGTTATAGAAGGGCCATAGATCTCGCTACCGTAAGAAAAATTGGATAAAACAAGTGAATTACAAAGTAGCGACTTGGTTTCAATTGACAAAGCGTGTCTATGGGGATAAATTAACTTCAGTGCCTGAATACTTTTTCTAATACAATTGGTAATATGCTTTTCATACCGAAATGTATTATCTATGATGAGACCAAGATCTTTAGCTTCGCTTTTAATAGGAATGGGAAGATCATCAATCGCTACTCGCATCCTATCAGTCAGGTCAGCTACAGCATCCTTATTCCCAAACAATACAACCACTGACTTTTGGGGATTAATAACCAGAGAGTGCTGCCGCGACACCTTACTGATAGCATTGAGGTCAAAGTTGATATCACGTACAGCCTCTCTATATTTATCTGGGAAGAAAGAGTGCAACAACTGAGAGTCATCGGCAAACATTTTCAACTTACAAGTTTCAACACATTGGTAGAAAGTTGATGTGTAAATAATAAATAGTAAAGGGCCCAAAATAGAACCTTGAGGGACTCCTTTGACAACTGGTAAATAATTAGATGTAGACATTGATATTTTTACACACTGCATACGATTTGTCAAATAACTTTCAAACAAGGCAATTGCAGATTCAGACAAACCAATGTAATTCAGTATAGCTAGCAGAATTTTGTGATTAATTGTATCGAAAGCCTTACTATAGTCAAGTAGCGTAAGCGCAGATACTTTACTCGAATCAGTAGCGGTTAGTATTTCATCTATGACATATAGTAAGGCTGTCGAACAACTTCTGTTAGGTAGGAAGCCAGACTGAATGTCAGGTATTATCTTATTTTCATATAAATATTTCCTCAGTTGCAAATTCATCACCTTTTCAAGGACTTTAGACAAAACAGGTAAGATACTAATTGGTCTTAAGTCCTTATAACCCTCAGGATTTGATTTTTTTGGTAGTGGAATAACTACTGCTTTCTTCCAGCTATCTGGAAAGAAATTTGTAAGAAGTGAACAGTTAATTATGTGAGTAATGTAAGGAAGCACTGCAGGCATACAAAGTTTTATTATTTCTATATTTAATCCCTCGTGTCCTGCGGCATTAGTTTTTATTTCATGAATAATTTTAAGTACATCCGAAGTATTTATCTCTCTAAACTTAAATTGTACATCGTTCGAAGTTAATTTATTGTTTTGATAGAAACTTACAATGTCGTCAACGTCAGTATTGTTAATGTCAGGAATCGAATTTATATAAAAATTATTTATTTCATTGACTTCAGATAAATGTGTTGGGATTGCAATTTTAGCTTTAGCGCCAATATTTAATTTTTTTAATTTATTCCACATTTGTTTTGAATTAGAATTTTGTATTGTAAATTGAAAGTATGCCTTTTTCTCAGATTTAATCATTTGATTAACAAGATTGCGCAGCGACTTATAATATTCCCATTTAGCAGAAGACTTAGTTTTACGATACTTAGTTAAGGCCTTATCTCTAAGTTTCATGGCAACTTTTATATTATTGGTCAACCAAGGAACGAATGGTTTACTTATATTAATAGTTTTGACTGGAGCATGCACGTTAATTGTATTGCTTAAGTTAATACTTAAAAAATGTATTTTTTCATTAATGTCTCTGAAGAAAAATATTTGTTGCCAAGGCACTCTATGCAGATCAGCCTGAAATTCCTCCAAATTAAATTGACTAAAATTTCGAATTGTTTTAGAATCAACTGGGGTAGACAAAGGTTCGATATTTAATTTACAGAAAATTGATTCGTGGTCAGCTAACCCATGAGCACTTACTCCACAATCATTCACAATTTCAGTGCTATTAACCAGAATAACATCAATTAGAGTTTTACTATTACGCGTTATACGCGTAGGATCAGTAATCAGTTGAATGAAATTTAAAGCGTTTATCATAGATTGAAAATACATTGTGTCAGGTTGGTTTAAATTAAGCATATTTATATTTAGATCGCCAAGACAACAAATATAATCACTTATAATACCATGAGTAGTCAAAGTTATGTCGACTATTTTTGTGGTGGTGTCACGAATGTCCATTGCGCTTTGGTACGATTAGGACGAGTGCGATAGCACGAGTCCTAATCCCAAGCGCAATGGACATGAGTAGTGATACCACCGCAAAAATAATCTACTTAACTTTGACTAAGAATGGTATTCGAGGGACTATTTAACGAACCAAACTACCTTTTCAAATTAGTTTTTAGTAAATCTAGCAACAAACTACGCAATTTCTATAGTAACAGAACACTAATATTGACTTTTTCTAATAAAAATCGCATTTGCTAAAAATAGTCACTTGAATACCTTCTAGGAAGATATATCCACTGATATTTTTTTGATTAGTCGAGAAACGTCAGAATTCTGGATTTTCATTGGTCACTTTTTGACAGATGACAGGTGAATTGAATAGTCAGAGGAATTTGACAAAAGTGTAAGAGTCTGCTCCAATTCGTCACAAAAATATTTATAATTGACAGTTGGCGACTTATAAATGCATCCCAGCAAAACTGAGCGTTTTTTAACTTTTAGTGAGATCCAGATTTGTTCTATAGAATCGCCAGTATCTACTGTGGTGCATCTATAAGAACTTTTAGCGTATATACAAACACCGCCAGCTCTACTTACCCGGTCACGGCGAAATAAATCATAACCATCTATAGAGATAAGATTGTCGGCAATGTCGCTTGAGAGCCATGTTTCACTAATAGCTAAAACATCGTATTTATAATTATTAACAAGCAATTTCAAGTCATGAAGTTTTGGAACTAAAGATCTTATATTGATATGTGCTATCAGAATTTCATGTGCTCCCATATATTTAATAAAGTAGCATAAAATTAAAGGTTAAATCTAAAATTTACAATATTAAACAAAATTAATTACCTGATTACGTACATACAGGAGCACATGACACTCACCTGCAAAAATAAAAACGCAATTCAAATAAATAAAATATAAAAATAACAAAAAGACGAGCTGCCTATCCTTTCCAAACACTGCAAAAGGTCAGGGTAGATTATGTTGTAGCAGCTGGAGTGTGATATCAGTTTATTTAGTTTACACCATTTAAGTCGTTTATGGAACGAATGTTTCTGATATTTTTGTCACTAAGTTTCACAAAAACTTTACATGAGCTTGTCCACACCCGTTTAGAACCAAACTTTTTTACTGTGGCTTGTAGGAGTTGCTGCCTGTATTTGGTTAGGTCTTCGCGGATGACTACTTTGGTGCCCTTCAGTAGGCGTTTATGTTTATATACAAGATTTTTTGTGTTGCGACTCAAAAATTTTACAATTATCGGTCGACAAAAACCTTCCTTACCCGGTAGCCGATGACTGCAATCAATATCTTTAGGGGATATATCAAGCTTGAGCTTATTCTGACACAAATCACTAATGACTTTATCAGTATCCTCGTTTTGCTCCTCGGGCACTCCAAAAATACGCAAACTGTTCCTTCTGGAGTATTGTTCGCTTTCATCTTTGTGTACTTGAAGTTCGCTCTTTACCTTGGCTAATTCATTTTCAAGCTGCATCACTTTATCTTCGTACGCCTTAAGTTGTACCTTGAACTCCTGGGCTATGCTCTCACCCTAGCCCGATTTGTTTAATATGTAACTTAATAAGACCTTATTGTATTTTTTTGAGTTCTGAAGATTTAGCACTCAATCGAGGTCAGTAATTGAAATACCACAAAGTAATTCAATTACCTTCAGTAATTTCAATTACCACCGGTAATTTAAATACTTCAGAGTAATTTCATTACACAAAAGTAATTGAGTAATTGAACGTAGTAATTAATTACTTTCAAAAAGTAATTTTCAAGTAATTTGTAACAAAAAGGGCAATTCCCAATTACAATTACCGCATTTTGAAAAGTAATTCAATTCCAAGGCAAATAAACAAAAAGGAATTTAATTAGTAATTTAATTAAAAAGTAATTAATTACTGCCCAGTTCTGGTTCAGGCCAAATCGATCAACCAGCGATGGCATATTTACTACGAGGCAAATTTTTGAAAAAGCGCTAGGACATAACATAGAACTGCACAACCTTTTCATAGACTTTAGCCAAGCTTTTGATAAAGTAAAAAGAAATAAGATCATGCAAATATTAAAAGAACTCCAGATCCCAGACAAGCTATGCAGACTGGTATTGATGACACTGCAGGACTCCAATGCGACGGTGATGATCCAGCAAGAATGTTCCCAGCCTTTTAGAATTAACAAGGGTGTGACGGTGTGAGGCAAGGTGATGCATTATCTGCGATGATTTTTAATTTAATACTGGAATCAGTAATGCGAAAAATAAGTGTGGCAGGCAACATTTCGTCAAGGATGGTTCAGATAAGTAGGTACGCGGACGACCTCGTGATAATAATCAGAAGTTTGAAAGAACTCAAAGAAGTATTTATTAAATTGGAAAACGCCGCAGCAGAGGTCGGCCTATGCGTAAACGAAGAAAAGACAAAATTCATGCAATTACAAAGGGGAGAATGGCAGCCGCAATACATAAAAATAGGTAAATACACATTTAAAGAAGACAAAGAATTCATTTATCTGGGATCCCAACTGAACGCAAAAAACAAAATGGGAGAAGAAATAACAGGAAGAATACAAGCCGGAAACAAAGGCTATTACATCCACAAAAAACTATTAAAATCTAAGTTATTAAACCGAGCTTCAAACTGGAGAATATACAACTCAATAATTAGACCAGCAATGACATATGGCTGCGAAACTTGGTCTTTAACAAAAACTGAGCAGAACAAGTTGAGAGTGGCGAAAAGGGAGATAGCGAGAAAAATATGCGGGCCAGTGCAAGAAGCTAACGGGCAGTGGCGTAGAAGAACAAGCGAGGAGTTAGCTGAAATAATGGACGAGGACATAGTGCGTTTTATGAAAGTGCAAAGACTAAAGTGGGCGGGCCATGTCATCCGGATGAAATCTATGAGAACTGTAAAAAAAATAACGTTCTGGACGCCGAATTCCGGCGAGCGAGAGGTAGACCGAGAGAGAGGTGGATAGACGGAGTACAACGAGACGTCAAAGTTCTTAATGTGTCCAACTGGAAAAGAGCAGCTGGAGACAGGGCCCGATGGAACAAAATAATTCAAGAGGCTAGAATCCACAAAGGATTGTAACGCCGGATAAGTAAGTATATAACCCATCGACATGAAATATCTAAGAAGAGTTTAAAGCATAACGTGAAGAAACGGAATAAGAAACAGCACAGTAAGAGAAAAACTTGAAACGCTGATTAACAATAGAGGAACAACAATTAAAGTGTTTTGGGCATGTCTTAGAAATGGGTAACAACAGACAAGTTACGCACAGAAGCAGAACCAGAGGAAGACCCAATAAGACATGGAACGATGAAGTAACAGTAATATCGATGAAAAAACCAAAACGTGGACAGCAACAAAAACGTTGGCAACAAACAAGAAGTAATGGACAAAATTTGTGGGTGCAGTTGAGATGTAACATAATAAGAACACCTTGCACCATAGAATAGAAGGTTTTTGATTATATATGTGTGTATTCAAGATTGAAACGTTTACAAACAATTTGTATATTTCTGTTTAATATAACAAGTCATTAGATAATTTCTGAGGCTTTCACGGCCATTGTCATTAAGTAACAAACGACTTCCGGGATTGGACCGTGTCATGATTGAGATTGAAGAACTCAACTTTCGCCCACTTTCGTAAGGGGCTTCATCATGAGGAAAATGCAAAAGAGCACAGTAACTCAAAGTGTTAACCACGCCAGAGGCGACAACGGCAACTGCAACTCATCTTCGTAAGTTTCATTCCTTGATGTCATCGGTTAAGGTCTCTACAGATCAAAGTGGTTCTAAGATGGTCATAAATCTTTCTTCTTATGCCCTCTCTCCTAGCGAAAATTCTATTCTTTCCAAAGGTATGAATTTTTCACTAGCCCCCAAAAGCATTCCTACGGAAGAGATTATTAGTTCGGTAGAATCTTCTGTAGGAACGCTTCCTAAAGACGTTGCCGATCTTATCCGCTTCGAAACTGTCAGGTGTCTACGATCATCTAAACTACAGTGCCTTTATAGAGACAGTGGCGACAATACAACTAAGCCACACCCCCGCCGCCATATTTAGGAAAATTTCTAACGGGTGTTCATTTAAATCCATAATCAGAGTCGACTGTGATACGTGTTTTACGTTTGGCAGTACTGAAAACATTCGAGATTTGCAGGTTAAGATTTGCGCCAGTCTGTGTCAAATAACAAACAAAACCTAACCTGCTAACCTCGAATTTGACATAGACTGACAATAGACTTCAGTACTGCCAAAAGTATAACACGAATCACAGCTGATTTAGCCTAAACATGACGGCTAAAACCACGTGATCTAGAAAGCCAATAAAAAATAAGACACCCCATTGTCGCCACTGTCTATATCAAGGCACTGTAATCTAAACCCCCAAAAAGTAACATTACAAAAGACGAAAGGAATGTTCTCAAAACCTTACGTTCCAATTCCGACATCTCAATTTTGTCCGCTGATAAAGGTAATGCTACGGTAGTTATAGATCGAACAGAGTACACTACTAAGGTTAAGTCTTTACTCCAAGATTCTTCTTATGCCCTACTTTCTCGCGACCCAACTTCCAAAATCGAACGGGAAGTCACTTCTCTCATAGAATCTTCAGATCTGCCCACTGATATTCAACGGAGGTTGATTCCACGCGCTTCAAAGCCTCCTCGGCTCTATGGTCTTCCCGAAATCCATAAACAAGACATTCCCCTCAGGCCCATTGTCAGTACCATAGATTCCCCTACTTGCTCATTAGCTAAATACCTAACCACTACCCTCAAAAAGTTCACTGGTAAGTCTCCCTCGTATGTTCGCAATTCAGCCCATTTCGTTAAACTTATATCCAATATAAGCGTTGAACCTGAGGATTTACTTGTGAGTTTCGATGTCACTTCCCTTTTTACCAAAGTTCCTATTCCCGATTCCATAGTCATAATTCAACATTTGTTACCAGATCATGGGGAGACGTCTTTATCTGTCCTGATAGAAAAATGCCTCTCTTCCACTTATTTCCTATTTCAAGGCGAGTTGTTTAAACAAATCCCTGGTGCAGCCGTGGGTTCTCCTCTCTTACCTGTCTTTGCCAATATCTTCATGGAAGCTTTCGAAACCGTAGCTCTGGAATCTTCAGAATTGAAACCTAAGGTTTAGTTCCGACACGTTGACGATACCTTTATTATTTGGCCACATGGTAAAGACACGTTACCCGTCTTCTTAAATCATCACAATAGTCAACATCCAGCCATTAACTTTACCATGGAGATATAAAGTAATGGTTCCCTTCCTTTCTTAGATGTACAGGTCTCTCGCCACCCCAGTGACAAACTTGGTCATTCCGTATATCGCAAACCCACTCATACTGATCGCTATCTACATGTCGATTCCCACCATTATCCTACACAAAAACTTTCTGTTATCAATTCGCTTGTACACCGGGCTGTTTTCATAACCCAACCCGATAATATCCACGCTGAATTAAACCACATTCGAAAAGCTCTTAGGAATAACAGTTACCGTGCTAGGAATTTACAGTCTGCCATCAATCGCCATCGTCATCCACGGCCACCCAACCTCCAAAACCCGATTACCATGCAGCAATAGTCTTTCTTCCCTATATCCACCAAATCACCGACCGCATAGAAAAATTTCTTCGAAAACAAAACATTAAAACAGTATTCAAACTCCCGAGCAAAATTTCACAGGTATCTAAAGATAAATTAAACACTATGTAATCTAAAGGTGCTTATAGAGTCCCTTGCTCTTGTAATGCTGTATACATTGGTGAAACAGGTCGTTCAGTGAGAACTCGCATCTCTGAGCACCAGCGCTGTCTCATGTCGGGTCTCGTTTCATCATCAGCCATCGCCGAACACCAACGCGATACTGGTCATAAAATCCTTTTTGATGAAACTTCCATCACCTGCAAATCCCCATTCTTCTTTAGCAGAAAGATTCGCGAAGCAATTGAGATTTACAAACACCCTCACAATCTCCATCGGGAGGAAGGATTTCCCCTTCCTTCTATGTGGAAAATGCTAATTCCTAAGCCCCGCCCACCGGCACTGAACCGCGACGGCATTTGCTGAACCACGACGGCGTGGCGCTTGCCTATAAATTCTCGCCTTTCTGCTTCCGATAGTTAGTCGAGTTTCGCCTCTGACGTGGTTCACACGTTGAGTTACCGTGCTCTTCTATCCGTTCCCTTGCAAAAGAGTTTCGCCTCTGGCGTGGTTAACACGTTGAGTTACCGTGCTCTTCGCATTTTTCTCCTGATGTAGCCCCTTACGAAAGTGGGCGAAACGTTGAGTTCTTCAATCTCAATCATGACACGGTCCAATCCCGCACGTCGTTTGTTACTTAATAACAAGTCATTAACTTATATTTATTTTTTATCGTCTTATATTATTATTTTGAAGGAACACAATAATTAGATAAAAAAATCCTTTAAAGTTTTAGATTAGATACTAATTATATTTACGTACAAATATATCTGTATTTGACTGTATACAACTTAAAATCAGTAAACACAGATCTAAGCTTCAAACGTAAAAGAATTACTACTAAAAGCTGTAGGTTATGAAATGGAAATTTGAAAGCAACAAAGTAATGGTATACTGCAGCTTCTTTTTCCCTTGTGTAGTGTAACTATTTTTCTAATATTATCATTGATGTGCATATTTGCTTTAAAAAATGAAAAACACACTGTAATTGAAAACGTCGCGTCACCTTGACATTTCTAATTTCCCCCCTTTTCCTCGGAGCAAATATGGCGGATTTGAGGTACTCTATTAATATAAGGACTCTATGCATAAGATTATGAAGGGCAAATACAGAATCCCCATCTGGTTGCAGGGGTCGAATCATAAATCTTTAAAAGATGTCGCTAAAGCAGAGAACATGCGTTGCATTCTAATTTTTACACTATTACTTCCTGCATCTCTTATTGTTCAGTAGCATGCCATTATTTTTCAAAATGCAATTATCACGCGTTTTTATAGTTGTAAAAAACTAAAGATTTTCACATATAATCTCATAAGAGCATTAATTCTTTCCGGAAATTTTTTTGAGTGCGTTCCAACAACGTCGTATTAATTTGCCCGAGCGGGACGCGAGGGCAAATTGGACGTTGTTGAATGCACGAAAAATAATTTCCGGTTATGAATTAATGCTCGAATGCAGATTCGGTAAGAAAATCGTAACGACACAAACCCTAAAAAGAAGTAATGTACCCCTACAAAAAATTTCCAAGAAATTTTGTTGTTGTCTTGGATACGGCTCGTGAACTAATTTTTCTATTGGTCATTAATGAGTGTCGTACGATTTTCCTTGTAATTTAATCAGTTTATTTTTATCACTTGTGTCCATGACAGCCTCCAAATGTTGTTTTAATCAAGATAGTATTTCGAAGACGCAATTTAAACTGTCATTTTACACCAGTGTAAATGCCATATTCGTTGCGTACTGACTACTGATACATAATGAACCGATTGAGAAATACAGTAGTCGCTCGATTATGTGAACTTGTGCATACAACCGAGATGTTTACTAAATCGAGTGTACAGGGTGTCCCAAATTCGTGGGTGGCAATTGGGATCTTGGAAACCGGAAGAGATACGAAAAAGTTTAAATTATGGCAAAGTTGAGCATTTTAGAGCTTATTAAAATGCCGTTTTGAAATTCTGATAATTCCGAGTATTTCCGAAAATATTCGACAAAAACCGAAATTTTTAAAATTGGTTTTTTCTTGCTCCTGACTTTATTTAAAGAGATAATGCGAAACCCATTTAACCTGTCCATGGTCACATTTCCTGCACTACACACTAGTGCTTTCAGATTTTATATTAGACGTTTCGTCTTCCAGCTAGCCCCATCAACTTAATTTTTTTAAATACGAATCTGGATTTATTTTAATTTTTAAAAAAACGCGTAACTCCTAGAATGAACATCTATCATGTTTTATAGTTTTTGAATATCTCGAGGCAAAAATTACGTCAAAATGCTCAAGTTTGCTATAATTTAAACTGTTTCGTATCTCTTACGGTTTCCAAGATCCCAATGGTCACCCACGAATTTGGGACACCCTGTACAGATTAAAATAGGTTTATTGTATTATTAATCTGAATACATTTTATAAATGAACACTAATACACGGATAAAGATGTATAAAAACGAGGTAGCTAGTTAGTTTTGGCTGCATTATATTTTCATATATACGAATTGTTCATTCAATCGAGTATTTTGTCCTCTGAGCGACTACTGTAGTCCACAAAATATATTTCGGACTCATGATTTTGCTCAGACAATTTTTAACTCAAAATTTGTCGGATTTTTTTGACAACTTCCTTCGATAAACTAGCTATGACAAATTTCCTAGCCTTCAGCTCGGGAAATTTGATCAGGATAGTTTGTCTCGTGACGTTGCCAAAACGACAAATATTCGTAAAAAAATTACCGGAAAAACCATTCGCCCTTAATACATTATTAGATTACTGACAAATTCGCTCAACTGTCAAATGTCCGTTTTCGTTCAATAACGGTGTTTGGATCAGTAATTTAGAAACCAATCATTCATTTATACTGTGGTAAAAATAAATATTTATGCGTTAATGGAGATATGAATATGTTTTTTCCCGAGGTTGACATCTGTAAGTCAACCGAAGATAAAGAACATGAATATCTCTTTTAATGCATACAATATTTTATTTACTACCATATTAGTAAGAATAGTATGAAATTTCAAAATGTCATAATGACATCTAAAATTAGAATATGTGTAACATCAGGGATTGCCTCATTGTAGGGCTGCTAAGACGTTATTTGTAGTTGCATGGTTACCATGAGTTTGGGGGAGAACTAATTTGACAAGTCCCTTGGGAGTTATGAGATGAGTAGCTTTTCATATTTTATTTCTATGACGAAAATGTACAATAGCTAATGTATAATAGCTATTCAAGTAACAAGGAATATAAGAACCTATTAACATTTGAGGTAGGAAAGTACAAGCTAAGGTGAAACATTCCGAGTTATCTTCTATTTTTCCCGCTGCTTATCGAAACTCTTGCTCTATTTCGAGCACTCCGGCTACGCCGTCGTGCTCGAAAACTCGCGCGTGTTTTAAAGACCTTGTTATCCACTCATAGTTTAATATCCTATTACAGTGGTCCTTAGTTATAATTTTTAATTTTTAAGCATTTGTTAAAAATTACAAATTCTACAAAAACCGTACAAAATAGAGCATTAGTTCAAGAGACAAAATTTCTCTAAAATGTAAGCTGAATTCAAAAATGTAATAATATACCAGGTGTTCTATTTAAAATAGAAGTTAATAGGCAAAATAGGAAAAAAACAAAAGAAACCCATTTTAGAAGTATTCAACTGGAAAATCACCTATTTCACATCAATACACATTAAAAATTTAATAAAAATGTAAAGTTAAAAAAAAAGAGCTATCAGTTAGCAAATTGTCTTGGCTCTTTTCTCTGGTTCTGTGTGAACATTAGTACTGAACTTTTGTGGTGCCTTGTTTACTTTTGTAGTATCTAAACTTGTGTAGTTACAGCACCATGGCAGAAAGTTTAGGCGTGATTGGAATAAAAGCGAGAGGAGTTTACAGCATCGCCTCAGATAAGACACCTATTCCAAGTGCTCCCACAGCAGGAACACAAGACGAGCGCCCCGAATGGACGAAGAAGGATGTATTAGGTATGTGCATCATAACCTCCGCCTTAGATTTATCTCAAATAACCCTAATTGAGAATTGTGAAACGTCAAAAGCAATACTTGACAAATTACACAGTATTTACGCCCTAAAATCAGAAACCAACAAAATGATATTGCATGAACAATTTCACCAGTATAAAATGTCACCAACGGACTCAATAATTCAACATATTTCCAAAATTGAAAATATAGCTCGTGAAATAAAAGAATCAGGTGATCAGATAAGCGATACTGCAGTAACTACGAAAGTTCTAAGTACTTTACCTGTGGGCAGAAGCTGTGAATACAGCTGTGTATATTCTGAATCGTACTTCAAATTCAAGGAAACCAGAAACCACTCCATATGAACTCTGGACCAGAAAGAAACCTGAATTGAGTCATGTAAGAGTTTTTGATAGCATAGCCTACGTGCATGTACCTGACAATCTTCGCAAGAAACTTGAACCAAAAAGCATTAAGCTAATCCTAGTTGGTTATGACAATGAGTCTACAAATTATAGATTATTTGACACTACAACGAAAAAAATAAAAGTGTCAAGAAATGTAACCTTTGATGAACAAAATCAAGTTGTCGAACCTAGAATTAATACTATTCTAATTCCATTTGAAGAAGAGGAAAATGATAAAGTAGAAAAAGGAGCAGCAAATCAATTCAAAGAAAAAATTCAAGTAATGAAAGATATTATCGACACAACCTAAAGAGACCGAAACATCTTCAAGATTTTGAGATGAACCTCGTTGAAGGTACTCCTGAAACTTTCGAGGAAGCACTAAACTCTGAAGACTCTAATCAGTGGAAAAAGGCAATAAAAGAGGAGCTAGAAGCCTTAGAAGTCAACAAAACGTGGGAGCTTGCTCCATTGCCAAATGACAGAAAAACGATTGGGTCAAAATGGGTATTCAAAGTCAAAAAAATCACCAGATGGAGAAGTTAGTCGGTTCAAAGCAAGGTTATGTGCAAAAGGTTTCTCTCAAATTTATTGAATCGACTACACTGAAACGTTCGCACCAACAACAAGGTACGATACAATTAGAATCCTTCTGGCACTTGCAGTTCACGAACAACTCAACGTAGTGCAGTTTGATGTAAAAACGGCTTTTTTGCATAGAGACTTAGAAGAGGAATTGTACATGGAACCTCTTGAAGGAATGGAAATCAGTGACTCCGGTTTAAAGTGTAAGTTGCTTAAATCGTTATACGGACCTAAACAGGCCCCGCGCTGCTGGTTCAAGAAATTAAGTGAATTCTTAAACGCTCTTGGTCTTAAAGAATGTGAAAGTGACAAAAGCGTTTATATCGGTAAAATGGATAATGAAAAGGTAATACTAGTTCACTATGTAGATGATGGACTCATTCTTGCTAAAAATGTAAACATTCTTAACAAAATAGTAAGGGCATTACAAAATAAATTTGCAATTACTACTAGTAAACCCAATTATTTTGTAGGTTTAGAAATAATGATGAAAGAAAATTTTGTATTTGTACACATAGCTAACTATATCAAAAAATTAACAGAATTTTTTAATATCTGTAATGTAAACCCAACATATGTACCTGCTGATCCAAATTCAATGCTCTTGTCAGCTGATAATAATGATACAAATATAAAAGACTCTGTTCCCTATCGTGAGGCTGTTGGCTCACTAATGTTTGCTGCCATTACAGCCCGTCGTGATATTTCATATGCTGTTAATATTGTAAGCAAACATCAGAATAATCCTTCAAGTTCTCATTGGAATGCTGTCAAAAGAATTATCAAATATCTTAAAAATACTGAAAACTTAGGTATTATGTACCTATGCCTTTAATAATGAGCCAATGATTGGTTATTCTGATTCTGATTTCGGAAATGATGTTGATACTAGACGCTCTACAACAGGATATGTATTTAAAATGAATGGTGGTGCGTTAACAGCATCATCATCATCATCATCATCAAATAGCGCTACAGCCCATCACAGGCCTTGGCCAACTCAAGGATCCGTCTCCATTCTGGTCGGTTCTGCGCCGTCACTTTCCAATGGCGTATTCCCAAGATCTTGAGATCTTTGCTCAAAGCATCAAGGTATCGAGTTCGTGGACGGCCAGCTGTTCTTTTCCCTTCAGGTTGGCTGAATGTTATTTTCTTTAGTGGATCGTTTTCTTCTAGTCTTGCAATGTGCCCTATCCACCGCAGTCGTCCGATCTTGATTGTCTTAACGATGCTTATATCTTTAAACAACTCATACAGTTCATAATTGTATCTTCTTCTCCACATGTTGTTTTCCGTAATAGGACCGTAAATTCTTCTTAATATTTTTCTTTCAAAACAGCCTAGTAGGTTTCTTCGTTTTTATTTAACGTCCAGGTTTCTGGTTCGTATAGGAGCACTGGCCTTATAAGTGTTTTATATATCTTAACCTTCGTTGTACGTGATATATTGTGAGAGTTCATGCTTTTCTGGAGCCCATAATAGCTTCTATTAGCGAGTATTACTCTTCTACGGATTTCGCTTTCCACGTTGTTTCCCTTATTTATTAAGGTCCCCAGATATGTGAATTCTTGTACTGATTCAATGTTGTATGTGTCTATTGTTAAGTTCTGTCTTATTCGTGGTCGGCATCCTTCTCGATTTATACACATGTACTTTGTCTTTGTTTCATTCACTTGTAGACCCATTGTTTCTGCAGTTTTTTCTAATGCAACGAATGCCTCTTTAGCCGCTAACAGGGACCTTCCTATGATGTCGAGATCATCGGCGTATGCTAAAAGTTGTATTGATTTTATGTAGATTGTTCCTTATTAAGTCATTTTGCTGTTGTAGATGCTTAATTGCATTTCACGCCTTTAGGGCAACTTGCTGCTATTTTAAAACCATTTCAATTTTTGCGCACAAGTACAATCTCATCTTCCGCACATTTGATTCAGGTCATTTGGTATTTTAATTAGCCACCTAGGCTTTAGGGCAGCGTGCCCGTATGCTGGGCCCTTTTAGTTGCTTGATTGGCTCCATCGCCTAATTCCATAATAATGATTTTGCACATATTTGGCCCCAAACGCAGTATTTCTCGTCAGTTGGAGCACCTCTTTGCTGCTACTTTGGCAGCCGGGTGTTATCGCTCGCAAGAATTCCGAACCTTCTAGAAATCACGCCGTTGAGGCGCCTCGCCATTGGCTGTCTTTGTTACCGGAATAAATTTGTTTTATGGAGCGCATCGCCATTGGCTGCCGAGAGTCACGTGGCAATGCCGTTTGGCTCACGCCACTACAGGGGCCGGAACACTGCTTGCTTGAGGAGTTCAAGTCAGGCCGTTGATCGAAGAAGTCGCAGAGTGTGCCGTTTCGCGGCGGTCCCGCTATTTGCGGGGACGCCAGCCTGTTTTTCCCGTCTCGTGCTGTTTCAGCGAATGTAGTCGAATATGCCATCCTTTAAGAAGTCGCGTGTGATTGTGCGAGTGGCACGTCTTTACGCCAAGGCGTAGGTGTGTGAAGGGCTTCTTGGGGCCAGTTCTGCGTTTGTGAGAAAGGGGGCTTTCCCTTTGCAACTCGCTGTTTTCGAGGATCTTTCTAGGCAGGACGAAGTAGGCCTCTTTGCCGCCGTAAGTGTGCTCTCAGGAGAGCGTCCTAACGCCGCCATCTTGGCGGATTCCAGCCCGTTTACCCCTAATGCCGTGTTTTGGCGATTGAGCTGCCACAGACTGCCGCCTTCTACCAACTGACTGCACGCCACTCTCATGGACCGTCTGCGGACTAAGGTATTTGTAATTGCAACCATTTAAACATAGTAACTGTCACTTGTGCGAGCGGTGGTGCTTTTGCGCTCAACTTTTTGTGGGCGGATGCATGCCCCTTGCTTGCTTGTCGCGGCTTTTAATGCCGGTTTGAGGCCACCATGCTTCGAGACGCTACTTTGGTAGCCTACTAGTAAGTTCATGTGCGCGAGTTTCGCGTCTCATCGCCTAAATAGCTAAAGAACTCTGCGCCTATGTCTTGGTGTTACGTTTGTGCTAGCTTTTAATTCAGTAACGTTGGGTGCGCGAGCTTCGCCATATTGTACCGATTAATACCTAAATGGAATCAACGCCTCGCCGTGCTGAGCCTGGCGCGCCCTAATCTGTTCGAGCTCTTTGTTTATGTTTGCGAGGGCTTTGTGCTTTGCTTCCCAGGTGTTAACCGCAGCCGTACGACTGCGTGGGCGACGTAGCAGGGGCTGGCAACTATTCCAAATTCGCATGCTTTAGTGAGGCTATGTTAGCTCCTCTTCCTGGTCAAATATTGCAGTCACGCTCCCCCGCTGCCTTTGCAGGTCGGCGTCTGTTATCGCGCCCTTTTCCGGAGGGCGTATTTCTAAACTGTACTCTAATATGTAAAGTGTCGAGCCCACTGCGGCCGGCCGCCCATAGTGTGTTGTTTACTAGCATAGCGCGTCCATCAGCTGGTGCTTAACGTAAGCAGTAACATAAGCTCGGCGGCACGATTTGCTACCCAGATGTAGTTATCAACCAATAGACGCATATTTAATTAAGGGACGTATTATTCCTATTCGACCTGTGCATGCTTTGTTTCAGATAGCGCCTTTTACAGTGTAAAGATTGGTGTACGGCGAGACGTGAGAGATCAGAGCGTGCAGGTAGGTAAAGTGGTTGCGCTGTCTCGGCCCAAAGAGTCCCAATATTACCATTCCAGTATTTGCGATCACGAAATTGTTATTTGAGCTTGCAGCTCATGAGAATTCTTATCGACGGAGTATCTTGAATACTTCGCTCCCGTTTAACCGCCCAGGCCCGGTTATTCGAGTTAAGACAGGCTTGGTGGCGCCCTCATAATTTTGACGTACCCTATATATATGCCTCAACCCGCTTGCCCAGAACGTATCGTGTGACTCACGCCCGACTCCCTGAGCGTTCCAGCCGTGGCCTTTAGCCTGTTTCTAGAAAATCTCTGGGCAAGTGTGCCAGTTTTCCAGGACTGATTCCGTGGTGCGATGCTCACCTTGGGTGGGTGTCGTAAAGTTGTTTTAATACCGTAACATCCTGTTGTATTGATCCCAGAGTCTCTTATTACCTTTTCCAAGGCCAAGTTGAAAAGGAGACAAGATAAAGCGTCACCTTGGAGAAGTCCTCTCTGTGCACTAAAGGCGTCTGATAGCTCTCCTTGAATTCTTACTTAATATTCCACCCTTCCCAGTGTTACTTCTATTGGTCTCACTAGTCGTTCTGGTATTTTAAATTCCCTCATTGCCACATACAGCTGTTCCCTTTGTATACTATCATAGGTATTTCGAAAATCAGCAAATATATGGTGTGTCTCTCTGTTGTACTAGTATGTTTTTTCTAGCAGTTTTCTGAGTGTTGATATTTGATCTATCGTGGATTTTTCTGCTCTAAAACCACGATGATAATTGCCTATTATTCTTTCTGCGTACGGTCGTAATCTTTCGTACAAAATGTTAGCAAAGATCTTGTATGCTAGGTTGAGCAGAGCTACTCCTCTATAATTTGCACAGAGTAGTTGATCTCCTTTCTTATGTAGGGGGCATATGATTCCCCTATTCCATTCTTCTGGAAGAGCCATTTCATTCCAAATATGTACAATTAATTCGTGAATTCATTTTCCCAGATCTTTACCCCCTTTTTTCAACAACTCTGATGGTATGTTATCGGTACCTGGCGCCTTATTGGTTTTTTGCTTGTTGATTGCAGCTCTAACTTCTTCTAAGGTTGGTATTTGGCTGTCTTCGTCGTTTCTTATATCTAACTGTACTTCATTTTGGCCCGGAGGTGTAGCATCTTCATCTACTGCGTTCGCGTCTATCTGAGGGTTTAATAACTCATTAAAATGTTCTACCCATCTACTCAAAACGCTTTGTCTTTCGACAATTATATTTCCACCTGCGTCTCTACACATAGATATTCTTGGCTTGAATTCTTTTTTTGCTCGATTCAAATATTGGTAAAACTTGCGGCTTTCGTTTCTACTGTTAAGTGTTCTATACCTGCTAGCTGTTCGTTATAGTATGCTTTTTTCTTGGGTCTGTGGACTCGTTTCTCTTCTCTTCTTTTTTCTTGATATTCTTCTTCGGCTTTTCTGGTGCGGTGTTTTTGCTGCATTTTCTTATATGCTTCATTCTTTTCGTGTGTCACTTTCTTGCATTCTTCATCAAACCAATGATTTCTTTTAACTTGTGGTTCCATGCCCGGAACTTGTTGTGCCGTTTGCCTTATGATGTCTTTACATTGCTGCCATTTTTCATTTATATCATTTGTTTCCTCTATCTCTTGTAATCCTTCGTTTAGCATATGCTTGTATCTGGTAACTACTTCTTCCTCTTTTAACGCTTCTGTGTTGTATTTTCTAAGTCTTACTCCCTTTTCTTTCTTCAAATTAGATATTCTTTCTCTTATTTTGATGACTAGCAAGTAATGATCAGAATCAATGTTTGCACCCCTATATGTTCTTGCATTAAGAATGTTGGTTCCGTGGCGCGCATCTATGAGCAGATGATCAATGGCGTTGAAAGTCTTACCATCTGGCGATTTCCATGTGACCTGATGTATTACTTTATGTGGAAAATATGTAGTTGCTATAATCATATTGAGCGAAGTGGTGAGATTTATTAATCTCATACCATTATCATTTGTTTCTACATGCGGGCTGTATTTCCCTATAGTAGGTCTGTACATTGGCTCTTGTCCTACTTTCGCATTCAGATCACCGACTATTATCTTGATGTCATGTTTGGGACATCTATTATAAACTGCCTCAAGTATCTCATAGAATTCCTCCTTTTCATCATCATCTTTATCTTCAGTAGGGGCATGTACGTTAATTATATTGTAGCTAAATTGTTTTCCTATAATACGAATTCGGCATATTTTACTATTTATAGCTTCGAAGTCCGTTACATGGTTCTTTATTCTTCTGTTGACTATAAACCCAGTGCCAAGAAAGTGTTGTCTAGAGTCGCAGGTATAGTAAACCGTGTGGTTACGCTTTTCCATTATTCCATCTCCGATCCATCTCATTTCTTGGATTACTGTTATGTCCGCCTTATATTTATCTAGACTCTAGAATCTCGGTTAGTATTTTTAGTGCATCTGGTTTATATAAAATCCGCACATTCCAACTACATATCCTTATATCATTGTCCGTTTTTCGCGCATGAGGTCGTCGTCCTTGAGACATTCCGGCAACTTTTCCTTGGTTCTTCACAACTAAGCTTTTTTTACGGGGACGGGTTTTTACACCCATGGGGTAGTTAGCCCCACGCCCAACCCTTTTAGTCGCCTCATACGACAAGCAGGGATACTGTGGATCTATTCTAACCCCAACCCACAGGGGTGCGTTAACATGGAACAGTAAACGGCAACAAAGTGTTTCCCTTTCGACCACTGAGACCGAATTTGTTGCTGCATCGGAAGCCTCCAAGGAAGCAATGTGGCTAAAACAAATACTTAGTGAAATTAGTGAAAAGGCAATTAAATCTTTGTGTTTGTGTGTGGACAATCAAAGCGCTATAAAATTAATCAAAAATCCAGTTTTTCACAAGCGTACCAAACACATTTATTTATTTATTTAACAGCTTTCGCTCATTACAGTAAACTTTGAAAAGAATCAACATCGCATAATATAACAAATACAACAATTAATACAATATTTAACAATATATAGCATAATACTATAGTTAATAAAATATATACACATTAATTACCACATATCTCATCATCATTAATCATGACATCATTACTGATGTGTTGTGTTTCAGCATCATTTATACATTCAATGTATGAACACTACCCTTTACTAGTGCTTTCCAGGTTTCCCTGTGCTGGGCCATTTCCATAGCGCTGCCGAGTGATTCGTGTAGCACTCTTTTTGTTATGTCTGACCACCTCAGAGGAGATCTTCCTCTTCGCCGTTTATCGCATGGTTTTCCCTGGACGATGGTCTTCTCCATATTATCTTGACGGCGAGCAATATGGCCCAGGAATTGAAGTATTCTCGCATAGACGATACCGGAGAGTCTTTGAGGTGGTTGAACAGATTCGCCTGGAGGCTGTGGAAATCAGGCGTCCGTTACGTTATTTTGCTGGTTCCATCCCTTATGTTAAGCGCAGAACTGAGACAGCAGTTTCCGCTTTAAGACAGCTTAGTCATGCCACTTAACGGGATGATAATTCGTCACTGTGTGAGATGCAGCCTCACATCCCTTAATTATTTATAGGCTTGGACCCACAGCGACGCAGTAAGTGAATCTAACAAGTAAATGCAGACTGGTTTATTACAAAAATAATTGTTCTATATATACAAACAAATTTGCTTAGATCATAGTAATATACAAAGTTCATTTCTAATAACAGGTGCAATGTATTATATTCAGTAGGTTAATTTACTAGTCTTGCAAAACAATACTCAGCGGTTTTGCTTCCGTGATATGATATGGACTCCATGAACTCGAGCGTCTTTTATGCTGAGCTGCGATTGTAGGCATTTAAACCTTGTCACGGCCTTGCGTAATTGTGTACGCGAAGCCGTGTAAAAATGCTGAGCGGCGACTGCGAGGTGTTTAAACTTGACTGTGAGTAGGTCGCCGCGCTTGCATAATGCAATATTGCGTTTTTGGTGGCTTTTAACTTTTAGAATGTTTCGTAAAATTTAAATGAATAATTATAAATTTATATCTGGTTAATCTGTTAAAGACAAGATTAAACATATTGCCAATTTTAAGCCACAAAAAAGCAAACCGATAAATTATATTGTTTCTTCGAGATTGAGCGTTTTGAGAGGATATTCTTCTGCCTGGGGTTGTGCGGGTGGTGGCTTCCTTCGTGTTATTCGTTGCCGAATGTAGTAGATAGCTCCTAGTAGGGCAGCGGTTCCCAAAAGGCTGCCTGTGACCCCAATAGACAGGTGAGAATGATGTCGGATGGCTTTCCAGGTGAAGTTTTTTATATGCTCCTGGAAATCTAACTGCGATGCTTGTAGGTCTTCGAAGTGGTCTGACTGAGTTAGTACAGGTTCCTCTGCGATTTCTGAAAATGAGTTTGTTGTGATTGGGTTGGTAATATTGATACTGATAGCCTTGGAGTATCCAGCCAGGATCTTGTATTTTCTGTTGTGCCTTGGGGTTAATGTATTCCTCGCAGTTTGGATGATGCAATCCGATGAAATTTGAATGACACCTGTAGTGTTGACGGTGACTTCTTCCCTGTTTCCACTACAAGTGATTGCTATGCGGGTTGGCTTACTGACTACAAATAGCCAGGTGTTTTCCATGTACAATTGTTTCCAAATAATGGACTGGATGCGATGTCTTCGTAGGAGACATTGACTGGTTTCTACTCGGTGATATATATCGTCAATGATGCAGTTTGGGTTGTTTTCAATTCCTTTAACTACCGTTGGACTGCAAACATAGGTAGTGGGAGAAATTTGTAGCTCTTCTTTGAATTCTTCATCTGTTTCGTGGAAGTACATTTGTAGGTTGTAATCCACAGCGAAGATTCCTTTCGGCACATCGATCATCCAGTAGGATCCATTGCTGATTTGGAGAGGAATTGGTGTCACTTTAATTAAGGAGTATTCCGTTTTTTCCACTATGATGAAATACCCTTGGACGTTGATGTAGATGTCGTCATGCCCAATGTCAACCTTTAGAATTGGCGTTGGTAATATCTCCAAATTTGGTGAAAGTTTACTGGTTGCATTAGCGAGGATCTGTTTAATTTGAGCAGGTGTTATTAGCTCGTACAGATTACCTTGCTGGAAGTGAACGTTTAAGATGTGAATATGGTAGTTGCACAGTTCACTAATTACATTTGTGGCGACTTGGTACACACTGATGATGTGAATATTTAGTCGGTTGGAGTCGGTTGCTTTATACCATTTGTCCATGTTGTTAATGGCCCGGATTCCTTGGTTTAATTTTTCTTGGAAATGTTCCAGCTTCTTGTCGATTCGTTCTTCGGTCTCATTAAACCTGGAAAGTGCTGATAGCAAGAATTTGGATTGTTGACTGTCCATTTTTATTAGTTCCTGTTGATTCTTGTCTAGCCTGTCTATATCTTGATAGACTTCATCGTTGACTCCAAAAATTGATGTTAATACTGTGCCAAGGACTCCTCTTTTTTCTCGTCTTGTTATTATTTCTTCCATACCATCTCTAATCCATTCCATATGCTTTTTCTGTTCCAGAAGATGATGCACCAGTGTCTTGCATAATGTGTCTTCGGACAGTTCTTTTGCAGAGTCGCAGAGATTGTCGAATTTGTCTACCATGTCTGTGACTGTTTCGAAGTCTTCTTCGATCTTCCCCCTCTCGAACTGGATTTCGATCCGGAATGTTCCTCTCTCAATCTTCCCGTGTCCAATGTGTTCTACATAGTACCCGCTGTCTGGTTTTTGGATATTAAATTCTGCTTTACTTAATGTATTGGTGGTAAGAAGGGTAAAGATGAGTAACAGCAGTTTCCATTTGGACGCGACAGATTTCCTTGGTGCTGGGGATGATCGTGTCTGGATAATGTTAGTTGAAATTTTATCTTCTGCCTCTGGTTCCTGCGATTCCTCGGTAGTTGCTGGTAATGGAATGATACTGCCTATGGATCGTTTTAGCTGATGTCCTCCTGATTTCTGGAGCGTCACTACTCGTACTGATCCATCGGCTGCTGGATGAGTTGCAGTGACTCTTGCTAAAGGCCACTTACTAGGATTGATACTATCTTCTTTGATTAACACTAAATCTCCAACTTTAGTGTTCTCCAATGGTTTCTTCCATTTGTTTCGTTGCTGTAATCCATGAAGGTAGTCCGAGCTCCATGATTTCCAAAAATCTTGCTTGATCTTTTGGATTATCCTCCAACGATTCGATAGATTTGAAGATATTGGAGTGTTGATTGGGTCTGGTGGCGATATGATTTCCCTCCCTATTAGGAAATGGCCTGGCGTCAGAGCAGTTGTGTCCTCAATATCGTTGCCTTGTGGACATAGAGGACGTGAGTTTAGGCAGGCCTCAATTTGGCAGAGAAGAGTTGTTAACTCTTCAAAGGTGAGAGTAGCGTGGCCAATAGTTCTCTTCAGATGATGCTTCATTGATTTTACCCCTGCTTCCCATATCCCTCCGAAGTGAGGGGCTATTGGAGGGATGAAGTGCCATTGGGTACCACCGGTTGCTAAGGTTTCTTGGACAACTGGGCCTTCAATTGTTTGGCGGGTTTCCTTGTCCAACACTTTTCTTGCGCCAACGAAGTTTGTTCCGTTGTCGCTGTATAGGTGTGCACAGCGTCCTCTTCGGGCAGTAAACCTCCTGAAGACTGCTAGGAAGCTGTTGGTTGTCATGTCGCTGACGGCCTCTAGGTGGATTGCCTTGGTTGATAGACAGACAAAAACAGCAATGTACCCTTTGTGCGAGGAATGCCCTCTTCCCTTGGATGTTCGGATCTGTATTGGGCCGGCGTAGTCCACTCCGGAATGGAAGAATGGAGGAGTTGAATTCACTCTGGTTGATGGAAGATTTCCCATCAGTTGCTGTGCTGCCTCTGCTTTGTATCGTAGACATCGGAAACACTTCTGGATGCTGGAGCTGACTGCTTTCTTCGCGTTGATGATCCAATATTTTCTTCGGATATATGAGAGAGTGAGTTGGGTGCCACCGTGCAGCGTGCGTAGATGCGCCTCTTGGATTATTAGTTTGGAAATATGACTGGAGTACGGGAGTATGATTGGGTGTTTTTCATTGAAGGACAAGGTGGAATTTTCTAATCTTCCTCCAACACGGATTATTCCATGCTGATCGATGAAGGGATTGAGGTTGGCAAGCTTGTTACTGGAACTCACATATTTGTTCTGCCGGAGTTGAGATCCTGTTGCCCTCAAAATAGGATCACTTCCTTGGATGACCTTAACGAGTAGGAGGATGGTGTCGTCCATTTCCTTCACTGATAGGCATCCTGATTGAGTGGGAAGTCGCTTACACTTGTTGATGAATCTTCGGCAATGTGACATGACTCGTACCATTCTTGTTAGAGAAGAAAAACGATGAACGACTTCGTTCTCGTCTTGATGAATGGTAGTTTGATGCACAGTGTAACTTCTTGCTTCTTCCTCGGTGGTTGCGGTGTCTGGTTGACACGGCCATGAACTCTTGTTAACTAGCCAGCTCGGTCCGTCCCACCATAGGAGATGATTCTTTAGTTTTTCTGGACTAGTGCCTCGGGAGATGACGTCTGCAGGATTCTCTTCGGATTTGACGTGGTTCCAATGTTGAGCCGGAATTAGATTGTTGATTTCGGCTACTCGATTCGCGACGAACGTCTTCCATCGTACCGGGTCTCCTTTTATCCATCCTAATGTAACCATGGAGTCGGTCCAGGCGAAGATAGACACCTTAGGAAGGTCTAATGCTGCAATTACCCTTTGAAGTAGATTGGAAAGGAGTACTGCTGCGCAGAGTTTCAGTCTTGGTAATGTCGTCTTGGCTCGGGCTGGTGCCACCTTGGATTTGGCTATTAATAAGGATACCTTGACTTGGCCGGATGATGTGGTGACTCTGGTATAAATCGCGGCCCCGAAAGCTCTTTCGGAGGCGTCACAGAATCCATGCAGCTCTACTAGAGATTCCCTTTTGATAAACAACCACCTTGGTAAGGTAATTTCTTCCACTGCCTTGAGTTGAGACCTGAGCGTCTCCCATTTGCCTTGGATATTTTCAGACACTGGGTCATCCCATTTGATATTTTCGAGCCATAGTTCTTGGATGAGTAGCTTGGCAGTGATGATGACGGGTGCTAACCATCCCAATGGGTCGAAAATTTTGGCAACTTCGGATAGTATGGTGCGTTTGGTGGATTCCTGTTGCTTAACGTCTACCTTAAAACAGAAAACATCTTCATATGGAGACCAGTGAATGCCCAAGGACTTTTTTACGCCGTCTTCACTTATTTCGAGGTATGTTTGTTCCTTTAACTCTTCTGGGAGTTCTTGAATGATGGCTGACTCATTACTGCACCATTTATGTAGAGTAAAGCCTCCACGCTTTAGTAAGGAAATGAGCTGACCTTGTTGTTGGATCGCTTCTTCCACAGTGTCGGCCCCAGAAAGCACGTCGTCCACGTAGAAATCTTTCTTCACTGCTTCTGAAGCTAATGGAAATGAGACCTTTTCGTCCTGTGCGAGTTGATGCAAGGTTCGAATGGCAAGATAGGGAGCTGATGCGGTTCCATAAGTGACGGTGCACAGCTTATATTCCCTGATTGGCTGTGATTTGTCGAATCTCCATAGGACTCTTTGGTACTCCTGGTCTTGGTTGTTCATTCTGATTTGTCGGTACATTTTTTCAATGTCTGCAGAAAAAACAATCCTGTGTGTCCTCCATCGAAGTAGAATGTCGACCAGTTCTTGCTGAAGTTTAGGTCCAGCGTACATCATCTCATTTAAGGATTTTCCGTGAGAGGCCTTGCTAGAGGCATCGAAAACGACACGAAGCCTGGTTGATGAACTTGCTTCTCGGATGACGCCATGGTGGGGAATGTAATACTTGCCGTTATTCTCATCTTCCCTTGCCACCTTTTCCATATGTCCTAAATCCAAGTATTCTTGCATGAATTTCTTGTATTGGACTGCTAGATCTTGATCTTGTCCTAATTTCTTCTCCAGATGTATGAATCGTGCCAATGCTGAGGGTTTGGACCTTCCCATGTGTACTGGAGTTTGTTTGAATGGAATCCTTACTACGTATCTTCCATCTACGTCTCGCTGGACTGTGTCTGTGAATTTATTTTCACATACCTGATCATCTGGGGAAGGTTTCCTTTGAGGAGAAGCCTCTTCAATGTTCCAGAATTTCTGCAACTGCTCATCCTCTTCAATTTTGGCAACCATGGTGTTGACCTTAAGGCTGGTGGGAGGTCGTCTTCCCATGGTTCCTGATAAGATCCATCCCAATTCGGTATTCTGTCCTAGGATGCCATCTTTGGATTTCTTGATTCCTTCGAGAATTATTTGGGAATATTCTTCAGCGCCTAGAAGTATATCTATGGGGCCAGGTCGGTTGAAGGTTGGATCGGCGATGAAGACATGTTTCCAGGCATCCATTTTTATGTTCGGAATGGGTGATGAAGGCATGGTTTTTGTAAGTTTGGGAAGTACCAGTAAAGTAACAGGTAAGGAAAATTTACTTGGAAATCTTGGCGTAATCAAACCTGTGATTTTCCATTTTGCGACTTTTGTTTCGCTGTTCCCAATTCCGGAGATTTCTGCTCGAACCTTGGTCCTGGGTAACGCTAATAATTCGGCTGCGGCTTCGGTGATGAAGGAACCTTGAGACCCTGGATCTATCAAGACCCTCAAGAGATGAGTCATCCCGGATGCTGCCTTAACTTGAACCGTTGCTGTGGCCAGTAGCACTTGGCTCTTCTTTGCGCCTAGGTTGGCGGCAATGATTGTGGGTTTTGGCTTCTTCTCTGGAGCGTTGGAGGTCTGCATGGCTGCTGCGTGAGAAAACGTCTTCATCTTCGGAGCAGGTATCGGCTTTGATGGCGGCTGTGCCTTGTGAAGCAGAGTATGGTGTGGAAAGCGGCAGATTTTGCAGTTATAATACGAACGACATTGTATATTAGAATCGTGTCGCAAACATCGAAAGCACAATCGGTAGGTTCTTACCACTTCTTGCTTTTCGTGGGTGGAGAGCCTCTGGAATTGACCACAGTTATCGATGTAATGGTCCCCATTGCACATCTTGCAGTTGAGATATCCGGCAGCGTAATTTTTCTGTGGCTTGTCCTGAGTTGGTTTTCGAGCTCCATCAATGGATTCCAAGGATTGGAACCGCATTTGTAAGAAGGCCATTAGAGTTTGGTGATCCTGAACTTCATTTGGGCACTGAAGCGATTGCTCATATAATTTGTTAGTTTCAGGATCCCATTTTCGAGTAATAACTCGGTTAATCCACGGACCCCAGCTGTCGGTGGAAATGCCCAAATTTTTGATTGCTTCCACACATTCCTTAGTGGAGTCATGCAATCTTTTCAACCCTTGGGCTGATTCCTTGGAGAGGACCGGCTGATCGAAGATGGTGTCTAGCAATTTGGTTAGAATAAGGCGATTATTTTGATACCTTTGTTGCAGCAAATTCCAAGCGGTGTTGTAGTTGGCTTGAGTCACTGCGAGATGCTGGATTAGTCGGCTGGGCTCTCCCTTGACATGCGTTTTTAAATACTGCATTTTGATGACATCATCCATGTTTTGGTTGTCATCTACTAATTTGGTGAATAGGTCCTTAAAAGTGGCCCATTCCTCATAATTTCCCTCGTATATGGGGATTTTAACTTGAGGAAGCGAGATGGCTGATGCTTGCTCGTTCCTTGTTGGTGCTTGTAACAAATTAATTAAATTTCGGTACCTGTCTTTCAACGTAGTAAATTCAGGACTGAAGTGCGTCTGGTTTGAATCCATCTCGTTAGACATGACTTCTTCGTCCATCTCGATCACCCGGTCCCATTCATCCTTTAATTCCCTCTTTGTGATGGCGGGCCTTCCGAGTGCTTGTTCCAGTTCGGCGTCGTCCAAAGATTGCTTAAAATTCTGCATCCGAATCTGCAGTTTTCGGATACGAACCTTTTGCTCGGGATTTACAACTGTTTCCTCTCGCCTCCTAGTTTCAGAGGGGTCGGGATTTTCAGTTGCCTTTAAACAGCTCTGCAAATAACTTTTTGCTTCGCAGTAGATGGCTTTAATTTGTTCGTAATACCCTGTGGTAAAATAATTATGTGTAGGAATACTTAGCTGCACCATTTTGGCGTGATTTTTGGTCACGGCGTTCCAAGTTTCGTCCAGCGTCTTGTTTCGGCTGGCGATGTAAGCTTCTGTTTTTCGGCTGGCAGGGTCCTTTTTGCTGTTGGAAAATACCTGCGTGATCTTCTGGCCGAGTTCTTCTTGGGCGACAGCTAGCTGATTGAATTCCTCCATATTGTTTGCCATTTTCGGGGAACCGGGTGGGTTGGTAGATGTTGTTTTCTTCTCGGGATGTACCTCTTCTTAGTTGTAGACAGATCCGGCTCGAAGGACCATGAACAGATTCGCCTGGAGGCTGTGGAAATCAGGCGTCCGTTACGTTATTTTGCTGGTTCCATCCCTTATGTTAAGCGCAGAACTGAGACAGCAGTTTCCGCTTTAAGACAGCTTAGTCATGCCACTTAACGGGATGATAATTCGTCACTGTGTGAGATGCAGCCTCACATCCCTTAATTATTTATAGGCTTGGACCCACAGCGACGCAGTAAGTGAATCTAACAAGTAAATGCAGACTCGTTTATTACAAAAATAATTGTTCTATATATACAAACAAATTTGCTTAGATCATAGTAATATACAAAGTTCATTTTTAATAACAGGTGCAATGTATTATATTCAGTAGGTTAATTTACTAGTATTGCAAAACAATACTCAGCGGTTTTGCTTCCGTGATATGATATGGACTCCATGAACTCGAGCGTCTTTTATGCTGAGCTGCGATTGTAGGCATTTAAACCTTGTCACGGCCTTGCGTAATTGTGTACGCGAAGCCGTGTAAAAATGCTGAGCGGCGACTGCGAGGTGTTTAAACTTGACTGTGAGTAGGTCGCCGCGCTTGCATAATGCAATATTGCGTTTTTGGTGGCTTTTAACTTTTAGAATGTTTCGTAAAATTTAAATGAATAATTATAAATTTATATCTGGTTAATCTGTTAAAGACAAGATTAAACAGTGGTTTTATTTCATCTAGCACTGATGCGTTTGTTCTTCGCGCTGTCCAGGGAATACGGAGCATTCTGCGCCAACAATACATCTCGAAGGCATCAATCCTTCGTCTGTCAGCCTCGCGCACGGTCCATGTTTCCGCTGCGTATAGGAAAACTGGAAACACCATGGTTTGTACGAGTTTTATTTTAACACTGCGGCTGATGTTTCTGTCGGCCCAAAGTCGGGATAGTTGGGTCATAGCTGTTCTGCCCAACTGGATTCTGCGTCTAATTTCTCTTCCACAGTCACCGGAGTTGTTAATAAGAGAGCCCAAGTAGATCATATGCGAGGCTACTTCGCACTTGCCAATTCTGCGAATTTCTGGGTGGTGGTTATGTTCCCGTTCCACTATTAATATTTTTGTTTTATTATAGTTGATGCTCAATCCATATTCACTACTCACATCTTCTAACCTCTGTAGAAGACTTTGTATTTCCTCTGCACTTTCACCAAACAGTGTTGTATCATCGGCGAACCGCAAGTTGGAAATTCGTCGTCCACCGATTAAAGCTCCACCATCCCAGTTTTCCATGACTATTCTCATAATGTATTCGGTGTATATATTAAATAAAATAGGCGAAAGCACACAGCCCTGCCGAACGCCTTTTTTAATTGGACAATTGTTGGACAATACGCCATTTATTTTTACCACTGCTTTGCTTTCTGAATATAGTCGGCGGAGAATTTCTACCAAGTGCAGTGGGGTGCCCATTTCTCTTAAAATTGACCATAATTTGTTCCAGTTTACATTATCGAATGCCTTGGAGTAATCTACAAAGCAGATATATAAAGGGGTATAGTACTCGTTTGCTTTCTCGATAAGCTGTCTGATGTTCAAAATCTGTTCGCGAGTACCTCGCCCCTTCACAAAACCTGCCTGCTCCTGAGGTATCTGCCAGGATCGAAAGGAATTGAGACGTGCTTGCAGAATATACAGCATAACTTTGCTGGCATGTGAAAGCAAAGCTATTAAGCGATAGTTATCACAGACGCTAGTGGAACCTTTCTTATGTAAGGGAATAATAACAGAGGTCAGCCAGTCATCTGGCCAAATGCACGTTTCCCATATTTTCTGGCATATAACAAGTATCTCTCGCTTTCATTGCTCATCAAGAAGTTTGATGGTCTCCGCTGGTATGGTGTCAATACCAGGCGCTCTATTTTGAGCCATACGATTTATGGCAGAATCTACCTCTTCAGGTAGGATTGTTGGTTCGGTTTCGAACCCTTCAAAGTTGATACGTATGGGTGTTTGAAGGGGATCATCATACAGACTAGCGCAGTACTGCTGCCACACCTTTAGGGTATCGTTAAAGTCGCATGTTAAGTTGCCATATTCATCTTGAATCGACCATGTTGAAGGTTTAAAGACATAAGTTTTTAAAAATTACAGTTGAACCCAATCAACACAATCAAATACCACATTTTCCCAATGCACATAAGAACTGCGGATAACTCACAAAGAAATCAAGACAATCTGAATAACAATTTGCCAATTTGGCTGCTCTAGTGATGAAAGAGTTCTCAGCAAGACTAGTCCGGTGTACAGGAACATGAAACGAATAGTTCAAACGCGTGGGTCTAGATGGAACATGTAAACCGATCCTGCCAGTAAGCTCAGGGGATGAAAGAACGGAATTTACCAAGCAGTAAAACATTTTCAAGTCTCTCTCTTTACGGCGAGAGCATAAACTTTTGATTTTCAATTCTGCCTCCAAATCACTATAATCATAATCACTTAAGTTCATCTTAAAGGCTATGTATCTGAGGAAGGAGCGTTGAATTTTTTCAATCTTTTGTATATTAATGTTATATCTTGGGCACCATACACAAGCAGCATATTCTAGATGGGGGCGTACTAGTGAGCAATATAATAATTTAATGGAATTGATATTTGTGAAGTCATGGGAACATCGCTTTACAAATCCAAGCATTTTAAAAGATTTAGATATTATATTAGTAATGTGGGAATTAAAGTTAAGAGTTGAGCCATGAGCACACTCAAGTCCTTTATGGTCTGCACTTTTTGAACACTAGTCCTATGTTTGACTTTGTAGCTATTGGAAATTGGATTCCTTGAACGGCTAAATGATATCTGAAAGCACTTGGACGCGTTCAGTTCCATGCAGTTTGAGGAACACCAATCGACCAATCTATTCAGATCCAACTGGAGTCTCTCCGAGTCATCCACACCACTGACGACTGAATAGAACTTAAGATCGTCAGCAAATAAAAGGAATTTTAAATGATGAAATGATGTCTGGATATCATTGATGAAAACATTAAAAAGCATAGGCCCCAAATGGGAACCCTGAGGGACGCCTGACGGGACATTTATCTCCTTGGATTGATATCCATGAACCTTGACAATCATTCAGTCCCAATCACCGTAGTTTGTACAGAAGCAAGTGATGATTAACTCGGTCAAACGCCTTGGAGAAGTCATAAACCTGCATTCCGTGATCCAAAGCGTTCAGTAGGAAATCGGTCTAGGTCAATAAATTTACTTCAGTAATTTGTGGGACTGGAAACCTAATTGCTGATCGATCAAAATTTCCTTTAAAGAAGGGGTTAAGCAGTCACACACCAATGATTCAAACAATTTTGGGATAGAATTCAAAATACTAATTGGCCTATAGTTACTCACCAGGCTCTTATCGCCAGACTTAAATATAGGTTTCAAAAAGCTCACTTTCTAGACATCAGGAAAGATTCCCGTTGCAACTGAGCGATTAAAAATATAAAATAGAGGTCGAGCCAAGTTAAAGCTACATTATTTTAGTATGGTTGGTGGTATACCGTCAGGACCAGGTCCTTTAGAAGGGTTCAACGCATGCAGCTTCGAATATACATCGGAAATCGACAACATACATGATGACAAGTTTGAAATGGGATCGGAGAAAGCACAGTCTGGTTCATCTTTCGATTCATCACTATAAACTGATGAAAAATATAGATATAAAATATAATTTCATCAGAGAAAAGTATGAACAACGATGTTTAGACATTAAGTATGTTTCAACAGATAACCAACTTGCTGATATTTTCACTAAAGCTCTGCCTAGAGTTAAGTTTGAAAAATTTAGAGCTGAACTTGGAATGATCTCAGCTTTATTTGTTGAAACAGTTTTTGAATTTTGTTATGTGTATTGTAAGCTATGAATACGTGGGAGTATTAGAATATGCAACAATATTCAAAGCTTAACATCTAGTGTTTAAGTTACTTGTTTTATTTCTTAAGTTGGGAGTAGACGCTGAGTTTTTGTGGTTAGAATTTAACTTGTGTATCAACCGCTTTTTAGTTAGTTAAGTAACTATGTAATACTCGTTCTTTAATAATAATAATCACTGTCGCACCGTTTAATGAATTTGTTTATTAAACCAGAACAATAACTTACCTACCTACCTCATCTAACCCTTTAATGGGCAAATTTAGCTTAAAGAAAAAAAATTAAAAATGATTTTGTATGTATTCTTTGAGATGCCAGGAAACAGAAAAACAATGTTTTTAACAAACATTTACTTTTAGTTTTTCAAAATATGCTGGTAAACTGGTCAAAATTCAGAACAAAATATGTTGTGAATGCTCACTGGTATAACAGGTATACCACTTCATAATATTGTCGAGTTATTTATTTAGATGCTTACTAAAGTACTGAATAACATATAATGTACATATATACAGTGTGTCCCCGCATAGGTGAAACGACTCTTGTGAAAGGTAAAAAACTCTCGATTTAAATTTTCATTTTCTGGGGTTCAGCCCTGCTTGGTTAAAGGCGAATTTCTAACATAATTTCAGTTTTGAAAAAACAAGTATGCCTTGGAAATTAAAAAAAAATGTTTTTCTCTTAGGTAAAGTGCCTTTTATGTGGAAAATACGACAAAAAGTTATTAAGAAAAGTTGTTTAGAATTAACATCTAGGCCAACTAAGTGACATAATGAAAAAAGTAAACAAGAAAGATATGCTTGTTCTGATGGGGGATTTAAATGCAAAAGTAGGGCAAGAAAACGAAGGAATAGAGCAAGTTATGGGAAGGGAAGGCATCGGTGAAATGAACGAAAATAGGGAACTTTTTGTTGAATTATGTGGCTTGCATGGCCTCAAAATAGGTGGAACAATATTCAAACATAAAAACTGCCACAAGGTCACGTGGGTATCACCGGACAGAAAAACTGAGAACCAAATTGATCATATATGCATAGGTAAATCATGGAGTAGGCAACTTTTAGATACCCTAACAGGAGAGGTGCCGATGCAGGGACATACCATCATCTTGTAGTTGCAAAAATCAGAATCCGCAGAAGGAAAATGAAACGAGATGACGGAAGCGGTAGAAGACCAAGGTACGACTTCACAAAACTAGAAAATGAGGAAATCAGAAAACAATTTACTACAACACTGAATAAGGAAGCGAGCAAAATTAATTTCAATAAATCCATTGAGGAAACATGGAATGGGTGTAAAAGTGCTTTTATTAATACTAGTAAAAGAGTGTTGGGGTACAAGAAAAATACGAAGAAACACTGGATGAGTGAAGATACATGGAGAAGGATAGAGGAAAGAAGAAATGTGACGAGAAGGGGGCTAAGCGAAAAAACAGAAGAGAGGAAAAAGAAAATACAGGAAGAGTATAAGAAATTAAGGCAAGAAATAAAAAAGAAAATTAAATTAGACAAACGAAGGCATGCAGAGAAAATAGCAGAAGCAGCGCAACTAGCCTCAAGTAGGGGGGATATAAAGGAGGTCTATGCAAATATAAAGAAGCTGTCAGGAGCAAGGACACGTAACATACCTGTAAAGGATGAACAAGGACAAATCCTGACTACCGTCGAACAACAACTACTACGATGGTCTAACCACTTCAAAAAAACCATGAACATAGAAAGAGGGCAAGTGGAGCTACCGCAAGAAATGGATGTGCCGGAGTTAGAAATTGATACAAATCCACCAAGTAGAGAAGAGATTAACACAGCGATACAACATTTCAAAACAGGGAAAGCGGCAGGCGTAGACCAGATTACCATCGAGATGATAAAAGCGGATATGAATACAGCCGTCGAGATGCTAGAGCCACTAATGGAAAAGGTTTGGGAGGAAGAGAAATTTCCTAAAGACTGGAAGGAAGGATTAATAGCAAAGGTACCAAAGAAAGGAGATTTGAGGATGTGCGACAATTGGAGGAGTATAAGCATGCTTAGTGTAGTAAATAAAATTTTCTATAAGGTGATTCTAAACCGACTAATAAAAGTGATCGATAGAAAGCTTCGAAAAGAGCAGAGTGGGTTTAGAAAGGGGAAGTCATGCACTGACCAAATAAATACATTAAGAATAATAATAGAGCAGGCAACCGAGTATAACACGCCTCTATTCCTGATGTTCATCGATTACGAAAAGGCCTTCGATTCAGTGGACAGGGATTTTATATGGGTCACCTTGAAAAATAAAGGGCTACCCCAAAAATTCATAAATTTAATAAAAGAGGGTTACAACAGGTATAGATGTCGAGTAATACATGAAAACCAACTATCATCAGCCTTCGAGACCAAGACTGGTGTCCGACAAGGATGTATTATGTCACCGTTATTGTTTCTTATAACGTTGAATGAGGTATTGGTTATAACAATGAGGGTCCCGAGTGGTGTAGCTTGAACAAGCGTCCACGTTCGATCAGCAGAGTTAAGCAACGCTGTCTCTGGTCAGAACTTGGATGGGAGTTCCACGGCTGCATCTCTCGGCGCCTCGTGGTACGGCTATCACGGAAAAAAGTTGGTCCCGGCGGTCATACAACATCATGACAGTCGTTAGTGGGGTTGGAAGTCCTCATAACTGCACAGCGACGCCTGTAAGTGGCCTAACGGCTGTTGGCTGAGTGCAAATTAAATAAATAAATAAATAAATAAATAAACAAAAGGGGTATAAGGTGGAAAATGCAGGAAACATTAGAGGATCTAGATTTTGCTGACGACATTTGCCTCTTGTCACATACGAGGCAGCAAATGCAAGAGAAGGTAAAGCACCTTACAGGGGAATCGAAAAAGGCAGGGTTGAAAATAAACAAGAAAAAACGAAGATACTGTGTGTAAACGTAAAGCACGAGGGAGATCTGCAAATAGACGGGGAGGCGGTGGATGAAATTGATAAGTTCATTTACCTGGGTTGTGTATTGTCGGGCGAGGATGGTGTTATTAAAGATATTACGGCAAAAATCAATAAAGCAAGAGGGGTGTTTATAAGCCTGAAAAAAGTGTGGTGCGCGGACAAGATTACAAGCAGAACCAAAATAAAGGTTTTTAATGCGATGGTGAAATCGGTGCTGCTTTATGGATCAGAGACTTGGTGTGTCACAAATGTAATAAAACAGAAGCTACAAGTTTTTATAAACAGGTGTCTAAGACATATACTTAAAGTGAGATGGCTAGAGGTAGTCTCGAACGAGGAATTATGGAGAAGGACAGGGCAAGAAGACATCAACATAGAAATAAGGAGAAAGTTGGGCTCGCTAGGGCATACTTTGAGAAAGGACAGAGAAGAGGTATGCAGGAGGACACTTGAATGGTATCCTGGTGGTAAAAGAAGTAGAGGGCGACCCAGGGAAACATGGAGAAGAACTATAGAGAAAGAGACGAAGAAGAGCATTGCAGAGCTTGGGTACCTGGCCAGGGACAGACTATGTCCGGCAAGGGATTAACGGGAAGCTGTTTATCCTTATGTCCCTTAAAGGAAATAACGGAAAATATTATTATTATTATTAAATGCTGAAATAAGGATCCCTTTTGATTGACACATATACCAGCCCTTTTTTTTAAAATATTTATGGCCCGATTAATACTTCTTGCGGGAATTTGTGCGCAAACGGCTATTAATCTGTTTTGCAGCTCATCAACATTTGCATATTGGTCCTTATAAATTTCATTTTCAAGCGTCCCTCACAGAAAATAGTCCAATGGACTCAAATCGGGCGAGCGAGCAGGCCATTCAACTACACCACGATTTGCAATCCATAGATATATTTGGAAAAATCTGGTTGAGATATTCTCTCACCATTATAGAGTTGTGTGGTGGAGCGCCATCTTGTTACAACCATAAATCTTGCAATTCATTTAAGGGAATATCATCAAGGTAGTCTAGCAATGGACCTCTTAGAAATTGAAGATAACTTTGTGCGTTTAGTGTTTCCCGGTAAATGTAGGGTCCAAAAATTGTATTATTCTATAAAGCAATATATATATATATATATAAGGCTTTCACAGGCCGTGGCGGCCCCTAAATTTTTTTCTTCCACTCTTTCCTGTTGGCAGCTTCCTTTCTCCAGTCTTCTATTCCCACTTTCTTCAGGTCTCGTAGCACTTCCTCTTTCCATCTACTTCTAGGTCTCCCTCTGGCCCTTATCCCTCTGGGTTTATCTTCAGCACTATTTTTGTCATTCTGTTGTTCTCCATGCATTGTACGTGGCCCAACCATCTAGCTCGTTGCTGTCTTACATACTGTACTATTGTTGCCTCCTTGTACAAATCCCCAAACTCCTGGTTTGTCCTTCTTCGCCATACACCGCCTTCTTTATGCTCGCCGTATATTCTCCTTAAGATCTTTCTTTCCCATACCAGCAATTTTGACTCTTTTCTTGTCCCCAGCTTCCACACTTCACATCCATATGTAACGATTGGCCTCAGTACTGTTTTGTATACTTGTATTTTTGCTTTTCTCGATACATATTTTGATTTCAGGGTGGATGCTAGAGCTCCTGATGCTTTATCTCCTCTTATCAGTCTTGTTTTTACTTCCTCTTCTTCTCTTCCATCATCTGTGATCTGTACCCCTAAATATGTGACTGATCTAACTCTTTCCATTTCCAGTGCTTCTTCACCTTGTCGTTCAATCACTAAATTTTCGTTTCCTGTTGTGCTAACTTCGTTCCTTATCACCATATATTTTGATTTTTTGCCATTGATGTGCAAACCCGCTTCCCTCGCCTTCTCTTCAACTTTCTTTGTTATTTTCACCAGATCCTCTTTATTGTTCGCTAATAATACTAGATCATCAGCGTAAGCCATACATTAATATTTTTTATTTATTATACTTCCCGTTCTGTTTATTTTGCTTCTTCTTAATACGTATTCGAGAACTATGTTAAAAAGGCTCGTTGAAAGTGGGTCACCTTGTTTCACTCCGTTATTGACATCAAAACTCTCCGATGTTCTACCTTTCCATTTGACTTTGTTTGATGTGTTTCGAAGTGTCATCTGCACCAGTTTAATCAGTTTTCTTGGTATTCTTAAATTTTCCATTGCCTTGAAAATCATTTCTCTTTTTATTGTGTCGTAAGCCTTTAGGAAATCAATGAACGCAATATGTATCTCCGTATTGTATTCCCGGCACATATCCTGGGTTTCTTTTAATATAAATAACTGGTCAGTAACTGAGCGGCCCGGTCTGAATCCTGCTTGATATTCTGCTATTTCCTTTTCTGCATACTTTTGTAATTTATTTCTTAGCGTTATTGCGAGTATTTTGTAATTTGTGTCCAGAAGCGCTATCCCTCTGTAATTATTGAAAACCGACTTCTCTCCCTTTTTATATAAGGGGGTTATTACCGCTTCCGTCCATTCTCTTGGGATCTCTTCCTGCTGCCATATTTTGGTGATTAGGTTGTGCATTTCAGTAATTAGCTCCTCCCCTCCGTTCTTGATTAACTCATTCTTTATTCCATTTTCCCCGGGGGCTTTTCCATTTTTTGTATTTTTCAGTGTGGCTATTATTTCATCTCTTGTTGGCGGCTCTATGATTTCTATTTCCATTTCATCTTCTTCTATTATTTCAGGACTGTTTTTTCTCTTGTGCTCTTCTTGTTCTTGACTTGTGACCTCTTCTCCATTTAGTAGCTCTTGAAAATACCTTTTCCAACCCTTTATTATATGCTCTTCTTTCATCTTGCTCATCTTTAAAAGCTATTGGTGTTTGTCGGTAACCTCTTCTAGTTTGCTTTAGTTCTTGGTAAAAATTCTGTATTTCTCCATTTTTATAGTATTCTTCTGTCTGCTCTGTTCGTCTTTGCCAGAAGTTTCTCTTTGCTTCTCTGAAAATTCTTTTTGTCCTCCTTCTTTGATTTGCATATTCTGCTTTATCTTCCGGCTTTCCTGTACATATCATTTTCTTTCTTGCTTGTAGTTTCTTTTCTCGTTCCCTTTCACAGTCGGTATTAAACCATTTGTTAGTCCTTTTCTTTTTTCGTCTTTTCGTTAGCGATTGGTCTGCTGCACTCTTTATCGTTTCCTTAATCCCCTTCCAAATTTCTTCGATAACATCTTCATTCTTTTGTTTTTCTTTTAGCTGTGCTTCTATTTTTGCCTCATATTCCTATTGTTTTTCTTCTTGCGTTAAACACTCTACCTCGTATTCTGGTTTTCTTGCTTTATTAGGCTGTTTTTCGGTTTTCTCATAGTTGCCTGCCATTAAAATTGTCACTAAATAGTGGTCTGAGTTTGCGTCTTCCCCTCTTCTTGATTTTACATTAATCACCATTTTCGTATGTTCTGTTTGTATTAATACATAATCCACTTGGTTGATAGTTTTGCCGTCCGGCGATACGCAGGTACCTTTATAGATCTCCTTTCTTTGGAAAAGGGTGCTTACAATTCTACAGTTTTTTCCCGCTGCAAATCCGATTAGTTTTGTTCCATTTTCGTTAGTTTCAGCGTGTTTACTATACTGGCCTATTGTGGGCCTGAAAGTTTCTTCCTTACCAATTTTGGCATTGAAATCGCCTATAATCATTTTTATTACTTTGGTTTGACTGCAGTTTGTTCGATCATAAAGGTTTTCTAAACTGTCGTAGAATTCATCCTTAATTTCTTCTTCCTTATCTTCTGTTGGGGCATGACCATTGATGATGACTATAGTATTCCTCCCCATCTTGATTGTTATATAACACAGTCTTTCACTTATTGGTACAAAACTTCTGACCTTGTCTTTTAACTCCTTTGATATTAAAAAGCCAGTTCCAAAAACCCGTTTTTCGCTTCCACTGTTGAAGAATATATACTCCTCCAGAGATATTTCAAAATTTTCCTTTTGTTTCTTGTAATGCTAAAACTTTTAAATCGTTCTTTTATTGCTCCTTCATAGTTTGATCCTTGTAGATTCCATGTACCCATTTTCCATCGTTTTTGTTTCTTCGCCATTTTTTGTTCCTTACTCTTCCCGTTTGTTCTAATTTTCAGTTCCGCAGTTATTTTGCCCAGCTCTCATTTTCATTTTCACTATTTCTCTCTCTTCGTAATCGTAAGAGTTCTATCGCGGTGTATACTACTCTCTTTTTGCCCATTTTCCTATACAATGCATTTTTTTCCCTGTCTATTGTTTCTTCTCGTTTTGTTGTCTCCGTTTTTAAATTGCTTATTTCTGTTAGACTGCTTTTTATCCCAGCTGTTGCCTTTGTAGTTCTTTATGCAGTTCTGTTTGTAGCAGCTGCATTTCCGCTAGCCCTTCCTGGAGTATTCTTGCTAGATCTTCGTTTTCCATTTCCGGCGCTTATTTATATTCACGTGTATGCACTCCTTTAGTTTATTTAGTCTGATTTGGGATGAACCAATCGTGGCCTGTCCTCGTGTGACGTTCGCGCGCGTGACTATGACGTCTGCGTTGCGTCAGAGTGTGCGCTAATGACACAGTTTAATTCAGTCTTATCCTTGTTGATTCTTTTGTTTCTCTGTTCACTTCTTTCACTTTTCACTAATTATTAACTTTTCAGTTTTTAATTTTCACTTCACTTTGGTTAGCATTTAATTTTACGCCAGGGGCGAGGCCGCGGCTGACAGCTAATCGTCGCCGCTCCTTTATCTCACTGATTCCGCGATTTTGCAACCTCGCAATCGCGTCCGTGTCCGTGACCGATAAAGCAATACACACGTTAAATCCAAATCGGTGTTGGTTTCTGATTTGTCTGTTCTGTCTAGGATTATCAACTGACCAAAAATGTTCATTATTTCGGTTAAACATTCCTAAATTTGAGAAATGACATTCATCGGTCCAGATTATTTGACTTAAAAAATTTCTGTTTTGATTGGTCCTTTCTAATAACCAATTGCAGAAATGTAAACGTCTCTCAGTATCACCCGCATGTAACGTTTGGCTGATATGTATTTTATAGGGTTTCATATTAGCGTTTTTTAATATTTTTCAAGCTGTACTTCGGGGCATATTTAAATTTTCAGAAATTTCTCTAGTTGAAGTAGTTGAATTATTGGTAATCTATAATAAACATTAATTAAGGAAATATTCAGTTTAAAGTTAAAAAAATATTTCTCAAATAACCGCATCTCTGTTTTCTTGTAAAATTCTTGTTCTATAGGTCTGTCTAGGTTTTTCGAAACTCCCATATTCGGATAAATTCCGGTGTAATTTAAAAAAATAAGTTTCATTTGGTTGATGTCTTTCAGGATAACTTTCCGAATAAACAGAAGTGTTTCTAACATTCCTATTGCAAGCGTAATAAATCTGCATCATATCACCCTTCTCTGCACGAGAAAAAAGCATTTTACAGCAACACTTCGAAACAGTTTATTACCTGATGCAACTACACATTTTTTGACAGTTTAAAACGGTTCGTTTGTTGATTTTCCAATGGTATCTTGATTGTAAAAAAACCTTGAATTGAAAATTTCACCTTTATTAATGAGTGAAACATAGTCAGATTATAAATTTTTGAAATCAGGAAAATAATTCCCTTCTATTGGTGTATAAATCCAAAATGGCGAGCATAAGAACTATAAAAGTTGATGGTTGAAAAGAAACGAAAATTTATGACCGTCGTCATATGGTGAAGAAAAAATGGCTGTAGAAAAGTGGTTTCAGTTTTTTCCTAGCTTGCCAAATAAGAGCAATAAAAAATCAAAACGAAAATTTAAGAATTCATTTTTTTTTCAAAAATTTCAAAAACGAAATAAGATTTTTTTGATTTCTTAATGGCATATTGTTCAGCTTAAAAAATCTCAGATTTGCCAAATTTAAACTTACCCTATGTCATTTATAATAACTGAGATCCCCATGGTTGCCCTCGAATTAGAAGCACCCTTTATATATATTGTTAAAAAACTCAATTACCTTGTGGTGTAGGGTTATATTTATATCTGCTGCATTATCTATAATATAACAATTCTAACCATACTAAATTACTGAAATAAACTAATTTTTACATGTATCTTAACACTAATCGCATTTACACTAATAACATACATTATATTCATATAATAAAAATATTAACTATACAGGGTGTTCCAGAAATAAGTGCGTAAAAAACTGCAACATCCTGATGGTGGGAATTAACCCAAAAAGTTAGAATTTTTTTATTCTGAACATTTTGAAATTTGATTTAAAAACCCCTTTATCCGACCTAAACACGCCGGCTTTCAGAAAGATATACTTGCTAAAGAAATACGTTCAAAACCGACTAGATTTTTGTAATGTTGCTCTGGTTATTAACAACAGAAATTAATAGTAAATAAAACACTGCTGAAGTCTGTGATTTGAATCTGACACAAATTGTTAAAAATCCTTAACCACACAAATGTTTAACAACCACAAATACATATTTCGACAGCTAAGCTGCCATCGTCAGTAGCCTTGGAGAGAAAAACTAACACGACAAAGTTGGCCGAAGATATGCTCTTCACCAAATCACCAGTGAAAGTCGTGTTAGTTTTTCTCTCCAAGGCTACTGGCGATGGCAGCTTAGCTGTCAAAATACATATTTAGCAGTTCATAAATATTTGTGTGGTTAGGGGTTTCTAACGAATTATGTAAGCAATTAATAGGACAACAATAGTAAAGTAGAAAGCGGTAGTGCACTGCGTTTTTTAGGTAAAACTTTAATAATTTTTAATTCAGCAAAAAGATTTTGATGGTTATTTCAGAAACTGTGTTAACTCATTGGCTCCTTTTATAGGTTTTTGTTTGAGCGCTTATTTCTGGGACACCCTTTATACACAAAACATATAAATTAGTTTTTTGAAGTAATTGCTTGGTAAAATTTCTAACAATGAATTGGTTATAAATAATAACGAAAAAATGTAATAGTTTGTGAATTCAAATACATCGGCGTGGCTTTTAGTAGTATAGATATTAGGAACTATTTTATCACTTACAAAAAACTTTCTTTGAATAGAAATAAAATGTAATTGGTTGCGAATAACATAAATTGCTTTAATCGAAAAAAGTAAAATCATTTTTGAAACTGAAATATTATTCCACAAAGGAGAATTTGAATAGTATAAACACTGCCCTCCTAAGGAAGAAGGTCCTATCTGCAAAATTTTCGATTTTGAGTTATTTGACTCTATGTATAGTATGCACTGTTTTGTATCATTCTACTAAGCAAGAAAGTCCTAACTACACTCAAAGTCTATGAAAACGCACTAAATAGCTTGTCCTACGTGCGGATACATCCTTGACTGCTAGACCTAAATGTCGTATCTACATGTGCTACGCAAGAACATCTAATCTGCTTAATTTTGTGCAGTTAGGACGGGTTTGCTTGGTTAACTATCATAGCTGCAGCAAGTCTTGTTGGTACACTTACGGGCATGCGAAATTATGCACACTCCAGCAATTTTTTTTGATCACTCTCTATATTATAAGTTGTTGAATTCATATTAACAATCAGAACAAGACTACGGTTTTTCGCATGTACGTGTCTTCATATGTATAACAAAATAAAAATTAAAAATAAAAATGCTGTTTTATATTTACAAACAAAACACAAAAGGGTTATATTCTGTAGTAGTGAATCACCCGAGCTACGCTTCGGTTCGTTAATTTAAGAGAGATTCATTAATATAAATTTAAAAAAGGCTACATCGGCCGGGAATCAAACACAGGGCGCCCGCATGGCAGGCAAGCATTCTACCGCTAGACAACTAAAACATGGTTGAATAAAGCGCTGCTATAATGGTATATGAACATAGTGAATCACCCGAGCTACCAGCCCACCGTGACAGACGCTTTGCTCCGCTGCTTAAGAGGATTTAATTAAATTAAAACTTTTTCATACTTTTTTTTAAAATAAAAACCCGCCTACGATCTAAGTCTAAAAATTTGCAAACTTTTAAGTCATCATACAACTTAATCGGTCTTCGGAGGAGATATCGAACAAAGATACAAACAAACATACAAAGAGTGCAACGATTTTATGTTCAAAAATAAGTCCTCATATGTGAGACTACCTACATAATTTTTGTGGGCAGTTTTATATCCACATACAGAACAAGACTAAGGTTTTTCACCAGCATGAGTCCTCATATGATTGACTAAATTATTTTTCTTGGCAGATTTAAATTCACAAACAGAACAGGAATAAGGTTTTTCACCTGTATGAGTACTCATATGTATGACTAAACTCTGTTTCTCAACAGATTTATATTCACAAACAGAACAAGAATAAGGTTTTTCGCCCGTATGAGTTTTTTTATGTCTGACTAAATTACGTTTCTCAACAGTTTTATATTCACAAATAGAACAAGAATAAGGTTTTTCGCCTGTATGAGTTTTTATATGTGTGACTAAATTATCTTTCCTGGCAAATTTATAATCACAAACAGAACAAGAATAAGGTTTTTCACCTGTATGAGTCCTCATATGTTTGACTAAACTGTGTTTCTCAACAGATTTATATTCACAAACAGAACAAGAATAAGGTTTTTCACCTGTATGAGTCCTCATATGTCTGACTAAACTCTGTTTCTCAACAGATTTATATTCACAAACAGAACAAGAATAAGGTTTTTCACCTGTATGAGTACGCATATGTATGACTAAACTCCTTTTCTCAACAAATTTATATTCACAAACAGAACAAGAATAAGGTTTTTCGCCTGTATCAGTTTTTATATGTGTAACTAAATACATTTTGTGGGCAGCTTTATATTCACAAACAGAACAGGAATAAGGTTTTTCTCCTGTGTGCAACTTCATATGCCTAACTAAGCTATCTTTTCTGGCAAATTTATAATCACAAACAGAACAAGAATACGATTTTCCGCCCGTAAGAGGCTTCGAAGGTGTAACCAAACTCTGTGCTGTTGAATTTTGGATCATATCATTTTGGTCTTTAATTTCAAGCTCATATTTAATATCACTTTCTGAATAATCACTTATGTCATTATTGCTTTCAATGACTTGTTTGATAGAACATTTCTTAATATCTTCATTGCCATCTGAGTCTATTAATATATTTGGTGAAGTTGCTGTTGAACTATAAAACTTATTATATGCTGTTCCGTAATTAGTGGTCATCATAGGTAGTTTTATGTCGACTTGAGCAGTAATAAATTTTTGCTCAGTAATATATGATTATTGGAACTTTTGAGATTGCAACACCTGGAACAAGTAAGTATTATTAAAATGAGCAAATTACAGATAATTATATTTTCCGCCAATCGTACTAGAACTGACACATTATTGACAACATATTGTTGAGCAAAGTCAGACATTCCATTACATCAGCTGTTGCTAGGTAATTTACAATAAAACTGTACAGGAATAATATTCCCGGCTTAGACAGAGAATATTCCAGTACAATTTCCTAATTTTTTTAATTATTCTGGTACGATTGGCGGAACGATAGTATGTGTATCTTGGACAAAAAGCAACATTCCCAGACCCCTGTGTTGTTGGGGTCGGCATTCACCTCGCCCAACAATATTCACAGTCATCTGGGAATGTTACGCTTTTCGTGCTAGATACACAATGTACTATTATTTTATTTTAGAACCATAGGCTTGTTTATTGGCCCACAAGGGGTGTATAACGTTGCTAAGCAGTACAACAAACAATATAGCAACACAAACAATCTACACAGTAACCATAGTAAACAGAAATTTTACACTGCCGGCATAACGACGCCTGTGCTCAAAATACTGAATCCTAGAACTTTGCCCTTTTTGAGAACCAAAACGAAATAAAATGTTATATATACGAAGTTCATAATCAAAGTTACAACTTTCAAAAAATTTAAAGTATTCCGCATAATTTATTGAATATGCTCTTAATACTTAAATAACTATTATACACTGTGGTTTTTTAATCTCGTTACAACACATATTACGTGCATTGTTTTTTCATGTGTTTAGAATTTTGATAACATTTTAAATAAACTAATTTCATAGATGCCACTGCGGCAACTATGAAACTAGTTTATTTCAAATGTTATTAAAATTGTAAACACTCATAAAAAAATGATGCACGTAATATGTGTTGTAACGAGATTAAAAAATCACAGTGTATACTGTTTTGTAAAGAAAACTGCAGTTATTTTAAAACTAATATTCTAAATAGAATAGTTATATGTATAAAGGACGGAAAGAGAAAGTTAACACCTGATGACAAAGTTTGAGGCCCGACTCATAACGGAAGGCCTTATTCGTCCAAGGGTGAAAACTTTCTTTGGGCCTCAGGCACATACAACGTTTTAAGTACAATTGCGTCCAAATGCACTACTAAAACCGTTTATTCTGAATACACTCTTGGGAATATTTACACACTAAACCTTGTAACAAGAAAACTATTAGGTGGTGTGTCACATGTTTTGAATTTTTTAATGAGAAAATCTTCAGAGCCACTTTCTGTTGAAGGTATTCCATTTTACAGTATATCACGTTTAGTGATGCGACGAGCGAATATTACCAACCGAATATTCCTATAAATTCCGTAACTTACGGTAATATTCGCTCACCCTCAAAGGAATATTCGCTTTTTGGTAATATATTACGGAAATATTACGGTTATATTACCGAGCACATTCGCGGTAATATTACCCGAATACATTCGCGTTAGCTTCTGTGTACTTCCCCGGCATTCGTCGCTGAAAATTACAGAAGCACACTCGTGCTGTATCGTTGCGTGTTGTCGGCCAGCAGTCTGTCGTAAGAAACCAACGCATTTGCTGCTGTTTGTTTCTGATTCTTTAGGCGGTTGTAGTAAACCAAAGTGCTAAGTGTTACTTATAAAAATATAAGATATGCCTAAATATAAAGAACCCATATGGCATTACTTTAAGGAAAGGTCATTAAATGGGAAAGATTATAATTATGACTGTATTTTTTGTGGTCAAAAATATGATGCAGGAGCATTTGACTAAATGTCACAAATGTCCAAAAAATGTAAAACAATTTTTTTTTAAAATATAACGCAGGTAAGATGCTTTTTAAAACATTTTCTCGGTATATTTAAAAAAGATCTTATTGAGCGGTTTTATTTAGCTTGCCCCGTGTGTTGTTGGCTCAAATTTAGTAATTAAAATTTTACCCCCTTTCTGTTGACCGATTGATCTGAAATTTGGTACCCGCATTTAGTTCTGATGACAATACAATTATGTATGTTCAGTATCATTGTAAATCAAAGATGGCCGCAACCACAAAATGGCGGATTACACGTTACAGAAAGTAGATTGGGACGCGATGAAAATCGGAACTAATGTTAGTCTCGTAATTTTCAAGTTTCGTATTGGTAACATTTTTACATCTATCATATTGACATTAAATTGTTAACTTTATTTAAGCTAAATGACACAATAAATCAGAGGCGTACGCAACATTGTGGTATGGTGTATTAGCAGTTCTTGAATGTTAAAAGGATTGCGGAAATAATGATGTACGTTGAACAACCAGGCTCTGCTAAACCTTCTATCCCAGCAACAGCAATTTCCACACTTTAAAACATAAAGAATCTGTCATATGACGTTAGTCACTGCGCAAACGAAATCTCTCTACCCATCGTTACTGTTTACTTGTCATTTAAAATATAACCTAACTTTGTATGTTTTTGACAACTTTCCACATATTGCCAATTCATCAAATTAGAGACCCTAGAAATGAGAGACTGGCCATTTACCGGAAGTAACTAGATTCCCCTAGCAAAATGTTGGCGGCAGTGGTCCCGAAAATGGCGACCGTGTCAACTCAGCTGTTGTACCAGATTTGTGCGTTTCAATTAGGTATTTTGTGATTTCAATCAATGTAAGTTATGTGAGTAACTACTTACTAAATAATGATAATTTGTATTTGTACTGGAGATGGACAACATGGTTCATTTCTAAGAACCGCTCGCTCACTAGAATGAACTAGTTCTTTTTTTTATAGCTCACCAGCTTTCCTGCACCCGTTTGGAAAGGGGCCTAATAGAATATTATATTAAAAATTACAGATTTTCTAACCTTACTCCACATAGTAAGTAAACAAGTTAGTACTCATATTTAGCTGGAAAATTGTAAATAACAGTAAATCTATAATGTGAAAGTAATCAATAATTCACGTTTGTATTTTAGAAAATGCCACCTTGCTGTGTTCCTGGTTGCTCTAATCGCCAAAGTAAATATGCAAACATTTACGTGGCTAGGTTCCCAAAAGACGTAAATAGACGTGAATTGTGGATAAAAAACTTAGGAATACAAAACTGGCTACCTAAACCTCATTCAGGCATATGTGAGGTAAAATATTCCTTTTATTTGTTAAATTAGAAGAGTATTTTTAAATCCTTTGGTCAATTTCAAAAATAATTATTATTAGGCCCATTTCGAAGAGGATATGTGGGAAAAAATACGTGTTGATGGAAAGAAGAAGCTGAAAAACACAGCAGTCCCAACAATTTTCTTTCATCAGTTGCAAAAAAGTTACACAGAAAGTGATGTAAGTTATTGAAAAAAATCTATATTTAAAATAGTCGACTTTAATTAATTGCTTATACAGTGCATTTTGCTTTAAGTTGACCAAATTGTTTCACATACTAAAATATGTGCCTCATCTTAATTCATTTTGTGCAATGAAGGTGAAGTCAATTTTTGTTAATAAATCAAACAATATATGCAAAATGCCCATTGTTGTAGTAACATGAACATATTTTAATTAATTATTTTTTTGTTAAAAGTTAAAATTATAATTGAGGGAGTAGTACTTTATTGAAAAATTGAATAGATTATTGTATTTTTTTATGATAAAATTTTAGTTTTATTAATTCAAAAATTTGTGACAATATTTGAATTTTATTAGCAGCTCTTACAAAGGATTTATGAATAATAATTAAAATTCTCAACTTTAAATTTTGTTATGTTATTCTTACAGACATTTTTATACCTTGCTGTATTTGCAATTGTACAATACTTTTCCAAGTTAAAGAATATGTTTTTATGTCGTTAGTTTCGGTTTCTTATTGTTGATACACTAAGATTATATTTTTTACGTGCAGACACAAACTCTTCAACCGGAACCACTGGAAAGTGAAATTGCAATACTGAAAAGGATGTTGGAAGAGGCAGAAAAAAACTTGACTAGAGTAAAAGAAGAGTTGAAATTGGCAAAAAAAATTATACACACGACTGAACAATCAAACATCAAATTAAGGAAAAACAACAGAAAGTTAAGGAACATGAACAACAACTTGTTAGTTAGTCAAAATCGTTGGAAGTGTATGATGAAGAAAATGTTGACAGACGACCAAGTGAGAGTTCTCACAAGACGATCAACACGTGGATTTGAGTGGTCCAACGACACAATAAAGAAAGCACTCCGACTAAAATTTTCGTGCGGATCGAGTGGTTATGAGGAGTTGCGAGCCCAAAACATGCCTTTACCATCACCACGCACTTTGAGAAGGAAACTGGAAACAATTGAATTCGAGCCAGGAATATCCGACCACATTTTTAAATTGTTGGAGGACAAAATTTCAAAGACGACAGAGACAGGGACTGCATGATTGCACTTGACGAGATGAGCATCATTGCAGGGCGACAGTTCGATCCATCAACAAAATCATACTGCGGGAGTTCCTCTTTTCCAACCACAAAAGGTTGAAAAAATATGTATTATAATGTGAGGTTTCATCAGTACTTAAATTATTTTGGCTAGTTTTTATAAACTATTGTTTAAGTACTGATAAAACCTCAATCATAATATTAAAGGGAAATACCTTCACCCCAAGATACAACCTTTTTAATAAGTCTTCTTAGAAATTATTGTTTATGTTAGAGAAAACTGGAAATCCAGTAAAAACCTCAAAAAGGTGGATATACTTTCTTCCTTGAAACTCGACTCTTGTTACCACTTTCTAACATTTACTGTATTTCCAGCTTTCACTGTAACAGATTATTTACTTATTTCTTTTTTCGATATAGGAGAAGAAAATGCTGATGGTACTCATGGCATGGTTTTTGTAATCGGTGGTTTGTTTTCTCGTTGGAAGCAAAATGTTGCTTACCTTTATACCCCTGATAGTTTTGATGGAGCATTATTGAAACCAATTATGTTAACGATTGTTCAGCGAGCTGAAGCTATAGGGCTTCGTGTGCACCTTGTAACAAGTGATATGGGGCCTGTTAATTCAGCTCTTTGGAGATCTTTTCCTGTTTGCATTGCTGGACGTTACTCTGAGATTGTCAATTCAATTCCTCATCCTGTTGACAATGAACGAAGACTGTGGTTTGAAGCAGATCCAGGCCATCTTTTTAAAAACTTAAAGTTTTGTCTCCTGAACAATCAAGTTATCTTATTACCTAATGAATTCATTAAAACCAATAATCTGTCATCTTCAATCGTACGTAGCTCACATGTGCAAGAACTTGCTGAATTGCAAGAAAATTTAGACATGAAATTAGTACCAAAAATCCGAATGGACGATCTTAGCAGTGGTACCTTCAATAAAATAAAAGTAAACAAGGCTAAGAACTTGCTATCGCGAGATGTAAGTGCAGGTTTGAATTACATTGCTAATGAAAACAATAATATGGAGTATTGTGCAACAGCTACGTTCATTGAAGTGGTGGCAAAATGGTTCTCCCTAGTTACATCACGCAACTCAACATTTGCATTAGGTAAAACAGCCGGTAATGAATTCTCAGAAAAAAAATTTCAGGAAGCAATCGCTTTTTTGCAATCAATTATTGAGCTTTTTCGTGATATGAAGGTTGGAAATAATTCATTATTCAAACCTGTACAACGTGGTGTGATGGTAACTACGAAAACTGTAATTGAATTATCACATTATCTTATCAACCAACGTGGCTACAGATATGTTTTGACCGGCCGATGGACATCTGATTGTGTAGAAAATATTTTTTCTTGTATACGGGAAAAACAACCAATCCCAACAGCACTTCAATTTAAACAAAATTTAAAAGTAGTAGCAATATCAAAATATCTGAGGCCACTAGAAAACACGAGCTAGGAAGACGATGATAGAATTATTGTCGGGGATTTTTTAAATTCTAGTAATAAGAAACAAATGAAGGAAAAACTGTTGCCACCCATTCCTGACTGTACAGGGAGGGAAATCACATTGGGTAACATAGAAATGAATGTACTTTATTACAATGCCGGTTACATACTGTCTCGAATCGCAAAGAATAACAGAACGTGCAAATCCTGTTTAGATTCCGCAGGATCGCCTACTCACAAACCAACTACACAATTTGCAAAATTCATCGTGTTAAGAAAATATCGAAATAACACCCTTTTCTTTGTCAATGATGATGTTTTTAGCTACTTCCATAAAATGGAAGTGATTTTTCGTCAACACAAAGAACATTTGCAAAACTTTAGTTCGTCAACGTACAACTTACTAGATTTTCTATTTACAAAAATGAAAGGCATTGAATGTGAGAAATTGAAAAATTGTCACAAAATAAAATCAAAAATTACAACACGTTTTTTTCGATTTCGCTTGCAAATAGCAAACAGAAAAGGGTCCTTATCAAAAACAAATTACAGCAGTAAGACAATGGCAATGCACGTCTTGTTTAAATAATTTTTTTTAAGTGTGTTTTTATTTGCAATCTGTTATACATACACAAATAACATTAAGCAAATATGAGGTGATAAAAACGGTTTGACATGAGAGGTAGAATCCAGTGACATTGCCTCTAGCAATTACAACTACCTATACTCGGGCCGCCGAACAGATAGAGTGAAGCAGGCAACCCAAATAACATATTACAAAGGTCACTTGATAATATTTTAATTATCATTACTCAAAAGGATCGGAGATGCCGACCCTTGTAATTAGAACTAATTTCAATAATTGTCATTAAATAACTTTTTGAGGTTATGATGCAAATAGAAATGTCAACCAACTTAAAAGTCAAGCCTGACATTTGCGCACTTGTAATTGAAAATGTTTAAGCCTGTGGCCTGGCTCTTCCTAAATCTCATTATTGGCTACGGCGTCGAAACCAAAACACGTTGCCCGTGATATGGTTAAGTTTGTAGCGTTTTTTCTTTGGAGTTCCTTTATTCAACCATTTACAAGGACTAAATTGTGCATCTCTACTGCTGTTTTCACAGTTACATATAAGTATAAAATATTGACTTGTAAAGTAGTCTCTTAAGGAACTTTTAATTATTCGTAGAGCTGCCTGCATTATGGGTAACCGCAAGAAACTAATTCGTAGTCAAGAACGTGAAAGAATCTATAGCGACTATTGCAATTTTACTCAGTCGTTTTGCAAGAATGGGTGACTAAAGCAACCGATGTTGGCTTAAATACAGTTAAGCGAATTGTTAAAGGAGCCTAACAAAGTGGCGGAAGAAAATTTACTTCTCCAAGAAAACAAATTACTAAACTTACCCCAGGTCATCTGTCGATCAATATAAAGAAGAAGTAATCCCAAGTGTGATCTATAACTTTGCCATAAAAATACAATGAAAGCTGTATTCGAAGTCGAATAAAATGAAGGGGGTGTTAATTTCACTGAGAAATTACATTCCTTTAGGCGATTGGTACATAAAATAGGTTTGCAATAAAGAAAATGTCAAGACAACAGGCACACGTTCTAATAGAGAAGAGAGAAATTCCAGCAAATTGTGTTGAATTCTTAAGATAAAATATAAAGCCGAATGCTGAAATATTGTGTACAGGGTTATTCATTATAAATTACCCACCCCTTATCATCGTTATTATTGCCTATAGAAAAAAAAGTTTTAAATAAAAGTTATGTGGTTATAACTGAATTTTGTTAAAATGCTATCAAAAGTACAGTGGCGTGCATAATTAAGGGGATACAAAAAAGTAATATATTTTTTTAAATGGAACACCCTGTATATTATTAAATTTTTGGAATGATCTTTCTTTCCTGATTTCAAAAATATACCATATGTTACCCCTACCTTATACCGTTTTTGAGTTATTAAACGTCGAATATCATTAACATTATTAAAGTAAGCTATGAAAATAACAACTACTTTGTTTGAAAGTGACATTTCTTTAATGAAATGATCAAAATGGTTTATAGTGAGGAAGAAAAAGTTCAAATATTTACTTGTTATATACAAAATAACAAAAATAAACGTGCAGCAAAAAGAGCATACAGGGTGTTGTATCCAAATCGTCCAACGGTAGGGGTAACATATGTTATATTTTTGAAGTCAGGAAAGAAAGATCATTCCAAAAATTTAATAATATACAGGGTGTTCCATTTAAAAAATATATTACTTTTTTGTATCCCCTTAATTATGCACGCCACTGTACTTTTGATAGCATTTTAACAAAATTCAGTTATAACCACATAACTTTTATTTAAAACTTTTTTTTCTATAGGCAATAATAACGATGATAAGGGGTGGGTAATTTATAATGAATAACCCTGTACACTGATGAAACGTACTTGCATAGCTTCCATACTGTTCTAAATGTTGTGATGATGGTACAAACAATTGTTTTAAATCCCCCGTCAGTAAAGCGCAAGAATTGATTATTCTTCATGCCGGAGGTAGAAAAGATTTCGTACCAAATTCATTCCTGACATTTTCTCTATTGAAAACCCATTTTATGTACCAATCGCCTAAAGGAATGTAATTTCTCAGTGAAATTAACACCCCCCTTCATTTTATTCGAATTCGAATACAGCTTTCATTGTAGGTCTCTTTTTATGGCAAAATTATAGATCACACTTGGGATCTTTATATTGATCGAGAGAAGACCTGGGGTAAGTTTAGTAATTTGTTTTCTTGGAGAAGTAAATTTTCTTCCGCCACTTTGTTAGGCTCCTTTAACAATTCGCTTAACTGTATTTAAGCCAACATCGGTTGCTTTAGTCACCCATTCTTGCAAAACGACTGAGTAAAATTGCAATAGTCGCTATAGATTCTTTCACGTTCTTGACTACGAATTAGTTTCTTGCGGTTACCCATAATGCAGGCAGCTCTATGAATAATTAAAAGTTCCTTAAGAGACTACTTTACAAGTCAATATTTTATACTTGTATGTAACTGTGAAAACAGCAGTAGAGATGCACAATTTAGTCCTTGTAAATGGTTGAATAAAGGAACTCCAAAGAAAAAACGCTACAAACTTAACCATATCACTGGCAACGTGTTTTGGTTTCGACGCCGCAGCCAATAATGAGATTTAGGAAGAGCCAGGCCAGAGGCTTAAACATTTTCAATTACAAGTGCGCAAATGTCAGGCTTGACTTTTAAGTTTAAGACATTCCCTTGAGGAACGCCTGCATGTATGGGATGTAGTGGTGTTAATTCCCCTTCCAGTTTCATCTGAAAGTATCTTTCATCTAGTTACAATTTTAGGACAGTGTAAAGTGTGCGAGGAAGCAATTTTTTTTATTTAAAATGCAATCCTTTGTGCCACACCTTGTCAAAGGCCTGGCCGACATCTAGAAAAGTTGCAGGGTAGTAATGTTTTTCTTCGTATATCCTATTTATAATGTTGACCAGTCAGTGTACTTGTTGTATTCTTGAGTGCTGCTTCTAAAGCCGAACTGGTGGTCTGGAATAATTTTATTTTAAGTAATAATTTCCCATTTTTTCCATTAGTTTAGAGAAGGATGGGAGTAAACTAATTGGGATGTATGATACAACCTCATGTTCTGGTTTGCCAGGCTTAAGTATTAATATTATTTGAAAAACTTTCCACTGCACTGGGAAGTAAAAGAGTCTGAGCACGGCGTTAAATATGTATATCGTGATCCCCACAGTGTATTTTTTGCGTTATAGTCTCCACCGGGCAAAAAGTGGTGTCCAAGCGAACCAAAGAATTCTATGAACACTTCTTTGTTGGCTCGGTATTTTGGTGGGCAATAAACTGGAGAAATAGCGAGCGGTCCTAGCCAGTCGGTAACTGCCATGCTAATTGCCTGTAGATACACTTTGTTGCATTTGGGAAGTTCATGGTGCTGTATGTGGTTTTTAATTACGACTAGCGTCCCTTCTCTGGCTCATCTATCAGCATTGGGGTGTTTGGTATCATAGACTATATATCCTGGTATTGTAAAATAAGATCTTTGCGTAAAGTGGGTGACGCTAATTAAGAGTATATCTATTTCATTTTAAAGTAGAAATACATTCACCTCATCTTTGTGGTTTGCAAATCCATTTGAGTTCCAGTGAGCTATGTTATACAACGGAGCCATTATTTGATAAGTGCCTCCCGGAGTTGTTTGACTTTTGTTGTAAGTTCATTAAGAGGGGGCCGTCAGACACGATTAATAACAGATGGCGCCGTAAGCGAAAAGCAGACCTTTCTAATAATGTCATTATTTTAAATTTAAATGAATATCTAAGTTTGGAGGAAACACTAAAGCCATGAAGAAATACCTATAATGGCAATAACAAAGTTTCAATGCGAAATGGATTGTTTTAATACAGTAACTCGTCTGAAATCATAAAAATTAAAAAAAAAAAACACCTACAAACATAATAATTTGTTATTGCCACTAGAAGGCTAACCACATCAATTACCTAAAATTTGAAATCAATCTATACAGTCTTTATTGAGAAAATGGAATTTTTGGGCAAATTATTGACAACTCCATGACCTCTACATGCCTTTGTGCATATAACGTTTCAGCTATTGCCACTGAGATGGCGCTGGCTATTATATGGATAGCTATACAGGTTACATAAAAATTTACACTTCCCATATCTTTTTTAATAACTGGAATAATTGCAATAAAGATTTGAATTTTTTTATGTAATACAGTAAAATCTCTCATAAGCAGACACCTTCGGGACTGTAAAAAAGGGGCGGCATAATGGAGATGTCTGCTTATAGTAAAAAGTAAAAATTAAACCTACTAATAGCTAGTTGATAATTTGTTACATTTTTTGCTTGATTATTTCCTTCATGCCTAAACTGGCCAATCATAAAGTCCGATTTTCTGTTGTTTATGGCATTACATAGTGAACAAAATCCTTGCTAAAACTTAGGGGTGATTAAAGCCCGCCAATTTGAAAAGGGTAATTTTGATTAGGATAATGGAATATCTGGCCTAGAACACTTTCCAAGTGATAGTAGCATCGAGTATGATGTATTTCACTAGTTTGACTTTCAGAACTAGGTACTTTCTGAAATATTGCTTGGTAGAAATTCATTTTCTGATGTTTTTGACGTTTACATTGACAAATATTTTAGAATTACTGAGCATCGCAGTGCTTCTTGTATTGCGTTATTATGGTAAACGAATACAAACAAACAAATTCATTTCGAGTCTGAAAATTGCAAAACGTCGCACCATTCACAATGAGTACCAGTAAAGATTTTTTGTAGTTCATTATTCGACAAAGCAATCAAAAATAGTGTCCCCGTCAATACAGGTACAACTAACAAATCAATATGGAGGCAATTCACAGCATTTGTGAAGAAAAAAAGTATACTTTGCACCAGACTGCATCAATGGAATATATTACTACTGTATTGAAAAACTGGGGGTTCAAGGTGAAATTGTTGTGGGAGAACATGCAAGACCAGAATCTTCCTGACAATCATGAATTGTTTACTAAAATTGAAATAGCTTCATCTATTGTACAAACTTTACCAAAAATAATTAATACCTACTATTCCTTACTCAGGAAACTATATTCAAAATAAAATGTAAATATGCTATTTTGATTTAATTTAATCTCATTCAAGAAATAATCTTTAAATATAGGTACCCCTCATACAATTAATTCAATCTTATCAAAATTATGCAAAACTACATTGTTAGCAAAATATTACTTTTGAGCAAATGTTTTCGTTATTAATTCAAAATAAAATCCCTCAACCTTAAATTTCCCAAACAACCAGCTTTGCATAATTTTAATTGATTAAATTCATAGTACTCGGGATATAACCTATGATTACCGATTTATTCTTCTTCGCTGATTCATCGGAAACATACAAGCAATATGAAACAAAGAGATATAGTATCTGAATTCAAACCGACATTGAAGTTGTACCTATATAACTGTATTTTATTTAGATACATAATAATTGTCAAAGTAGATAGATAACTGCTCATTTATTTACAAAAAAGAACCAACAGGGTGTAAAACAATGTTAACAAAATAGTTAAAATACACTGAGTTTACAATAAACATATTGAACAATTTAAAAATACCTGGCTTTACAAATGAGCACAATTTATCATAAAACAACCGTTCCCTTTTTATTTTTAAACATTTGAGGAGTATTTTCATTATCATTACTTAAATGAAATTAATAAAATTGTCTATGATCTTTTTAATTTTTTTCGCAACCAATATTTATAAAACTCCGTTATTGCTGTCCACATAGAACTCAAAATAAGCCGATTTAACCCAAATTACCTATACACAAAAGTCCACCCCTGAAATGATGAAAAATGCTTACCGCGTCTCTTGTATGAAATTAAAATAACAGGTAGGCTTTGAAAACATCATTTTTAAAGATTGACAGTAAATACAATGTGATTGAGGTCATCGTCCTGAGCCAAAGTGGTCTAGAATTTCCTCTTGACCTTGTACCTAAAAAAAGCTTAATAACATTTTAATTTCCTTATTTGAATAGATACTCACTTGATAATAATATGAATGATTCCTTTTCAAACGTATTATCGGTCCTTTCTTTTCTAAACAAATGCTACTTTGTTTCAAGTTTATCACCTCATCTATGGTAGTAGCTTCAATCACGGGCGGAATAGAAGCACTTGACTTCCAAAATTGCATCTTGTTCGACGATGCCTATAAAATGGTTCGAGTAGGTAAACTCAGTCAACATTTATAACATGGGTCCTTTAATAATGGGAATAGGAAAATAATATTTACCATCAGGAGATGCTCCTAGGAAACCATAATCTAAATCTACCCACAACTTTTAACATTATGGCAAGGGGTACCTATGTGGCCGTCTCTTTATTATCAAACATTGATGCTGTTAATCGTAATTGCCTTTTGCTTTTATAAATAGGATTTCCAAATTGCCCTACACAGTTTAGTGGAATATGGTCCCAACTCTACTACTGTGTTTCCAGTAACCGGACAAGGTTGCTTTGGAGTAGTGTCACATTCCACTCTTAATGGATCATTCCAAATTCTAAAATCAGAAATCACAGTAGAATATTAATTTACATACTTTGTTGTACTCTTACTGGCCATATTCCGAAGATGATGAGATGATATAACGCCATATTCCTTTTCCTGTAACTTTCTTAACTCCTGCTTCGTATGTCCTTAATTTCAGGTTTGGAGTCCTAAAACTGCAACAATGATCATACATAGATTCTATTCAATAGTTAATACCTGTTAAGCAACTTACAAAGAATTTCCATAATTACTGGTGATGTCATCAGTTTTATTGGGCCCTTCATAACTAATATTTTCTGTCAATAATCTTTGTGTGTATGTGATTTTATTTGATGATACAAACCAATCTAAAATTCTAACAATATCATGTTATAGCAACTAATGACACACAAAAATCACTTACTTATATTTCCACGCAACATCACTGCTACCAATAAAATCAACACTTATTCACTATTCACACGCACCGAAGGCTCGTTTGGTTTCAAATTGCGTTCGAAACTGCTGCACAGGCACAAATCGTTGAGTAAACACAGACAGCAAAACAAACTTGTGTCTCCAGGCCCAAGTAATTCTCAAGTTGCAATTTCAAATAAGCAATGCGAAAGTGCCATCTGTTATCGTGTAGTGGCAACCACCTATCATACTGCAGATTTCAACATACTAGTAGAGCCAAAAATAAATATTCTTAATAATATAGCCCCTATCTTAATAATAGAGTCCCTGTATATAGGTTAATATACAGGATCTCTACTTAATAATGAACATTACTGCCATCTTACGGCAATTTAATACGTCAAACTCTCCCACTCCTCTGACAGCCTGCTCTTAATTATTGTTTGTTGTATCGTTATAGTGTGTTGCAATGACATAATTATGTGATTTGCATTAGCTAGTTGAGTGAAGATTTGATTACTGTTTGAGCCTGTAGGTTTTCTTTGTCTTGTTGTAATGTTTTGGTATTTCCCTTAATTTGTATGTCGTTTATACTGCCGAATTAAATAATGCTACGGTTTTATATTAGTAATATATACAGTGTGTATCCGAAATACTTGTGTTAATTTTAATGCGTTAAATTTATGTATATATATATATATATATTTTAAACTAAATTAAAATTAGGAATAGGTTATCTACTAAAACGTATAGCTACCCGCCGGGGATTAAAAATATGCAGCAAAAGATTTCTCAGCTGTGCAAGAAACAGAACGTTGTCAAAAGAGTTTCATTGTTAAACGTTAACTTAGATACTGAACGACTCGTTCGGTCAAAATTATGGAGAAAAATTAAGATTTTTGCAAAATGCTGATATACCCTGTACTGTATACAGTGTGGTCCATTAAGTGTGCAACAAATGGGACATTTTTTTATTAGTTGTACAACCGAAATTTAAATACCGTAAAAGGTAATGCATGTTCGATGACCATTTTAGATGCATTTAGAATGGCTCCAAATCAAACAGCATACAGGGCAGGACAAAAAATATGAAATTGGTGAAAGAATAAAGTCCCCTTATTTAAAAAAATATAGCAAAATTTTATTGATAAAAGTTGTTTAGAATCAAAAATTATGCTCAAATACAAAATCACGGCCTCCTATTCGAATATTTATTCTTTTTTTGTAAAATTTTGTATTACCCCATTGGGATTTGTAATTAAAGACATTTAATAAACAAGAATTCGTAACAGATAAGTTTTAAAAAGTCAAACTGTCAAACTACAGATTCTTTTAGGGCTGATTAAATTTGATTTTCCCATAACTATCCGCGATAGTTTTCGTGTTTTGTTAATATCTGTTCTACATGAAACATTTTCATAAGAATTTGAAATAAAATTGTAAGCTTTAATTCAGAGTTTTTTTATATGTAAATTATTATTAGTAAAGCATTTGCCTTGTTAAAAAGAATATTTGCGAAATTCTAAAGTTCTGTTAAATATCGTTGCAAAAAACATGAAGTGGACGGTTACCTAAAAAAATATAAATTGAAGTAAATTGTACAAATACGCTTCAAGTTGATAAAAGTTATTTAAAAGTGATGTGGTTGTGGCTACTTTAAATACATATAAAATCAGAATAATAAAAATATGTATCATACGGGGCTGATAAAAAAATTTCCAAAGAAGAATAAAAATTCGAATAGGAGGCCCTGACTTTGTATTTGAGCATAACTTTTGATTCTAAACAACTTTTCTCAATAAAATTTTGCCATATTTTTTTAAATAAGGTAACGTTATTCTTGAACGAATTTCATATTTTTTGTCCTGCCCTGTATGCTGTTTGACTTGGAGCCATTCTAAATGCATCTGATATGGTTATCGAACGTGCACTAACTTTTGGCAGTATTTAAATTTCGGTTGTACATACAAGTAATAAAAAAATGTCCCATTTGTTGCACACTTAATGGACCACACTGTATATATTTTGTATGGAGGCTAAATTTGCACATATAGTATAAGTGGCATAACATTTTTGTGCTATCAACTAACAAAAATAAAATAACTGTTGAGTACTACCAAAATATTGTTTGCCTAATAAAGTGCGTAATTGTTGTTTTTTTATAGTAACCAAATACACAAGAATTTTCTATAACAGTTCTAGTACCGTTGTATTGATAATGGGCCTGTTATTTTGTTGTTGTTATATCAACCATCAAAGATATGGTAACTTGACCTTTTCGTCACAAATAAGGAACCCAAAAACAAGTAAAAATAGGTTGATAGCACAAAAAATATATACAACATGTTTAAGTTTAGAATGTAACTCAAAAATTGCATAATTATTAAAGCGCCACAAAGAAATTTCAGAGATTGTAAAGAGTGATCGAAAAAATGTCTCTCCGAAGTATGCCTTGGAATTTGAACGTATTTTCTCCTTACATCAAATTTTATTCTTGACAAAAGTTTGAAGCTTTCTGACGTTTAATGTTGAATGAAACTGTAACGTGACAATTTTTTGTTTTATAAGAATTTTTTTTCGATTACTCTAGAATAACAGATATGTAAATATAAAATTGTACACATAAAATAATTCATCAATTGACAAGACAATAAATTTTTATAAAAATATCTTAATTTTTATTTATTTTAATGCCATTAATGAAATACTCTTAATTAACACAAAATCATTATTTTTCAGTTTTAACAAAACTATTGGTTTATAGATTTAACATATTTTTGTTTAATGTAATATTGCAGGCTGAATGTAATATTTAACAAAATTTTGTCGATTCTACAAAACCATTAAATGATATTTACTGGTATTAGGCCGACTGAAAATTCTTAAACTAACTACATTGGAATCCCGAAGAAAGCGTGAAACCTCATTGAAGTTAATTGGAGTGTATAAAATATTAGCAGGCAAATATAACTGTGACCTACTATCTACCATTTTTATACATAATACCCCCTTCCATCTGCGATGGCACGGCATGTGTTTTAATAAACAACTTTAAAATCAATGCTATAAAATATATTCTAATATAATTGTAGATAAATATTATTCTTTTTTGCTTTTAATATGGTATCTGTATTTTGCAAAATAACTAGTCTATGATCACGGTTACACAGCTTATGCTGTTTGCCATGTATTAAAAAAAAATTAAGTTTTTATGTTTGTGTTGAATCAGTTTTTGCAAATTTTGGTTAATTAAACTCCTTTTTGACAAAATATTTTGTTGAAACAATGACATTTACTTGGTAAATAAACACATTTTATTAAAAAGGTTGCACTCTTTGTTAACTGTATAAAATGTTAATTTTCATTTCACTACTTTTTACTTTCTCGCATACGGTAGTATAGAGAAAGTATTGTAATCGTCAAAAAAATCGACTTCAAGATTTTGACGAATCTTGACGTTTTAGACCTCCTAGAGTCCGAAAAAAACATTTTTCGAATTATGTCTGTGTGTGTGTATGCGTGTGTGTGTGTGTGTGTGTGTGAACACGATAACTTAAAAAACGAAATAAGATAGACCCTTGAAATTATGTACATAGTCATTATTCAAAATTTGTAGATTCCTATCAAATTTTGAGCGAAATCGGTTAACCGGAAGTGGCACTTTACCTAAACAGGTAGCGGTACCTATTCAAATAAAGTACCAGTTTGCTTCGATATATTTGAACAAAATTTTTTACATACATTTCTTATGTAGAAAAACTACCAGATATTACATTTCAGCATGATCGGTTAACCGGAAGTGGCATTTTACCTAAACAGGTAGCGGTATCCATTCAAGTAAAGTACCAGTTTGCTTCAAGGTATTTGCACGAAATTTTGCACATACATTTATTATTGAGAAAAACTCCCAGGTATCAAATTTCAGTATGATAGGTTAACCTAAAGCGGCACTTTACCTAAACAGGTAGTGGTTACCTGAAAATGTAATTTTATCGCTGTTATGTATATACATTGCAATAAACTTTTCAAATTTGCTAGAAAACAATTAATTGGTAAAATCTTCTGTGAAAGATCATTCGTTGCCGCGCACCGCAATGCATGTTAAAAGGATCTCGATCGAAGAACATAATCGAACCCTACCTCTATCTGTCCATTAAGAGGTAATGGAACTTAAATCTGCCGCGTCCTCGTTCGTGGTTCCCGGGCAATGCGCGTATTATACATACACATACTTTCATATGTTTGTACAGGCGCGTAGCGAAAAGGCAGATAAGTAAGTTGTTTTGGGGCACAAAACTTAAAATAAAATTGTATTTACGCAGAACATTTTTAATGTAAACATAGATAGATACATATACAACTGTTAAACACCAATAGTTATCAGTACCAAGGCGAATGCGAGAAAGTCTAGGGAGCACACTCCCGATTTTTTTATTAGCACTTCATAGTAATCCAATATAGTAAATAAAGTAGCTTCAGATCTCTAAGAATAATATTTAATAACTTTTTTCATTGAGCGCATGTTAATTTCAATATTAATGAATTATTTTTCCTAAAAAGGATGGATTAATAGACGTCATTAATACACTGTTTTTGATTAATACACTCTTTTTCATTAATTAACTGTTTTTTAAAAAAGGATGGATTAATAGATCTATTAATACACTGTTTTTAATTAATACATTATTTTTTCATTAACTAACTGTTTTTGTGATTTTGACGTTTTGATGATATTTTGCATGGAGGTTAGTTGTATTAATCAATTTTTCACCACAAAAAAAATTTCGGTCAACGAAAAATTTTTGTAATCAACTCGTTTGTTAATGGGCAATTAATAATCTCAACTATTAAAGGCACTCACTCGCTATCGCTCATTCGTGCTTTATACAGTTTCGATTATTAATGGCCTTCATTAACACACTTGTTGGTTAAATAACTAATAATAGGTTCACTTTACAAAAACATACATCACCAGACCATGCTCTGTATCAGTACCAACATAACTACATAACTAACTAAAAATACACTACATAATATATGTAATTTAAACTTAAATTTCATATACATCTTTCCTTTTTTTAATTTAATAAACTTAATACATAGTTTATAAACAGTAGTCTTTAAACGTTTTAGGTAACGCTCTTATTCTATTAGGTCGAATAAACTGTCTTAGTTTCTACACCATCGCTTCACTATTTTGATCGCTCACTCTTGCGGGTTTTTTAGAATTACACTTTTCATCGCTTATTTCTCCACTTTCATTTATAGCGCTATTTTAACACTTTCTTTTACAATGTCATTTTGATGTTTTTCTAGTTGAAGTGATGTTGATGGTTACAGTATTGACATCATCTCTTCATTCCTTATCTTCCTTGATGTTTACCCTATTCCTTTGGTAAAGTTTATTGTTAACATCAACAATATAAGATCTATCAGATACCTTGTCTTGAATCTTTCCTGGTGTCCATCTTTATGCGTATCAGAACGTAGTTGAACGTTGACTTTATCTCCTACTTGCAGTTCTGGTAAGGCTTGCGTCTTCCCGTCATAATAATTCTTGTTTTCACGGCGTTTTAATTCTATGTGTTCTGTTACGTTTTCAACTATTTTTGGTTTTAAATTTACAGAAGGTATACCATGTCTGGTTTGTCTAGACATAATTTGTTGAACAGGGCTTGTTCCTATTTTTTTTGTTTAAAATTTTAAATATCTGCTTTTCTAAATTTGAAATCTGGTATATGTGTTTATTCACATCAGATGTATTTAATTCTAGTTCGTCATTATCTATAGCTCCCCTTGATAATATATCAGCTACGATGTTATCTTTACCTGCCACATATTTTAATTTTACATTGTATCTTTGTAACGTCATTAACATAGTCTGTAAGCATTTAGGAGCTTTAAGAAGTGGTTTATTAAATATGGCTAGTAATGGCTTCTGGTCAGTTTTTATGGCTACATTTGAATTACCAACAATGTACTTATAAAATTTAGTACAACCAAAATCAATAGCCAATAGCTCCTCAATCATCACATAATTACATTCTGATTTTGTTAAAGTGCGAGAAGCATAAGCTATAATACCATCACCCTGGAAAAATGCTACGCCTAAACCATTAGAACAAGCATCACATTCCATTGTAACAGGTTGGTTCAATTCAAAGTATTTTAATGTTTGATTATCCAAAGTCGAATCTTTTAGTTCATTGAATTCGGTAATTTCTGTTTCAGTCCATTTCCATTCTGAGCTTTCTAACAATAGTTTACGTAAATGAGCTGTCTTAGAACTATGATGTTTTATAAAACGACTCAAATAGTTCACCATGCCTAGAAATCTTTGTAAATCTGATTTGCTTTTAGGAGTAGGCATGTATTTAATTGCTAATACTTTTGTAACATCTGGTTTTAGACCATCTTTGGTTAAAATATGTCCATAGAATTTAATATTAGTTTGGCAACGATTAAGTTTAGATTTGTTTAATCTAATATTATTTTTTCTTAATCGATCTAACAAATTTCTTAAGTTACGGTTATGATCAATCATAGCTTCTGACGTATCATTACCTGACCCATAAATCAGTATGTCATATGCCATTACTTCTACTCCGGGTAAGTTTTCAAGTAACTGTCTCATTTTCATAGTACATAATTCTGGTGCTGGCGATACCCCGAAATGTAATCGTAGCCAACGGTATCTACCAAAAGGTGTCCAAAAGCAGGTTAATTTGCTGCTGTTGTCTGTTAATTTTAAATGCCAGAATCCCTTTTTAATGTCTACTGTAGTCAAAATTTTAGCATTACCTAACTCTGGTAGTATTTCATCAATTATATTGAATTGGTAATGAGGTATTTTTAAAGCTTTGTTAAGTGGTACAAGGTCTAAACAAATACGAAACGAATCTTTCTTTTGAACCATGAGGATGTTAATCACCACTCTGTTGTTCCTCCGTCACTATTATTTATTCTCTTTCCAATCTGTCTAGCTCTTGTTTTAACTTACTCCTCAAATTCATTGGAATTCTTCTGGTCGGTTGTATCGTAGGGCTGACTTGTTGCTCTACTTCAAGCTCCATTTCACCCTCCAGCACACCTTGACCTTTGAAAATATCTTCAAAGTCTTCTATAATCTTTTTAACTTCATCGTGGTACTATTTTACCGAATTATTATCTTCTGAGTTGTCAATGCTGTGTTACAGCATTTGATTAACCCTAGCGATATATGCAGGTATTGGCTGATAACAGTGGACCGTGACTTACATCTACGACTTGGAATAAAATTTTATATTTACATTTTTTGTACTTACAACTAACCATAACTTGTCCTTTTGTGTCAATTATAGAACCACCGAAATTCTTTAACTTTTACTTTGACTTACTTAGTGCAGAGGGTTTGTCCTCGAACATCTTGCACAAGTAATCGTAACCTATAATACAGACACTAGCTCCGGTATCCATGTCGCACTTTATATCTTTCCAAATTTTGTTGATCTTGAACTTCAGCTTTACACAAATGGTTCCACCTTTTGTTGAGTTGTCCATGACCTTCAGAATAACCTGTGAACCTTCTTCACTCTCCGAGCTATCGGTTTCATTCATAATTTCCTTAACTGACTTCATCTTATGTCCTTTTCGCTGTTGTCGCAACTTCTTGTAAGATTTTAATAATTTTGAAAGTGTCCCTTTTGATTGCAAACTTTATACATAGACGATTTGTAGCAGAGCAAACATCTCGTTCAAAGACGTGTTTCTTTTTACAAAACTTGCAAGTTTGAAGTTGACTGGATTTGTTAGAAACCTTGTGAACAACTTTGTCTTCTTTATTAATTTGACGGAATCTATCCTCAGTAATTTCCTGTAACTTACACTGGTCGATTACATCCTCTAGTTAATTTTTCAGGATTTTCCTTTAAAAACTTCTTTTTTAAATCTCCATCTGTGATTCCAAAGGCAATCCTTTCTCTTAACATTATATCTTTAAGAAGTTTAGGATCAATTGTTTCAAATAGACAATTTTCAACGATTTTAGTTAGTGTAACATAGTATGCATCAAAACTTTCGTTTGGAAGTTGATTGCTTATTGCTTGTATGAAATAACCATCTTTCGTACATACTGTTTCCTGATAGCTAGCTGTTGGCTGATTTTGGTTAACACTCCTGCAACAGATCTTTTATCTTCGTCTGTTAGGATAAAATTGTTATACTTAATTTTCGCAGCGTCCCCAATAATCGTTAGTAGAATGTTGACTTCCTGAGACTCCTTTGCATCATCCCATTTGTCCATTCCAGTAGCAACAACGTAGGCTTCCCAGTTGGACTTAAACAGCTCAAAACTTTGGAGAATCTCACCTGTATCCACCTGCAACGGTTTTGGCCATGGCACATTTGAAGAACGAAGAACTACATGCGGTACTTTCTGCTGCTTTCTTCTGCAATTCTTGTATTTGGCTGGTTACCAACTGCATTTTTCGCATCTGTAGAGCTAAGAATTGTTCCAAACCTTCCATCTCGAATTATGTAAACTACATACAATTTTAACCTAATTTTGCAAATGTATTTAACCTCTAAATTCGGTTGTCGGAAATTTCAAGTTTCTACAGCCTACACACAAGTAAAGTATTTTTTGCACTACTAGTCTCAGAACGCATCATTATTGGCCTATTTTTAGGTCGTGAAGTTGATTTTCTCCACCAAGGGAGAGAAAGTAAAATAAACAATTTTCACCGTGGTAACTAATAAATTGCTAAGTTACCAAATATGACTATTTCAATTTTGACGTTTTAAAGAGCTGTATTGTCAGGTTGACAGTTAAAATATTTTCGAAATTTGTTGAGAATTTAGGTATTAAGCTGTTTGGTAGTGCAAAAAATAGTATATACACCACGATAGCGAATCGTCTTATAACCTTCGCGCTTTAGATACTTCGCGCTGCGCGCTCAGTATCTAATATGCGCTCAGGTTATAATACTACGCTTCGCTACCTTGATGTATAATATACTATTAGTTGAATATAAAATTTTGTTTAGTCAATACAAATTTTGTCTATGTAACTTTGCAAGCGTGATGTCTCAATTTATGAAAAAATTCATGTAAATCTACCAAAGGATGTCTGCCAAATTTAGACCATTTGTTAATATGTAGGTATATCAAAATTCACTTTTCCGTTGCATAATTGCAATATAAAAGTTATAAATATAAAAAAATATAAGAATTACTAATAAACTGTGTTTTTACGAGTCACTTCCTTTATACATTTAAATTTGAAATTCGCGCCATATTTGAGAGCACACCATTGGCGCCGCCATTTTAGGGACAAGGTTCGCGTCAACCAATCAGGCCAGCGACGGCCAATGGCCAGTCTCTCATTTCTACGGTCTCTACATCAAATATGATCACAGCGCCTATCATGACCTACTATGACACCCAATCTACTTTCTGTGACCTGTACAGTATTGGAGAAGATATTTCCGATTTGAAAAATATTTAAGTTATTTTATGTTTTATAATTGGTTGTCATTCATCAGTATTCCTTCTAAATAAACTTACTTTTTAAAATATTTTAATTTTTTAATTTTTATCTGTTTAGGTTTTATTTGTAGGTACTTAAGAAAATACATTATGTTATTTAGGTTAAAATTGTTTTTACATTGTACATATTATACAATAAATTAATACAAAATAATTAATTCTGGGCTCAGTTTTAAAGATAAAATATTGAAATTTTGTTTAATAGTATATTTTTGAACAAGGATAATAAATTACCGACAAAGTGTAATCTACTGCTAAAAAAAACATTAAATTTCCTAAAATTCTCATAAATTACGGTAAGTTCTCGTAATTTAACGAATATTACCGACAAAAAAATAAATTACGGTAATTTTTACATCACTAATAACGTTGTATTTTTAATATTAACAAATAAATGTATTGCTATCCTTACAATGAAGGTTGCGAATCATATATTTCAACATTACTTTCATCGTTAGTTATCATGACCGGTCGTCTACTTCAAAGCCCAGTAGGTGTTTTTTCTACACTACAGCCAGCTAGGAGTTTTGTCTTCCGGGCATAAAGTTATATATTTAGTCATGGTAACTAATATATTAACAATATGTTCTAGCCCTGTTGTGCATTAAAATGGTTGCATTCCCGTATGAGCCTTCTTAATGAGTGAACGTACATCGCTAGTTGCTCAGCTAAAATAGAACTTCGAGTTCCTCTTACAATCTAAATTAAATATGGTGTTCACACAAGGTCAGAAGAACGACATTGGTGAAATCGCCAAGAACAACTACTTGCCAATAAATTATTCGATATGGTGGTGAAGAAACTGGAGAAAAAAATTTATATGTTAAATGAAAAGGTGGATAACATGGAAAAAACAATTATGCAACTGCAGAAGGAATACGAAGACCTGAGATCTAACGTGCACAATTTAGAACAGTACACTCGGCGAAATAGTGTTCATGTATTTGGTGTTAAAGAAAAAGCCAATAAAGACGTTAACGTGCAAGTAATAGATGTAATTAACAATTCTTTAGAATTGCCTATTACCAGTAATCAAATTGACGGGTGTCATCGGGTAGCACGCCCTAAACATGGTAAAGCTAGGGCAATAATAGTTAAGTTTGTTAGTTACCGAGATTGTGCCATAGTGTTTAAAGCAAAAAAGAAATTGAAAGGCTCTGGAATGCAAATTAAAGAAGATCTAACAAGAAACAAACTCGAACTATTAAACATTACTAGTGAACAATTTGGTTACCGCCACACCTGGACCGGTGACAGTGTCATCTTTGTGCATACTAATAAAAATGTCCTAAAAATTGAAATACAGATGAAGCATTGTGGAGCAACTATCTATGTTCCATATTATTGTAGTCTTTAGTTTTTTATAGTTGTTATAGTACGTTTTCTTTTTACATTATTTTTTTGTTCTAATTAGGTAAGGATAACCAAGTATCAGGTAAGAGGTTCTTTTATTGCAATTCATTCTTATCTTGATCGTTTTTGCTAAGTTCATTTTTAATTATATTAGTCTATGAAAATTAAGGAATTCAGTTTATACTATCAAAATGTTAGAGGTCTTCGAACTAATACTAACATATTTTTAAGCAACTTTGCGGCTGAGGATTACGATTGCATTGTGCTGAATGAGAGCTGGCTTGATTCTGATATATACAGCTACAAATTTTTTGAAACACGTTTCAATGTGTATCGATGTGATAGAAATAAAATTATTACTGGTAAATGAAGAGGTGGAGATGTTTTAATTGCGGTTAATAAGCAATTTCATTCTGATATCATAGGCACTAATAATGATAGCAAACTTGAAACTTTATCAATAAAACTATTTTTTTTTGGATCAATTATGATAGTAAGTACAGTGTATTTTGTTCCTAAATCTACATTAAATGACTATCTAGAGCACTATGCTCTGATGGAACGTGTTAGTTGTTTATAACGGTAATTTAATAATAGGGGACTTTAATATTTCAGAAATTAATGGTTGTGAATACGATCTTGTGACTGGTAGTCAGATAACAAAACATTTACTAGTATTTTTAAATCTTTTTAATTTAAATATACTTACTTAATCCAAAACCTTTCTACATTTCGGTGTAAGGTTATAGAGCTGAGTTGTGGTTTATGGATTCGGACTTGTCTTGCATATTTCTCTCCACTTCTTTCTATCCTTTGCTACTGTGCGGATTTCTTCCCACTTTATGTTTCTTGATTCTGTTGCCTCCTTTAGTTCCTCCTTCCACGTTTTTCTCGGTCTTCCTATCCTGTTCTTTCCTTTTGGTCTTGCTTCGAACACTTTTTTCACTGTTCTGTCCTTGTCCATTCTTATTACATGTCCCAACCACCCTTACTGTCTCTCTTACACTGATACCGCTACCGCTTTAGTTTTTAAATTTTCTCTAAATGGTTGGTCTTTCCTTGTTTTGCCCTCTATTTTCCGCAGAGATCTCATCTCCATACTCTCGACCCTGCTCCTATGTTTATTCACTGTTGTCCATGATTCGCAGCCATAGATAAGTATTGGTGTTGCAACTTTTTTAAGTACTTCTACTTTTGCCTCTTTGGGTACTTCCTTTTTTCCTAGAAAAGAGGACTTTATGGAGTTAAATAGTCGTCCCATAATTCCTACTCTTTCATTTATCTCGTCATCTAGTTTTCCATTTTCCTGTATCCATACACCTAGGTATTTAAACTTCTCTACTTGTTCTAATTTTCTGCCCTCTATATATATACGGTGTCTTCTCTTATCTGGTGCTATTACCATTGTTTTGGTTTTATCTCCGTTTATCTTCATGTTTTTCTTTTTTAGTTCTAAGTTATATACATTCATGTTTTCTTGTAGGTCTTTCTCATTTTTTCCGAATATTACCATATCATCGGCAAAGAGTAGTTCTGATATGTAGATATTTTCCATGTTCCAGCTTCCTACATGGTATTTTCTTGTTTTTTTCTTACATTCTTTTATTACCTCATCTAATATTAAATTGAATAGCAGCGGACTGAGTACACATCCCTGCCTTAGGCCTATATTGGTCTTGAATGCCTCCGACTGCTCGTGTCTAGTTCTTATTACGTTTACGCTGTCTTCATATAGTGCTTTGATGGCTGCTATTTCTGTGTAATTTATGTTTGCTTTCTCTAAGCACTGCCATATTGTGTCTCTTTCTATTCTGTTGAAGGCCTTTTCTAAGTCTATAAAACAGAGATGGATTTCTTCCCCTTTCTCTATGACCTTTTCGCTTAGCTGTCTGATTGTGAATATGTGATCTTGTACCCCCCGTCCTTCTCTAAATCCACTCTGTGTGTCTTTGTTAGGTCATTTTGGTATTTTAAATAGCCACCTAGGCTTTAGGGCAGCGTGCCCGTATGCTAAGCCCTTTTAGTTCTTTATTTGGCTCCATCGCCTAATTCCAGAATCACGATGTCACACATATTTAGCTCCAAAAGCAGTATTTTTCGTCGGTTGGAGCTCCCCTCTGATGGCGTTTTTCCGAATTCCAAATCTCCTAGAAAGCACGCCGTTGAGGCGTGATGCCATTGGTGCCGGCATTAACTTGTTTCGTTTTATCGCCCCGCGATTGGCTGCCAAGGTTTAGTCACGTGGGGACGCGACCAAGGTGACCTTTGCCAACGCTTCCCTCTGGGCAGTTGTCCGCAGCCCGTTGCAAAGAACGCTCGTGTGGTGGTTGTGAGTCGGAGTTTTTCGAATTGTCTTCGGCGTAGCGTGGGTGTTAGGAGCCCAGTTCCTGCTTCCGTAAGTAAGGGGTCGTGCCCCCTTCATCTCGACCTACGAGGATCTGTTCCGCAGAACGAAAGTGGCCCATTTTTCGTCGTCCCGTTGTACGCGTCCTGGACGCGTCTCACGTCGCCATTAAGGCGGTTGTGCACTCATCCCTATAGTCGTTGTAACATCGAAGGTACCTGCCACCTACGACTGCAGCCTGTCGCAACTCAACTGTACCAGGCTCCCTCGCCGCCTACGCATTAAGGTATGTGTCTTTAACCTGATTACCGCTGTGAACGCGAGTGCTAATTTAATCTTCGCTGTCCGCTGCATAAGGCGTCGCGCCAGCATATTGGTGCATTCCTTCAGAATTGCAGACTGTCCATATCGCGAGTGCTAATTTAATCTTCGCTGTCCGCTGCATAAGGCGTCGCGCCAGCATATTGGTGCATTCCTTCAGAATTGCAGACTGTCGGGTGACTGTTGGTGCACGACAACGCCCGACCTCATTTTGGGGTTTTCTTTTTTTTTGCGTTGTGTGTCTTAATTTTGGCGGCCCGATTGTTGCTTGTTGCTGTTATTGGACTGGAGTAGTCTCGTTGAGCCCATCCGTTGTGCGTCTTAATTCTGACGCTTTAACGTCTGAGACCTTGTTGCGTGACAACGCGCGACCCCATTTCGGATTTTTTTTCTTTTTTTTCTTTTTCTTTCGCTCGATTTCGGGCGCAGTACCGTCTGTAACCATTGTTGGCCGGTAGTAGGCTCGTTAAGCCATTCGTTGACCGCCTAGTTTTGGAATTTGCTCTTTTTCGCTTATGTTCGGTCTTTTCGCAAAGAATATGGACAGATAGTCCCGTTGAGCCATCGGTCGTGTGAGAGGTAACAAACAACTTTTTCCCGATTTCTCCCGTCTTGACCGTCTACGATTTGGTTCGGATATCTGACGCAATTGACTTACCAAACACGCGCTAACGTTTTCCTTTTTATACGACGTATAATATAAGTCGTTCCTTTCCCGTTTGTAAACATGGTGCTAAAGCTACATATTGAACGCCTGCTTCGCGCGGAGGCTGAATACGAGTTGAGAATCAGAGGCCGTGATGCTTCCGGCGCGGTTACCTTGTTGCGCTCCCGGTTACGCGACGTATTGAGAGAGGAGGGACGCGCAGATATGGATACGCGACCGACGTACCCGTATACGTTCGAGGAGGATCTCACGGCCGTGACAACATTGATTGGCGAATTAGAGGAAAATATTCAGGTATATTTAGCTAACCCGACTAAAGAAGTAGCGACTACGATCGAAACGAAATTTTATCACGGAATGAACCGTCTGACGAATAGTTCAGCTACAACGGAGGAAGAGCGAGCGCTCAAACAAAAAGCGTTCGCGGAATTATCACTCATACGTTCAACCTACGAACTTAACCAAGTAAAGCTAGGGTCGTCTATTTTCCGCAGAGATCTCATCTCCATACTCTCGACCCTGCTCCTATGTTTATTCACTGTTGTCCATGATTCGCAGCCATAGATAAGTATTGGTGTTGCAACTTTTTTAAGTACTTCTACTTTTGCCTCTTTGGGTACTTCCTTTTTTCCTAGAAAAGAGGACTTTATGGAGTTAAATAGTCGTCCCATAATTCCTACTCTTTCATTTATCTCGTCATCTAGTTTTCCATTTTCCTGTATCCATACACCTAGGTATTTAAACTTCTCTACTTGTTCTAATTTTCTGCCCTCTATATATATACGGTGTCTTCTCTTATCTGGTGCTATTACCATTGTTTTGGTTTTATCTCCGTTTATCTTCATGTTTTTCTTTTTTAGTTCTAAGTTATATACATTCATGTTTTCTTGTAGGTCTTTCTCATTTTTTCCGAATATTACCATATCATCGGCAAAGAGTAGTTCTGATATGTAGATATTTTCCATGTTCCAGCTTCCTACATGGTATTTTCTTGTTTTTTTCTTACATTCTTTTATTACCTCATCTAATATTAAATTGAATAGCAGCGGACTGAGTACACATCCCTGCCTTAGGCCTATATTGGTCTTGAATGCCTCCGACTGCTCGTGTCTAGTTCTTATTACGTTTACGCTGTCTTCATATAGTGCTTTGATGGCTGCTATTTCTGTGTAATTTATGTTTGCTTTCTCTAAGCACTGCCATATTGTGTCTCTTTCTATTCTGTTGAAGGCCTTTTCTAAGTCTATAAAACAGAGATGGATTTCTTCCCCTTTCTCTATGACCTTTTCGCTTAGCTGTCTGATTGTGAATATGTGATCTTGTACCCCCCGTCCTTCTCTAAATCCACTCTGTGTGTCTTTGTTAGGTCATTTTGGTATTTTAAATAGCCACCTAGGCTTTAGGGCAGCGTGCCCGTATGCTAAGCCCTTTTAGTTCTTTATTTGGCTCCATCGCCTAATTCCAGAATCACGATGTCGCACATATTTAGCTCCAAAAGCAGTATTTTTCGTCGGTTGGAGCTCCCCTCTGATGGCGTTTTTCCGAATTCCGAATCTCCTAGAAAGCACGCCGTTGAGGCGTGATGCCATTGGTGCCGGCATTAACTTGTTTCGTTTTATCGCCCCGCGATTGGCTGCCAAGGTTTAGTCACGTGGGGACGCGACCAAGGTGACCTTTGCCAACGCTTCCCTCTGGGCAGTTGTCCGCAGCCCGTTGCAAAGAACGCTCGTGTGGTGGTTGTGAGTCGGAGTTTTTCGAATTGTCTTCGGCGTAGCGTGGGTGTTAGGAGCCCAGTTCCTGCTTCCGTAAGTAAGGGGTCGTGCCCCCTTCATCTCGACCTACGAGGATCTGTTCCGCAGAACGAAAGTGGCCCATTTTTCGTCGTCCCGTTGTACGCGTCCTGGACGCGTCTCACGTCGCCATTAAGGCGGTTGTGCACTCATCCCTATAGTCGTTGTAACATCGAAGGTACCTGCCACCTACGACTGCAGCCTGTCGCAACTCAACTGTACCAGGCTCCCTCGCCGCCTACGCATTAAGGTATGTGTCTTTAACCTGATTACCGCTGTGAACGCGAGTGCTAATTTAATCTTCGCTGTCCGCTGCATAAGGCGTCGCGCCAGCATATTGGTGCATTCCTTCAGAATTGCAGACTGTCCATATCGCGAGTGCTAATTTAATCTTCGCTGTCCGCTGCATAAGGCGTCGCGCCAGCATATTGGTGCATTCCTTCAGAATTGCAGACTGTCCATATCGCGAGTGCTAATTTAATCTTCGCTGTCCGCTGCATAAGGCGTCGCGCCAGCATATTGGTGCATTCCTTCAGAATTGCAGACTGTCCATATCGCGAGTGCTAATTTAATCTTCGCTGTCCGCTGCATAAGGCGTCGCGCCAGCATATTTGTACTCATTACTACTCATTCCTGCTCATTACTGCTCATTACTGTTCATTACTGTTCATTACTGTTCACTACTGTTCAACATCTGTCGCTAAGTTTAGAGCGCGCGTGCCAGCTGGTGCCCTTAATTATAGTCTAAGTATAGATATAGGGCGACGCACTCTGCCGCCCCATTGTAACCCGAAGTTCAATACATGATTGGTTAGTTAAGGGAATTATTGTTTTGTTTCGACTTGTGCATGTTCTGTTACAGATAGACGCCCCCTTCATTGTACGACGGAACGAGGGAGCTTTGAGCGTGCAGGTGGGTGAGACAGCTGCGTAGTCGCGGTCGGATTGACACCTAATTACAATCCTTGCATAAGGCAATCCCGAAATTGTTATTTGACCTTGCAACTCTTGAGTAATCCTATTGGCGGAGTATTTTGCATGCTTCGCTCCCGTCTAACCGTCCAAGCCCGGTTAGCCGGGTTAAGACAGGCTTGGTGGCGCCCTCATGATTTCGACATACCCTGTATATATTATGCCACCACACGCTTGCCCAGAACGTATCGTGTGACTCACGCCCGACTCCCTGAGCGTCCCAGCCGTGGCCTTTTAGCCTATTTCGAACCGATTTCAGGGCAAGTGTGCCAGTTTTTCAGGACTGATCCCGTGGTGCGATGCTCACCTTGGATGGGTGTCGTAAAGTTCTTTTAATACCGTAACAGGCTAATTTTGGCTATCCCAACGTGTGGGCCTGTTTTTTTTTCTGATATTCGTCTTCTCGTCAAGCCCATTCGTTGTGCGTCTTAATTTTGGCGTCCAACATCGGGGGCCTTGTATGTTCGTTTTTCTTATTAAGCCACCCGTTGTCTGCCTAATTTTGGCAGCCCATCGTGTGAGGCCTTGTGGGGCCTTGTGGCTCCTTTGTTCTCGTCAACGCGCCTAATTTCGGTGCTCCAACGTCTGGAGCCTATTGGTGCACGACAACGCCCGACCTCATTTTGGGGTTTTCTTTTTTTTTGCGTTGTGTGTCTTAATTTTGGCGGCCCGATTGTTGCTTGTTGCTGTTATTGGACTGGAGTAGTCTCGTTGAGCCCATCCGTTGTGCGTCTTAATTCTGACGCTTTAACGTCTGAGACCTTGTTGCGTGACAACGCGCGACCCCATTTCGGATTTTTTTTCTTTTTTTTCTTTTTCTTTCGCTCGATTTCGGGCGCAGTACCGTCTGTAACCATTGTTGGCCGGTAGTAGGCTCGTTAAGCCATTCGTTGACCGCCTAGTTTTGGAATTTGCTCTTTTTCGCTTATGTTCGGTCTTTTCGCAAAGAATATGGACAGATAGTCCCGTTGAGCCATCGGTCGTGTGAGAGGTAACAAACAACTTTTTCCCGATTTCTCCCGTCTTGACCGTCTACGATTTGGTTCGGATATCTGACGCAATTGACTTACCAAACACGCGCTAACGTTTTCCTTTTTATACGACGTATAATATAAGTCGTTCCTTTCCCGTTTGTAAACATGGTGCTAAAGCTACATATTGAACGCCTGCTTCGCGCGGAGGCTGAATACGAGTTGAGAATCAGAGGCCGTGATGCTTCCGGCGCGGTTACCTTGTTGCGCTCCCGGTTACGCGACGTATTGAGAGAGGAGGGACGCGCAGATATGGATACGCGACCGACGTACCCGTATACGTTCGAGGAGGATCTCACGGCCGTGACAACATTGATTGGCGAATTAGAGGAAAATATTCAGGTATATTTAGCTAACCCGACTAAAGAAGTAGCGACTACGATCGAAACGAAATTTTATCACGGAATGAACCGTCTGACGAATAGTTCAGCTACAACGGAGGAAGAGCGAGCGCTCAAACAAAAAGCGTTCGCGGAATTATCACTCATACGTTCAACCTACGAACTTAACCAAGTAAAGCTAGGGTCGTCTACGACTACGGCTGAGGAGGAAAGCGCAGTAACGCTGCCATCGACGTCCGGTGTCGCACCTACCATTACTGTCGCGACGACGACTACGACTACGACGGCGGCAACTATGTCGACTCCGAGTTTTGTTGCGCCGATGTCGTGTACGATCTCATTTAAGGCAACCCCAGTTTCGAAATGGAACATACAATTCTCAGGTGACCCGAAAGGTCTGTCGGTCAACGCTTTCATCGAGCGTGTTAACGAACTCAGAGTGGCCAGAAACCTTACCGAAGAAGAGTTGTTTATGCAGGCCATCGATTTGTTTTCGGGCAACGCATTGCTATGGTATCGCGCGAATAGAGCGACCCCTAACACGTGGCAACAGTTAGTCGATTTATTGCGTCTAGAGTTTCAGCCTGCTAATTATGATGAACGGTTGTTGGACGAAATTAGACGTCGCACGCAAGGCCCTACGGAAAGTATGGGCATTTATATCGCTATCATGCGCACAATGTTTTCGCGCCTGACCGAAGCGGTTTCCGAGGAGAAACAGTTGCGTATTTTGTTGCATAATATTTCACCATTATACCAAACCCAGTTGGGATTGACTGAAGTCCGGTCGATCGACGAGCTAGCGCTATACGGACGGAAGATTGAAGAACGGCGCTATGCCATTGAAACTTACGTGCCACCTTCTAGAAAGAAGTCTGACTTAGAAACAGACTTGGCATACGTCGAGGTCGCGCCTATCGCGGAAACGTGCCCAGTTGATGTTGTCGAAACGCGTGACGTTAATACTCCCGAGAGGAGGAACCGAGAACCGGCACCCAAGTCAAGCATGCGGTGTTGGAACTGTAACGAACCAGGCCATAGAGCCAGTAGGTGTCCGCGACCCCGCGGCAAGAAATTCTGTTACCTTTGCGGCAAACCTGAAGTGACCATAAACACTTGTCCTCGTTGTCGAGCAAGAGATAGGGGACAGGGAAACGACCCCGCGAGACGCTGAACGGTCGAGCAGTGTCCTCGCGCGTGTTTAGCAATTCGACTAAATTTATGAAGGGACTTATCGAGGAGCGCGAGACCAAATTTAAGAAAAATAAAGTCATTCTCGATTACGTATTAGAAAGGTCATCTGATGACCGTCGACCGCATGTGACTGTTGAAATCATGGGTTTCGAGTTGTTAGCTTTGTTGGACTCAGGAGCGAATCGAACGATCTTAAGAGCTAAGGGTTGGGACGTGTTGCGTACTGTAGGCCTGCACATAAATAAGAAGCTGAGACCCGTTTGCTCAGTGGCAAATGGACAGACCGTAACCAGTCTAGGTACCCTGCACTTACCTATTCGTTTAAATAACAGGGTGGTAGCTGTCGATGTTTTAATAGTTCCGGAGGTCCCGCACACCATAATCCTAGAGATAGACTTTTGGAAGTCAGTGGGAATAGTCCCAGACGTGTTTCGAGGGGAGTGGGAATTCTCAAAACCCGGCGTAGCGGCCATTGATACCCCTACCGGCAATTTGCAGTCTATGTTCGACCTGAACTCGGATCAACGAGCCCAATTAGACACTCTCGTAAACCGACATTTTACTATCGCTAAACCCGAACTCGGCTGCGCCAAGTACGTTCAACATAAAATCACTACTAAGGCGGCACCGGTTAAACAAAGGTACTATCCGGTCTCTCCCGCAATGCAGGCGCATATCGATGCTGAGTTGGACAGTATGCTTAAATCAGGCGTTGTGGAACGTTCTCGTTCAGCCTGGTCGAGCCCGATTTTACTAGTTAAAAAGAAAGATGGAACCTATCGTTTCTGCGTTGACTTTCGTAAATTAAATAGCGTCACCGAGAAGGACGCCTACCCGATACCTTACGTGTCTTCGATTTTGGATCGCTTACGCGATGCCCGGTTCATGACGTCGCTTGATATCAAATCCGCGTACTGGCAAATTGAAATGGAAGAGAAATCTAAGGAACTAACGGCCTTCACAGTACCCGGGCGCGGTTTGTTTCAATTTACTCGCATGCCCTTTGGGCTTCATAACGCGGCAGCGACTTGGCAACGTTTCGTCGACCATGTGTTGGGTCCCGAATTGGAACCTTACGTCTTTGTCTATTTCGATGACGTGATTATTTGTACCTCGACTTTCGAAAAACACGTCGAGATTCTAGACGAAGTATTGCAGCGACTAAACGACGCTGGTTTAACACTGGGTCGTGATAAATGTCATTTTTGCCAACCGGAATTACGATACCTGGGCTATGTCGTTAACGCCCAAAGACTCTTAGTCGACCCCGATAAAGTTTCGGCGATTCTTAACTTGCCGCGACCTAGAAACGTTTCGGAGATACGGCGAGTAGTCGGCATGGCATCGTGGTATCGGCGTTTCATACCAAATTTCTCAGCCATTATTGCTCCGCTGACGTCGTTATTGAAAAAGTTTCAGAAGTTTGAGTGGACCGAGTCATGCGAAGTCGCATTTACAACCATCAAAAATTGCCTAGTTTCGGCACCCATTTTGTCGTGTCCCGATTTTTCTCTCCCGTTTATCGTACAGACGGACGCTTCCAATGTTGGTATCGGCGCCGTGCTGACTCAGACCGTTGATGGCCAAGAACAGGTCATCTGTTACATTAGTCGGACTCTTACGAAGCCTGAGCGTAATTTTTCGGTTACGGAACGCGAATGTTTGGCCGTCCTGTGGGCCATAGAGAAGTTACGTCCGTATTTAGAAGGCACTCACTTCACAGTCGTTACTGACCATCATTCACTTATCTGGCTAAATAATCTTAAGGAACCCACCGGGAGACCCGCCCGTTGGGCTGTTCGAATCCAACAATACGACTTCACGATCAAACACCGGAAGGGAAAAGACCACGTCGTTCCGGATGCGCTATCCCGTGCTATACCCGAAATAGATGTAGTCTCAGTTGTCGATTCTGGAGAACCCGAAGCCGGCGTTCAGGCGCCGAACGACAGTCGAACTGACCGTTGGTATAGGCGCATGTGTACACGCGTCGTAGAAAGACCATTCAAGTATTCGGCGTGGAAACTATCGCGAGGGAAATTGTTTAAACATGTCAACGTAAAATACCCCGAATTGGACGAAGGCACGAGTTGGAAAGAGGTGGTTCCGAAGCCTCAACGTGCCGAGATTCTTCGCAAAAACCATGACAAACCTACCGCAGGCCATTTAGGCATTTATAAGACCTACGGCCGTATCGCTCAACAGTATTACTGGCCTAAACTTAAGGCGGATGTGACCCGTTACGGTAACCGTTGCGCGACGTGCCTAGCGCAGAAACCCGAACAAAAACGCCCGGCCGGCTTGATGTGTCGTCACCCCGTGGTGGATAAGCCGTGGCAAATGATATCTATCGACATTGTAGGGCCGTTGCCCCGTTCAAAGAAAGGCTACGTATATATTCTGTCCGTGGCTGACTACTTTACCAAATTTACCCTTTTCTTCCCGTTGCGTACCGCCACCGCGACCGCGGTGACTCAGAAAATTGAGAACGATGTTTTCTTGCTCTTTGGAGCACCTCAGTACGTCTTGGTTGACAACGGCGTACAGTTTCGCGGTAGAGAATTCCGACAGCTTACCGATACGTATAAATCACGAATTATCTTTAACGCGCATTACCATGCGCAGGCCAACCCCGTAGAACGCGTTAATCGAGTATTAAAAATTATGCTAGCGTCGTACGTGAAAGACAACCACCGGGAGTGGGATAAATATTTGTCGAAAGTCGCTTGCGCAGTGCGTACCGCAGTACACGAAGTCACCGGCATGACCCCATATTTCGCCAATTTCGGCAGAGAGATACAGTTAGAGGGGACGCGCGCCAATAACCCCGAGGAGGTAGATGTTTCGGAACAAATACGAGTAGAGAGTCGCGAAGACTTGTTACGACGGACTCCCGCGTTAAGGTCGGTATATGAAGACATAGTCAAGCGACTAGACGTGGCGTACAAAGCCTCCAAGGCGACATACGATTTGCGAAGGCGCCCGGCTCAGTTTGCCGTAGGCGATACCGTCTGGCGACGAAATTACGTACTTTCCGATGCGGCGAAATATTTTAACGCCAAGTTGGCTCCAAAATTTATAGGGCCGTTTTATATCAGTCGGCAAGTTTCGCTTGCCACTTACGAGCTGTCCGACGAGACCGGTGCCCCGAAAGGCACTTGGCACGCGAAAGACCTAAAACCCAATCCCACGGACGTTTAGTCTACTAGCGCCCGTTTTCCCTAATCCCCCCCTCCTTTTTTTTTGTAGGCCTTGACGGCCATACCGCCGGCTTAGAGCCGTATCTTCTGTAGTACCTGCCTTTCCCCGAGCTTCCTTGTTGTGGGAACCCCACAATGCGCCGATCCCGTGACGCGCAACGTGCCCTCTTCAGGTGGCTTGTGGGACAGGTTGCGAGGGACTTATCCCTTTCCCCCCCCTTGTTCTTTTGGAACGGTTGGTCGGAAGTGTGCATGGGAGTAAGACGTTCTATTGACCCGATCTTGACGAGCGCTAACCGCGCGTTTTTTTTTTAGATATTTTCACGGTTTCAATTTGGAACCCCAAACCCTCCTTCTCTATGCTCTATCTTTACCTTTCTTTTCCCCTTGTCATTACTATCTACCGCGTCCCGGCGACAACTACCCAACCCCGTTGTTCTCTTTCTCTTTCCACCTTCCAAAACCGCACTGTTAGGCGACCGTCATGGACCCGGTGTTAAGGTCCAGTCGGTGTTTCGTGGCCGTCGCCGCAGTGCGTGCCACACCCGTTTCGGGTCTGGTCGGTTACCTTTTTTTTTATCGTTTTGGTGGTCGATTATCGACGTGGTTTTGCGAACCGTTGTGGTGGCACTCCTATTTTGGGAGGGGCAGTCGAGCCGGATCGGCGAGACTGTCCTCAGTCTGCCTAGTCTTTGCCCGTTTGGTTCCCAGAGGGAGCCAGACACGAATCGTTTTGTGGACCCCTGGCGGAGCGCCACTCCTTTGGGACAGCTAGTTTTCTTGTCGCCCGTCTTCCGTGGTCCGGGGAGTGAGTGCTAGCCATCAGCGAACCACCAGGTCCTACCCAATTTTTCGTATTTCCACTGGCGTATCCAGTCTTTCTTCTTCCTCTTCTTTCTTCCCTCCTGTCGTACCCTATCTGGTAGCCGGTGTGCGTAATTCCTTTGGGGGTACAGCTATCGTATCAGCGTTTCCGGTCGTTTGAGTGCTCGTGGCGCCGCAGCCAAAATGCCCCATTGATTTTAAGAGACTTCGGGGAACTCTCTTTCAAGTAAGGGGAGTGTTAGGTCATTTTGGTATTTTAAATAGCCACCTAGGCTTTAGGGCAGCGTGCCCGTATGCTAAGCCCTTTTAGTTCTTTATTTGGCTCCATCGCCTAATTCCAGAATCACGATGTCGCACATATTTAGCTCCAAAAGCAGTATTTTTCGTCGGTTGGAGCTCCCCTCTGATGGCGTTTTTCCGAATTCCGAATCTCCTAGAAAGCACGCCGTTGAGGCGTGATGCCATTGGTGCCGGCATTAACTTGTTTCGTTTTATCGCCCCGCGATTGGCTGCCAAGGTTTAGTCACGTGGGGACGCGACCAAGGTGACCTTTGCCAACGCTTCCCTCTGGGCAGTTGTCCGCAGCCCGTTGCAAAGAACGCTCGTGTGGTGGTTGTGAGTCGGAGTTTTTCGAATTGTCTTCGGCGTAGCGTGGGTGTTAGGAGCCCAGTTCCTGCTTCCGTAAGTAAGGGGTCGTGCCCCCTTCATCTCGACCTACGAGGATCTGTTCCGCAGAACGAAAGTGGCCCATTTTTCGTCGTCCTGTTGTACGCGTCCTGGACGCGTCTCACGTCGCCATTAAGGCGGTTGTGCACTCATCCCTATAGCCGTTGTAACATCGAAGGTACCTGCCATCTACGACTGCAGCCTGTCGCAACTCAACTGTACCAGGCTCCCTCGCCGCCTACGCATTAAGGTATGTGTCTTTAACCTGATTACCGCTGTGAACGCGAGTGCTAATTTAATCTTCGCTGTCCGCTGCATAAGGCGTCGCGCCAGCATATTGGTGCATTCCTTCAGAATTGCAGACTGTCCATATCGCGAGTGCTAATTTAATCTTCGCTGTCCGCTGCATACGGCGTCGCGCCAGCATATTGGTGCATTCCTTCAGAATTGCAGACTGTCCATATCGCGAGTGCTAATTTAATCTTCGCTGTCCGCTGCATAAGGCGTCGCGCCAGCATATTGGTGCATTCCTTCAGAATTGCAGACTGTCCATATCGCGAGTGCTAATTTAATCTTCGCTGTCCGCTGCATAAGGCGTCGCGCCAGCATATTTGTACTCATTACTACTCATTCCTGCTCATTACTGCTCATTACTGTTCATTACTGTTCATTACTGTTCACTACTGTTCAACATCTGTCGCTAAGTTTAGAGCGCGCGTGCCAGCTGGTGCCCTTAATTATAGTCTAAGTATAGATATAGGGCGACGCACTCTGCCGCCCCATTGTAACCCGAAGTTCAATACATGATTGGTTAGTTAAGGGAATTATTGTTTTGTTTCGACTTGTGCATGTTCTGTTACAGATAGACGCCCCCTTCATTGTACTGATTATTGTACGACGGAACGAGGGAGCTTTGAGCGTGCAGGTGGGTGAGACAGCTGCGTAGTCGCGGTCGGATTGACACCTAATTACAATCCTTGCATAAGGCAATCCCGAAATTGTTATTTGACCTTGCAACTCTTGAGTAATCCTATTGGCGGAGTATTTTGCATGCTTCGCTCCCGTCTAACCGTCCAGGCCCGGTTAGTCGGGTTAAGACAGGCTTGGTGGCGCCCTCATGATTTCGACATACCCTGTATATATTATGCCACCACACGCTTGCCCAGAACGTATCGTGTGACTCACGCCCGACTCCCTGAGCGTCCCAGCCGTGGCCTTTTAGCCTATTTCGAACCGATTTCAGGGCAAGTGTGCCAGTTTTTCAGGACTGATCCCGTGGTGCGATGCTTACCTTGGGTGGGTGTCGTAAAGTTCTTTTAATACCGTAACATCTTCTATTGTCTTGTCTAATTTGTCTCGCAGCCTGGTTTCTAGAATCCTTGCCAATACCTTTCCTGGGATGCTTAGTAAGGAAATTCATCTGTTGTTACAGCACTCTTCGGTCTCCCATCTTATATATAGGTACTATGATTCCTACTGTCCAGTCCCTTGGCACTTTTCCTGCTACTAAGATGTCGTTAAAGAGTTCTAGTAACCTTTCCTAATTTAAATATGTGCAATAATATTAAAAATTTTGGAAATAAAACTCTGGTTTGGTTTTGGATACTTCTGAATTAAATGTGGTACACCAGTGGCATGCATTGGTACCAATTGATGTACTGCACCCGGCTTTGTTAATAGAGTCTGCCCAACGTAAGATAGGGACAGGCACGTCACAGATCAGCTGCGCGGATTTTTGTTACGTCACGCGCCTCAAGAATTGGCAGTGACGTACACGGATACAAGTGAACTCATCGCGTATCCTATCAACAACTAAACCCCCTGGTAACAGGACGCCTATTTAAGAACGTGCCGTTGCTACGTAACCATGGCTCATCGGGATAATCGCCAAACCACTGCGCACCCTGCCAATGATGACGTGCCTGTCCCTATCTTACGTTGGGCGGACTCTAACAGTTAATATTAGTTCCGATATGCCTATAAGAGATACTTCTGTATTAAATAATGAGTATGATTTTAAGAAAGCCGATTTCAAATTGATATATGACTTTCTAAGAAATACAGATTGGAATGTTCTGGATGTTGTGGGAGGTGTTAATGAAGCGGTTAAAAGATTTTACAATATTTTCTACAATATACTAGGTCGAGCAGTGCCCAAAATCACATATAATTTGAGTAACAAAAATAAATATCTAGTGTGGTTCACCAAAGATATAATTTCTGCTATAAAACTTAGAACGTTTTCACCATAGACTAAAAATTTATCTGATTACCATTTAGACCAATTTAGATGTATTAGATCTGAACTCAGATCTAAAATTATAAGAGCTAGAAAGGATTATACCAATTCAGTGGAGAGTAGCATTGGTGTAAATATAAATGAATTTTGAAATTATATAAAAAATATTCAGTAGTTATATCTCTAGTGCATTCTGTATATTCGAGTATTTCTCGAAATCGCAAAGTGTTCGAGAGAAATACTCGAATTATACAGAATGCACGGGGGCAATATTGCAAGACTATTCCTCGAAGAAATGACATCCTTTGTATACCACACTATTCATTTTTAATGAAACTTCTAGTTGGTTTGCTTTTCTTCCCGCAAATACTCGATATTGCACTTGTGCAAATACCCGGGTATTTCACTAGCGCAAAATATTCGCTGTATTCGACTCTGATTAGTTCAAATTTTAAAAATTGATTAATGGGATTGGTTTATATTATCTGAGGGGAATAGTCAAAAAGATACCAATACTACAGTAATTTACGAATACAATAATCAGAATATACCCAAAGAGAAAGTTGTTGATACCTTTGCTGAATATTTTAGTGGTGTATATACAGATCAATCACATTATGATGTACATGCAATCATGTCAAAGGCAATGCGGGCGTTCTGACTTTAGGAGAAATCACTTCTGAAGAAGTTGCAATTGTTTTAAAGAACTTAAAACCGAAGAAATCTGCTCAATCAGATGGCATACCTTCCTATATATTTAAAGCTTTGTAATATCGCCCCATGGTGTGACACCAACTGTAATAAATCGCCCCTCGGTGCGGTGTCATTTGTAATAGCTCCTTACTTTGTGGTATAAATTACAACTGTTCACCTATTTTAGTTATATATCTAACTTTATTTTCAGTTTGTAATTTTAATAACAATGTCTTTTTCTAATTAAATACACACAGTAACAATACACTCTAAAAAAATACCATTACCTTTACAAGTTTTCTTATCAACTTACCTTATATCTCAAACAATTTAGATAAGCTTGCCATCTATTTCATTTAATTAATACTGACATTTTAAATCATGTCATGATTTAATAGCTATTTAAGTAAAAAGGAATGTAAGGACTATTAACATTTGAGGTAGGCAAGTACAAGCCAAGACGAAGTCGCGGCTTGTTGCCTGCCGAAAATGTTAATAGGCGATACATTCCGAGTTATTATATTTTTCCCGCTGCTTATCGAAATTTTCCTAGATTTTTGAAAAAATCGTTTGGTTTGTCACCTGTCACCAGGATTAATTTTCGTGAGTCGTGTTACCTGTGAGTGTCACATGTGACATAAACACTTGCAATTTATAAACAAAACGTCTAAATCTGCATCTTGCTTTGCTAATTTTATTATCCTAGAAACTTAATAATAATATTAAGTTCCGTTGTCAAGAAAAAGCAGCAAACAAATATAATCACCGACTTACACATTTTGTTACTAAAGCTGTATCACTGACTTACATGATCAGCAGCGGCAAAATATTGTTTGTAACCTCGTCTAGTCAGTAATGAACAATAAAACTCCTTACTCCCAGCTGAATAGTGTTATATCCCATTAATCACTTCTATTTTTAAATTATAATAAACGAATATACTTGTAAAGTAGCATATGACTTTACTTTATAAGTTACATTTTAAATTCAGGTACCTTATAAGGTTGACTTCTTTATGAATTCAATAGTAGTTTGATCTGACATGACAAATAAAATATCGAACTGTCAAAAATAGATTTTAATAGACTGTTATATGTCAAAAATTGACTAATAAATAAATATCCTAAATATTACCTAATACCAAGATATTCAAATTTCAAAATATAAATACCTAAAAACGTCGAGTACTCGAATCACATACAAATTTAGGAAAAAAATTAGTTTCTAAATATAATTACAAAACTTTTTTCTAAGGATTGTCGCACCAAACTCACTTTTAATCTCTTTATTCTTTTAACTTGATAAGAATTTCCACTGACCTTAACTGCGATATAGTTCGGTACCTGATATCTCAAACTTCAACTTTACGCTGCTAAAATTCCAGTCAGCAAACCCCTGGTTGTTTCCGACCAACTCTAAGCTCGTTGTAACTCTTTCAATTTCTGTTATTGGTAATAGATAACCAACGCAGCACGCAAGAACACTCATTTTTCACTGATTTTACTGAACTAATTGTATTCTATTACTTTTTCAATAGATAATACAGTTTCAAATCAATTCAAATAACATTGAATTATATATTTAATATATAACAATTATTGTGATACTAAATTACGTTTGAGTGTTGAGAACGCTATGTTACTACTACAAAATCAAATTGTCAATTATTATATTCTCACAATTAAGGAAATTCAATCCTTAATGTGAATTTTTACTTGAAAACTTATGTCAATGTCTCATTTCTAATAGAAACAATTTGGTTGCCTTACTAACTACCACCAGTCGTTTATACAACTGTTCTTTTTCATGTACTGTATTAATGACTTGTGTTCTTGCCTGGAGCACTCACGTGTATTACTATTTGCTGACAATCTTAAAATCTATAAGGAAATAAATGTCATCAATGTCAAACTGTTTCAACAGGATAGTGATTCTATAGTACAATGGATTACTCTAAATAAACTTTATTTTAGCATAGAAGAAAGTAAATATGTTACGTATACCTTAAATAAAATCCCAGTCACGACTTTATATACTATGAATGCCAATAATTTGCATAAAGAGTTCCGAATTAAGGAGTTGGGTATAATTTTTGTCCCTACATTGAGTTGGGAGTTTCATATAGACTATGCAGTGTCCTCCTCATTGAAAAGACTTGGTTTCTTGATGAAGAATACTTTTCATTTTCAGTCTGTTGCTGCTATTAATCTGCTCTATAATGCTCTTGTCAGGACAAAACTTGAGTACAAATCCAAAGTTTGGAACTCTGCCGTGCAGACGTACCAAAACCAACTTGAAACTGTCCAAAATAAATATCTTAAATTTATTTACTATAAGAAACAGGTTGGTCTCCTGATTTTTCTTTATACCAAAATGTGAGACCAGAATTTCAAGTCATTAAACTTTGTTATCGTCGAGAAATTGTAGACGTATTGTTTATATTTAAACTATTAAATAATCGCATCAACTGTCCCAAATTGCTACCCCTTGTCAGTCTTTATATTCCGGCTTACAGGATAAGGCTTTGTGACGTACTCTATGTACCATCCTACCGAATAAACCTGCGCAAGTACTCTCCTATTGTCACAATGGTCGTTTGTGCTAATAGGTTAATTGCAGATTCTGATGGTAATATATTTAATACATCTTTCATTAAATTTAAAACTGTTCTTCAAAAATCTGGTGTGATAAACGCACACAGCTTCCTTTTACAGTGTTCTTATAATTAGCAAAAATTTGATTTTTAATTTCTAAGCATTTGTCAAAAATTTTCAAAAATTGCAAATTCTACAAAAACTACAAAATAGAGTTAGTTGAAGAGACAAATTTTTTCTAAAATTTTAAGCTGAATTCAAAAATGTAATAATATACCGGGTGTTGTATTTAAAATAGGAGTTACTAAAAAAATAAGACAAAAAAACAAAAGAAACCCATTTTATAAGTATTCAACTGGAAAATCACCTATCTCACAACAATACACATAAAAATTTAATAAAAATATGAAGTTTAAAAAAATCGTTAAAAGCCGTTTTTTTTTAAAATCGAAAAAAAACTGGAAAATCACAATAGTAAACACCTACTTCCGGTTATGCAATTTTCTTCAAAAGCTTGCTGTCTCATCTACATAGTACACAAAACTTATATATAAAGTTTCAATGCCATAGTTCTTTTCATTTTTGAGATATTCTGTTCACACACAGACAGACAGACCAATGAAAAAAAAATATGTTTTTTGAGATGAGGAGACTCTAAAACGTGAAGATCTGTTGAAAACTCAATTTCGAATTTTTGGGGTGAATCCAATACTTCTTTTATCGTAAAAGAAAGTAAAATTACTATTACAAGCAATTTTTACACAATTAACAACTAAAATGAGGGAGTCCCTTTGATATCTGGTTATCCTGGCTATACATATAATTTTTGTTTTTACTTTTGTAATATATATGGGAACACTGACAGTATTATTGGGCGTGGGCGTATGCACGATCTGTCAGTTTATTATAAATAAATAAATAAATAATTACCAATCTAACACTTATAAAGTCATTATAGTAATTTAAAGTAGCTCTTAACGAATCAGTTGTTATTTTTTATTTGTTTTGGTCATGTGCACAGGGTCTATTAGGTAAATGTAGCAACCGTCTTGCTTCTTATATTGACTGATTGCAATTGACCTTATACAGTGCCTTCAGAAATGATCGAACGTTTTTGAATGGTCATGGTCATAAAGGGTTTTCCAATAGGGACGTGTCGATGTTGACAGGCTGTGGCAGCCATGTTATTTCGGCGGCGTCCGTCAAATCTGTTGTTTATTATTCAGTCACTGATGCCAAATCACCATGACAAGTTACACGATTGAGCAGCACGTCCAAATGATAAAACTTGATTATCAAAATTAATGTTTGTTAGTGCAAACTTTGCACGCGTTGCGCCCATTTTACGACAGACGCGGGGGTCCTTCAAAGTCGATGCTCCAACGTTTGGTGGCCAAATTCGAGACGACCGGTTCGGTAAACAATCAGTCAACACCCGTATGACCAAGGAACGCCAGATCGGCTGAGAACATCGCCGCTGTCCGTGAAAGTGTGCAAGAGAACCTGAGCCAGTCAATTCCTCGCCGTGCACAAGAACTCGGCCTTTCGCAGACTTTAACTTGGCGAAATTTTGCATCGGGACTTGAGCCTGCACCCGTACAAGATCCAACTGACCCACGACCTCAAAGTTAATGACCATAGACAACACCGTTTGTTCGTTGACTAGGTTTCGGAGCATTTGGAAGAGGACCCCAATATTGGCCGAAAAATCATCTTTAGCGACGAGGCACATTTTTGGTTGAATGGCTATGTGAACAAGCAAAATTGCAAATTTTTGTGGGGTTTTCTGAAGTCGCAGGTCTATGCCAATGAGCCGCAATCGACCGATGCCCTCAAAGTCAACATAACCCAGGCCATCGCTCAAATTCAGCCGGATCTATGTGGCAGTCATTGAAAATTGGACCTCTCGGATTCGTGCCACCGTGAGAAGCCACGACGGACATTTGAACGATGTCACATTCCAAACATAGTGGCATACATGGACCTTTCAAATAAAAAAAGAATTTCGTTAATACCTCACACACAGCTTGCTTTATTCCATTTCAACATCGACCCACCCTTATTGGAAAACCCTTTACAACGTATAAATAATATGTTGGTGGCACTGTAAGTCTATGTCAAATTCAAGGTTAGCTGGTTTTGCATCAAATCTGTGTCAACAGTCTGTGTCAAAACTGACGCAAAACCTAACCGACTAACCTCGACTTTGACATAGACTTACAGTGCCACCAACATATTATTCATACATTGTATAACCATGACCATTCAAAAACGTTCGATCATTTCTGAAGGCACTTTATAAACAAGAAGAAGTCTCTATACATTGGGTGGAATGGTCTAGAACTACTCCAATAACAAAATCGTGGTCAGTAAATTTAGGGGTAGTTAAAGCACATCAAACAGAACCACTTTGCATAATAAATTATACGTCAAAAATTAATAATAATCTCACAAAAACAAAATTAATTATTTAAACTGATTGATGGTCACTGGAATGAAGTTCTATCAACCAAGTTCGCTCAGGTGGTTGCAATAAGACTGAATTTCAATAAAATGCAGGAGCAAAAAAATAGTAGTTTGGTTATTTCAATCACATTTGGTGCATTAGGTTAATGACCCTTACTGATTTAGCCAGTGGTTCTCAAAAGACTGCACCAGTCCTAATACAATTTATTTCCCGTAAGTAATTAATTTTTAGTGCAATGTAGAGGGTGGAGAAATTTCGATGTTTTCATAAGGAAGCTCTTAATCCTTCGAGCCGGATCGATGTCTGCGATCTTCCGTGAATTTGTATAATTCCTTCGATTTCTTGCACTCGTTCAGGAAGCACGTCAGAAATGTAACTTGTAGATTTATAGGACCAGGTTATTTTACTGAAGGGGTTGAAACTTGATGAAAGAATGAAGCGTTGTAGGGTAAGATGTGAATGGAGTAGCCAGGCCTAACTACCTTAAGACGTTTGTAGCCTACGTCAGTTCACAAATGAACGCACCGCAATGTTAGAAAATGTATTAAAGATTCAAATAAAAATACACTGCTTATATACAGACTTTCTGTGTCATGTTTTGCTAAATTTAGAGGACATGATGGCCTGGTGAGTTACTTGACGCAAAGTGAAAACAAACTCCTGGCTTGGAAACAATACGTTGCAACTTGACCTACCGATATAACACCAATGCTGAACGTTGCGTAAATTTAGCATAGATATTACATATTATGAGCTAGTTTTGCGGTTTAATTAATTTCCGTAAAACTTCACACAATTGTCTATTTTACGGTCAAATGTTAGTTTGAACAATGTTCAAGCTCTTGTCCATTATTCTTCAAACGTAAGTATGATTTATGGATATTAGATTTAACAACATCGAAATGCTTGAATCATGCTTTCACAAAGTTTATCTGCATTGTCTTATGTACAAACATAGACTTTGTTGTACAAACATAGACTTTGTCTTTAATGTGACGCCATAGAAAGAAGTTGAGTGGTGGCAGATCAAAAGATTCTGATGGCTACGCAACCGGTCTATAAGTTACCATCCGCCTGTTACTAAATTGTTCAGGCCTGAAATTGGCTACAACCCAAGAATTATGTGTTGGGGCACCATCCTAATGAAACCAACAACTATGAGCCTCTGCTAAAGGTATCCATCGAGCAAGTCTTCAAAGTCCTTTTGTTAATAAATGCAGATAAACATCAGACGTTAAGTGTTTCATTCTCAAATTATAGGATCCATTAATCGTTGCCATGGTATGCCATACCAGATATTAAATCCAAAACGCACTTGGTATGAGCACATGTAAGTTTTATGTAGACCAAAATCGTAATTTTTGTATATTGACTCAACTATTGTTTGTGAATCTAGTTTCGTCAGACCACAATATTTGTGAACAAAAATTAATCATTACCAAAATTCTCTTTGTCTTTCATTATCTTAAAAATTGACATACATTGTATTTATATAGGTAATATTTGTGGGATGCCAAAACCTCATGTGCTATAGATTTGGGTATTCAAATTTTATGTTGAATTTCCCACAAGTTGATGTGTTTGGATTTTGAACAACTGCTTTTAAAACGCTAGTTCTGATTTCTTAATTTATGCATTGCATATTTTACAGCTTAGTATATGTGATCTATTAAATTTACCCTTAAATTTCTGTAAGTAGATGTACGAAGTTGTCTTCTTCTGGATGCTGGTTTAAGTACATTTTAGTAGCTCTGGTCGAATAATTGTGACACACAATCTAACAGGACAACATATCAAATGTATCACTGTTACTAACCGGCTCCAAGACACAAATATACCGTCGCGTCGTTCATTTGAAGTGGCTCACATAAAGAAACTAGTTTTAACGACATTTTATTAACTTTTTCATAGCAAAATGTGGTTTGTATTATTGCTAGTAAGCGAGTACGCAATAAGTCAAAGATGCGTAACGTGAATTAAATAAGTTTCAAAATTTTAGTGTGCTTAGTGTGTTATTTGATAAAAATTGATCAATTATTAACTAATTACTAATTATTATTGCTTTAAACAATGCCACTACGTCAATTGGACTTTACTACAAGTTATGCACTGTTGGCTTATCGCCTACTTATTGGAAGTGATATGACTAAAAATGACGTGTGGCTACTTAATATTTTTGGTTATAAGGTTATAAAAATGTTATAGAAACTAGTCTCTTTAAATGATCCACTTCAAATCAACGGCGGTTATCATGTAATAATAAATTACCAATTAATTTAAGATTTGTTACGGTATTAAAAGAACTTTACGACACCCACCCAAGGTGAGCATCGCACCACGGAATCAGTCCTGAAAAACTGGCACACTTGCCCTGAAATCGGTTCGAAATAGGCTAATAGGCCATGGCTGGAACGCTCAGGGAGTCGGGCGTGAGTCACACGATACATTCTGGGCAAGCGTGTTGTGGCATAATATATATATAGGGTATGTCGAAATTATGAGGGCGCCACCAAGCCTGTCTTAACCCGGCTAACCGGGCCTGGAGGGTTAGACGGGAGCGAAGCACGCAAAATACTCCGCCGATAGGATTACTCAAGAAATGCAAGGTCGAATAACAATTTCGGGATTGCCTTATGCAAGGATTGTAATTAGGTGTCAATCCGACCGCGACTACGCAGCTGTCTTACCCACCTGTACGCTCAAAGCTCCCTCGTTCCGTCGCACAATAATCAGTACACTGAAGGGGGGCGCTTATCTGTAACAGAACATGCACTAGTCGAAACAAAACAATAGTTCCCTTAGCTAACAAATCATGTATTGACTAACGGGTTACAATGGTGCAGCAGAGTGCGTCGCCCTATATCTATAAGTAGATTATAACTAAGGACACCAGCTGGCGCGCGCTCTAAGCCTAGCGACAGATGTTGAACAGTAATGAATAAATTAGCACTCGCGACATGGACAGTCTGCAATTCTGAATGAATGCACAAATATGCTGGCGCGACGCCTTATGCAGCGAACAGCAAAGATCAAATTAGCACTCGCGACATGGACAAATATGACGACAGTGCCTGTAGGCACCAGAGATGTGACGGCTCGCTCGCGTTCACAGCGGTAATCAGTTCAAAGACACATACCTTAATGTGTAGGCGGTTAGGGAGCCTGGTACAGTTGAGTTGCGACAGGCTGCAGTCTTAGGTGGCAGGTACCTTCGATGTTCGACGGCTATAGGGATGAGTGCACATCCGCCACAATGGCGACGTGAGACGCGTCAGGACGCGTACGACGGGACGACGAAAAATGGGCCACTTTCGTTCTGCGGGACAGATCCTCGTAGGTCGAGATGAAGGGGGCACGACCCCTTACTTACGGAAGCAGGAACTGGGCTCAAAAACACCCACGCTACGCCGAAGACAATTCGAAACTCACACTCCAAAACCACCACACGAGCGTTCTCTGCCACGGGCTGCGGTCAACTGCCACTTAAGGCGAAACCGTTTGTCACGTAATCGCTGAAGCAGCACTCGACGGGAAAAAGGCTGACGCCCCCGCCAAGGGCGGAAGCGCCGCACGAACGCACACACTATCCGACCTCTTACTCGATCGACGGCTCTCGGCTGAATGCCCAGAGGGAAGCGCTGGCACAGGTCACCTTGGTCGCGTCCCCACGTGACTAAACCTCGGCAGCCAATCGCAAGGCGATAAAATGAAACAAATTAATGCCGGCGTCATGATATCACGCCACAACGGCGTGTTTTCTAGAAGATTCGGAATTCTTGCGAGCGATACGCTCGGCTGCCAAAGCGCCATCAGAGGGGGGCTCCAACCGACGAGAAATGCTGCATTTGGGGCCAAATATGTGCGAAATCATGATTCTGGAATTAGGCGATGGAGCCAAATAAAGAACTAAAAGGGTTTAGCATACGGGCACGCTGCCCTAAAGCCTAGGTGGCTATTTAAAATACCAAAATAACCTGAATCAAATGTGCGGAAGATGAGATTGTACTTGTGCGCAAAGATTGAAAATGGTTTTAACCTAGCAACAAATTGCCCTAAAGGCGTGAAATGCAATTAAGCATCTACAACCGCAAAATGACTTAACAGATTTAAACATTAATTTAGATTTTATTGCATTATTTAATTATTTTCTCTATTCTCTTTACAAAGGTGTCATAGCCAACTATGATCCACATAAGAAAAAATTAAGTTGATTATTCTAACAGTTTTCAAAAATCTGAACACACCACTAGATTCCTATTAAAAGTGATTTAAGAATGCGCAAATTAAAGAATTCCTTTTTGCTGCAGCGTCTGAACTACTTTAAATATCCCAAGTTTATTTATGCTGTTTGGTAGAACTTTACCTTAGGAGTATTTCATCCCATTTAACCAAATCTCTATCTCTCATAACAAGTGAGAATCCCCATGTTGGGAATGACTCTGTGGAGACACTGTATATTACATAACATAGTATACAGTGTCCGCCATAAATTTGGACACTTATGAATTTTATTTATTAAGCATTTATCAGAGAATGTTTTAATAAAAGTTTTTGCATCTTCCCAAACTAAAAATGTACAAAATTTAAATATCTTCTTTCATATATGGGGAGGTTTGGAAATATGAAAATGGCTGTCACTGCCACCTATTCCGAAACACAATTTAACTGGTTTTTTTCTATTTTTTCTTACAACCCTGTGTGTTACAAAAAATGGGATACTTCAAAGTTATTTTTGGATTTCTGGAAGTATTGTGAACTCGAGTTTCCTCCACTTAGCAACCATAAAATTACGTTAATCGAAATTAGTGCTAAAAATCTAATTCTTTTGTGTCCAAAGTAAAAAAAGATATCTTAAAAAATTTTAATAACAAATTACTCAAACATCAACAATAATTTAAAACAATTATAATTTTTAATGGAAATGTTATATAGATAACAAATATTTCCAAATAACATTTTTGTGTATTTTAAAAAATACAGGTATTTTCTTCTTGATCCATTTTCATATTTTCGAACCTCCCCCGTATATTGGGTTGCCATATTTGAAAATAACAATTTCGAGACAAGATTACGAAATGGGGGGGGGGGGGGGGGGCGTTGCTTGTGGGGAAAATGTTATTCGTTACTTTAATTTTTTATCAAGTTTTGTTAATTTCTTTGTAGTTAATTATATAAAATACTAGAAACTAAATACTACTGAAACACATTAAACTATTATTCATAGAGGAAACTAAAATTTATTTCTTGTTCAACTGCATATAAACTCCTACTTTTTTATACCTAATACTTTTACTCTTCAGCACTAATAAACGTAGCAACAAAAACTAACAACCATTTCCATTGGTTGAAGTCAAAATAGATACCCCCATTTTGTGGTATGATCATGACCTCCTCGAATAAGCTGTCATTTTATAATTAGAAAAAGCGCTTCAAAAGTGGAGGAATACAAAAATATGTATGTAACTTGTACGAAAGAGGACTTTTAGACTCACCTTTATTTATGTTCCTCGCTCGCTGTGCTCGCTTGGCCATAAACTGCGGCTAGTTCAAAAAAACCCTTAATTTCGTACTGGTAACATAAAAAGCCATTTTTGACGACTGACATCGAAAGTAGATTTTCCTAACTGTCATTTGACAACAGAAAGTTGACATTCGCCGCTGAGCTAGCGTTTTCAGCAATTTGCCGCTCGCTAAGCGCTTTGGGTTTCCGTGTGAGCAAAATAGTTAACCATGTCATGATGTGTCTTTGAAAATGCTTGTAATTCTTTAAATAATCGCGTCACGTCATAGACAAAGCGAATAATTTAAAATTTATTGTCAATTTGTTCTTTTAATAAAATGAAGTAAGATGATTATTTGCGCCTTAATAATACCCTCAGTCATCAAAAAATAGTATGCATATTTCGAGCTAAAAGTGCTGTTGCCGCTTTTGTATGGTTGCTGGTTAAGGTGCAGCGCAGCCATATTCATGCGCAAGCGGTAAGAATGCACTTTTAGTTTTAAATATACAATATACTGCAGCAAGAACACTAATACCAAGATTTAAAAAAATGTTATTTCACAATATCTGGCTATTAATATATTAGACACTACCTCTACCATTAATTCACGTTTGCATCTGTTTCTGCTGCAGCATCGGTAGTTTCATTTGGATTCTTGTATCAATCATATTCCTTAGGTCTTGATATTTGTTTTAACTTTTACTTATAGGTATTAAATGTGGATAAGGTGTTATTCGGATAAACCCATAATTAATCGCCTATAAAAAAAGCCTTTGGAACAATAATTTCAGAATAACAAATAGCTAGATATTGGATACACAATTTTGGTTGAACTAGTTGTAAATTATATTTGAGGTATTGAACCAGAATATGCAGAAATCGCTCAAAAGCGGTAAAACGTAAAATATTCTTCGGAAATCAGGAGATTTCAGGGCAGCATTTCGTTGGGGGACAACTAGCTCCAAATCGGTACTACCCCGAAAAATCGGGCCGTATGGCAACCCTACCCGTATATGAAAGAAGATATTTAAATTATGGCCAGTGCATTTTTTAGTTTGAGAAGAAACAGGTATTTTTAACAAGAATAAAATTTTCTGACAAATGGATAATAACACAATTTTCCATATGTGCCCAAATTTACGACGGACACTATAAGCAACAATCAAACATGATTAATTCCGTCAATCACACAGTTGGTATTGTAACATCGCAATGACGTATACTTTGTTTAATTAGGTATACCTTCGACTAGAAAATGAAATATTAAAAATTGCTTTGAAAATTATGAGTTTTTGCTATAATGTAGTGAAAATAAATAATCTATCCCATATGATATATATCACTGAAATGGGAAAAAATCCGTTTTCCCATAATGCCACAGTCAACTGTCGATCTTTGTGCATCTTGTTACTATGGTGACATCGTTCACATGTGCGAAGAACTGGTGATTTTCAGAAAGTATCGTCCCAATTCTGTTTAGGTTATTTTTCCCACATTCTACTGACAATTTAATTATTACTTATATGCTTACCTGAAGCCTGTGACGTAAATCTGCAGAATTACACAACCATCTCGTCGCTATTGTCAGACCCTACACTTGGGAGTTTTGCCGTCGTTCTGGAAGAACACAATATTCATATTACAAATGCTTTTTCAGTTGCTTACTGAAGTATAAACATTTACAAATATTAAATCAACATATTTTATATGTACGTACCAAACACAGTAAATAAAATTTAAAAAAATAAATAAATAAGCGGTTGATATTTTGATGTAAAGGGTCTGGAACTTGTACGGAATCTACCAGATGCATGTAGTGCACCAGATTATTAAGTTTGTAACAAACAAATCACACTAGAAAACGTCCAGTTCAAACTGCAGATATAGGTACAGTAGTTACGGTCTAAAAATATTTACTCAAATTTATGTACCAACGTCACCTGACTAACGATTGCTAAACGGTAAATATCTCACGGTTTAATATTCGGAAAAGCCTAAGATAAACAATAATCGTGGAAAAATTTAGTTTCATGGACCACTCTAATAAAAGACCTTGAAAGTGTTCGCCCAATTCCCATTATAGCAGCAGTTCTAAAACGTAAATAGGTAATCGTGTAATTACGTCACTCAATTTGAACTACCGTTCTTGGAGCTAGTAACATAGATGTGTACTAAGTACACACAAATCTCAAACTGCAGCTAACCTAAATCCCTACCTTTTCCTCGTATTTAGAAAAATGTACGCCTTCAGCTATTCACGCATCCCACCTATATTACAGGCTCTAAGAATGGTAGTCCTTAGCATGAAGAGGATTTGTGTGAGGAGCACTGAACAGTTATACGCGCCCACGAAAAATATCAGAAAGATGGTTCCTGCGCATGCAGTGAAGTGGTCTAAGATACTGCATTTTAGCTGGGTAGTGGGTAAATACTCCATACAGCCCTTACCTTCTCCAATTTTAGCCAATAATTGAATTAAAACACTTATGGTAACAAATACGTCAAACTGGAAGTGCCCAACAATAACGTCATATTATAAAAATCATTTCTTGTTTTATTGGTCTACTTGGGCGCAAAGGACCTACTCTACAAAAAAGTCTAGAAATAGAAACCAAATGAAAGCCCGATGAATGCATCACCGTAATATTTCTTTTTTAAGTGGCTATAATTTCAACTAATTAATCAATCATTAGATTGTGTTAGAAACGATGGAAGCTCCTATTTTTTTCAAGACTGGTGAAAGTGAATTCAAATAATAGAACCATTCTTTCTGAACAATCCCATATCATAACACTAAGAGTAGGTTTCATTTGCACAAAAATACACCCAATATTGAAAAAATTCAGAAAAAAATTAATTCATTTACTTAGTCGAAAATTTGAACTACCAGAATGGGAGCCAAGTCCGTATGTGGATGCATGATGGAGATATGAAAGCAAATTAATGAAACTTGAGAACTGAGTGCAAGAGGTTTATAGCATTACATGCCGAATATAATAATAGCTTTTTGAAGGGGTGTAGTTTTCTTTTATACAGTAAGATGGACGACATGGACTATCACAAAACAATGAATGGAGGCATATTTAACCCTTCAGTACCCGTTTACGGTCTGTGAGACCGAGCAAACACATGATGCAGTATATTACTTAATGTGCTAGCGTTAGTTTACCGCGCATTTCACTACCTTCCTATATATTGCCATTGAAGATCCGTATGCAGTTTTGAGTTCGTGCGTGCAGTGGTTTAAAAGTTATTTACAATTTCGGTTTCTGAGACCGAAGCGGGTACTTGAGTTGTTTTTATTTTTACCTTTGATATACGACCAATGTGAGGATAAGGTAGTATTATTTGCGTTTTTAGTAACACTGTTATACTAAAACATTATTATAGTCATGGCAGATATTATGAGAAAAAACAGGCGCGACTAGAACAGATGATGCGAGATATAATAGCGGAGGAGGATGTCGACAACGCGTTTGATGATGATGTGCCATCGTCTGACGAAGATGATTTATTGAAAACTAGGGAAATGAACAGTGACACTGAACAGGAAATATCTGATTATGAAGACGTTATTGAACAAGAAACTAATGCCATAAGATATGTCATTATTTTTATGGAGGTGGCAGAGGGGTGTCGGACTGCGAGACCGGTGCGGGTACTGATGTCTTAGAATTTTGAGCGGGTACTGGAGGGTTAAGAAATGAGTTGTTGACCAATTACTTCCAGCATTAAGCAAATTTACTGAAAAATGTGTTGTAACGTATGTAACAAAAGTTTTGAGATTTTTTTGAAGCTAGCGAAATATAATTAAACGATGCATTATCAAATTGCCGTTGGAAACAAAAAATCTATGGATATCAGAATTTATAAGAATAGAAATTTTGCAATTAGATTGATCAAAATGTCTTACACACTTGAAATCTGAATGACTATTTATCAATTGGTTGGACGAATGCCTAAGCTCGACATTGTCAACATCTTCAGTGATCAAAATGTGGTAGTTTCAATAATTTATCGAACTATAAGAGAATGTGAACAAGAAATACCTTGTGTAAATATACTTAAAAGTCAAGACCTTAAAAGATGTCCGTACGGGTTGTCGCCAGAATGGTAAGAAGAGCGCTAAAGACAGCGTAAAAACATCAATTCTGTGGTTCGGTCGACATTTTCATGTTTCATACATGATTGTGCATGGATAATTGCATCGTAATCCTTTAAACTCTCAACAGACGTAAGTGCTAAAAATACACATGCTGCTAATGAAATAATATTTTGGCCAGACTTGGCTTTTTGCCATTATGCGAGAACCACGAGAGATTGTCTGAATCAGGACTATGTTCCATTTATACCAAAACATGACAACCCACCCAATATTCTTCAGTCAAGACATATCAAGGATTTTTGGGATTTGCTAAGCAGAAAAGTGTTCGACAATGGCTGGGATGCACAAAATAAGGTACTATTTCGTCGCAAAATATTTCAAAAATTATAAAATTGATGTAAATTCTGTCCAAGAGCTTATGCGACATGTGATGAAGAAATTGCGGGCCACTGAAAATAATGGAACTCGTGATATTATATAGTGCTATTATTAATGTTATGCTAGATGTAGGATCCACATATATTAAGCGTTTTATGAATAAAATTGAATTTGAATCAAATATACATTCTTATACTTTTTCTCAAAACTTTTGTTACATACGTTAATCATGGATAATGCTCCATGCCATTCCGTACTATTGGATAAGCCACCTAGCTACTTCTTTTTCATCAAAATCTGTAACGGTCGACTGGTTAAAAACAAATGAAATTGGCTTTAACGAAAATAGTTAATGCCAAACAACACCTTTTGAGTATTATAAAAGTATCAGCAAATTTAAGTAGTGAAAAATACGTTTTTTGCATAGTGATCACGAAAATCGTTTTTAAACAAGAAATCGAGGAAAAAGTATCACTTTTTTAACGAAAATCGTAAAGAAAAGTACACTTTTTTAACTATTTTATTGAAATTTTGGAAATTCGTGAAAAAAGTATGACTTTCAAAACTAGTTGTACAAATAACTATATATATTGATAATCTTTTAAGTCAACGCGGACATGCCGTTCTTCGACTACCTGCTTATCAATGCCAATACAATCCAATTCAGCTAGCATTGGTATAGGTATGTTAAATTTAATACAACAAACATATAATATATTTATCAAATTCCAAAAATAGGGTTTAAAATGTATGAATACGGCTTTAAGTAATTTTTTCGACTACCTTTTCATAAAGGAAGCTTTTATTTGACACTTTCCAAACGCCAAAAGCATGTTGTTGTTGCATATTCTGCAATAATAATTTATACAACTAGTTTTGAAAGTCATACTTTTCTTCATGAATTTGCAGTTTGATTAAGGAGGGCGAAGCCCAAGTTAATCAAGCAAACGAATGAAAAACAAGGACTTTCAAAACATGTTATAGTTTTTTTTGTATAGTGATCCCTTGTAACTCGAAATTTAGCCGACAAAGACTTCGGAATTTACAACTGTCAAATTGATATTTCAATAAAATAGTTAAAAAAGTGTACTTTTTTCACGATTTTGCGTTAAAAGAAGTGGTACATTCAATACGATTTTTCGTTAAAAAAAGACGACTTTCACAATTACTAGAATGCAAAGTTGTTACGGTATTAAAACAACTTTACGACACCCACCCAAGGTGAGCATCGCACCACGGAATCAGTCCTGGAAAACTGGCACACTTGCCCAGAGATTTTCTAGAAACAGGCTAAAGGCCACGGCTGGAACGCTCAGGGAGTCGGGCGTGAGTCACACGATACGTTCTGGGCAAGCGTGTTGAAGCATATATATAGGGTACGTCAAAATTATGAGGGCGCCACCAAGCCTGTCTTAACTCGAATAACCGGGCCTGGGCGGTTAAACGGGAGCGAAGTATTCAAGATACTCCGTCGATAAGAATTCTCATAAGCTGCAAGCTCAAATAACAATTTCGTGATCGCAAATACTGGAATGGTAATATTGGGACTCTTTGGCCGAGACTGCGCAACCACTGGACCTACCTGCACGCTCTGATCTCTCACGTCTCGCCGTACACCAATCTTTACACTGTAAAAGGCGCTATCTGAAACAAAGCATGCACAGGTCGAATAGGAATAATACGTCCCTTAATTAAATATGCGTCTATTGGTTGATAACTACATCTGGGTAGCAAATCGTGCCGCCGAGCTTATGTTACTGCTTACGTTAGGCACCAGCTGATGGACGCGCTATGCTAGTAAACAACACACTATGGGTGGCCGGCCGCACTGGGCTCGACACTTTACATATTAGAGTACAGTTTAGAAATACGCCCTCTGGAAAAAGGGCGCGTTAGTGCGCGATAACAGACGCCGACCTGCAAAGGCAGCGGGGCAGCGTGACTGCAATATTTGACCAGGAAGAGGGGCTAACATAGCCTCACTAAAGCATGCGAATTTGGAATAGTTGCCAGCCCCTGCTACGTCGCCCACGCAGTCGTTGGCTGCGGTTAACACCTGGGAAGCAAAGCACAAAGCCCTCGCAAACATAAACAAAGAGCTCGAACAGATTAGGGCGCGCCAGGCTCAGCGCGGCGAGGCGTTGATTCCACTTAGGTATTAATCGGTACAATATAGCGAAGCTCGCGCACCCAACGTTACTGAATTAAAAGTTAGCACAATCGTAACACCAAGACATAGGCGCAGAGTTCTTTAGCTATTTAGGCGATGAGACGCGAAACTCGCGCACATGAACTTACTAGTAGGCTACCAAAGTAGCGTCTCGAAGCATGGTGGCCTCAAACCGGCATTAAAAGCCGCGACAAGCAAGCAAGGGGCATGCATCCGCCCACACAAAGTTGAGCGCAAAAGCACCAACGCTCGCACAAGTGACAGTTACTATGTTTAAATGGTTGCAATTACAAATACCTTAGTCCGCAGACGGTCCATGAGAGTGGCGTGCAGTCAGTTGGTAGAAGGCGGCAGTCTGTGGCAGCTCAATCGCCAAAACACGGCATTAGGGGTAAACGGGCTGGAATCCGCCAAGATGGCGGCATTAGGACGCTCTCCTGAGAGCACACTTACGGCGGCAAAGAGGCCTACTTCGTCCTGCCTAGAAAGATCCTCGAAAACAGCGAGTTGCAAAAGGAAAGCCCCCTTTCTCACAAACGCAGAACTGGCCCCAAGAAGCCCTTCACACACCTACGCCTTGGCGTAAAAAGGTGCCACTCGCACAATCACACGCGACCTCCTTCGATCAACGGCCAGAGCTGAACTCCTCAAGCAAGCCGAGTTATGGCCCCTGCAGTGGCGTGAGCCAAACGGCATTGCCACGTGACTCTCGGTAGCCAATGGCGATGCGCTCCATAAAACAAATTAATTCCGGTAACAAAGACAGCCAATGGCGAGGCGCCTCAACGGCGTGATTTCTAGAAGGTTCGGAATTCTTGCGAGCGATAACACCCGGCTGCCAAAGTACCAGCAAAGGGGTGCTCCAACTGACGAGAAATACTGCGTTTGGGGCCAAATATGTGCAAAATCATTATTATGGAATTAGGCGATGGAGCCAAATAAGTAACTAAAAGGGTTTAGCATACGGGCACGCTGCCCTGAAGCCTAGGTGGCTAATTAAAATACCAAAATGACCTGACAAAGTTCAAACTCATACATTCAATTATTTTTAATATTTGAAGCTTGAATGATTTAATTAAGATTAATATTTAAAGCTACACTTTGGATGTGTAATTAAACCTTTGTAAAATGAGCATTCAAGTTTTTTGCTTTTAATAACCTGAATAGAAAGGTTTTTTAAATGACAGCGATATGCATATCACTCGATTTACCTTGTGGTTACAATTAATTTAATAAACAAAAAGGAGTTCTTGATCTTGGTGCGTGTTGCAACCTTCAATTAATTTGTACATTTCTATTATTATTACATTCTTTATGATCAAATTATTTTAATTATTTAATATTGAATTACCATTATAGACTACAAGGTTATTTAATAGTTAATAAATAAATGCTAGTCACTCGTAGTTAATTATATTATTCGAAATCATCTGATTTCTGGCGCCCATATCTTTTTTGAAGATTTTGCAGGGTACACAGCTGGTGGTTTGAACCCACGACCATATCGCCGAATTTGAGTTAGTTCAGCCTGCGCGGTAAGTGAAAATTTTTAGAGCTTCCGTGTAGTACCTACTTTAAGGAGGTTAATCTGCGATGTTTACTACCATTGATTATTTTATCTAATTAATCGCGGGTCAGCTTCTTTAGCGTAACAATGTGTTATACTGAACACGAAGTGGAGCTATGTATGGAAAATGGAAGAAATCGCTTTGAACATCTGTAGTTGTTTTTGTTATTAACATTTTTATGTATTCAACAGACATTTTTGTATTTGTTAAAATGACATTACTGATATAACCTTAAAGTGACAGATATGAAATGCATATAAACCGTTCAATTATTTTTTTTCCCGGTAGGTAGAAATGGAATTTTGTTTTTATGTTTAATAAAGTTAAAACTCCCTAGAATCTCTTTCTGGCACTTTGTCAGAATCAGCTGTTGTGTACAGAAAGCTCATGAAAGTGTCTAATTTGACATTTTGAGGTTAAACTTGCAATGTTGCCAGTGTTTTCATACTTTGTTTTGCCACTAGGCAAAATATTTATAGACATCGGCGTCATGGATGCCTATCTGTGAAACTGAAATCTTTGCCCGGCTTATAGTGACATTTTGGACGTAAGTATTTATGCATAAAACTTAACTGTTGGTTTAATTTTGGGCTTTGTCCTTACTGTTTTAGGTAGCTGATGAACTATTAGAAATATTATTGGCGGAACAATTTTGAAATTAAACTTTTTGGCCCACGACCTAAAAATGATACATACTATAAAAATTTTGCATTTCGGGCTGCAATTAGTAAAAGAAGAGTTATGGGTCCTATATTTTTTGAAGGTGTTTAAGTGCAGCAAAACGATTAAACTTTATTTTAATAATTCAAATTTTAGGTTCGCTAAATGCACAACCATATTGTACTGAAATTTTGTCGCCGTTTTTTGAAGAGTTACTTGACGATGAATTACAAAAAAGTTACTTTCAATAAGATGGGGTAAGGCTTCACACAACACAAAAAAAATTAAATTTACTTGGAGAGTTTTACGAAAACAGAGTTATTAGTCAAAACATGACTACAGTGTGCTCCCGACGTCTTGTGACTTAACTCCTGCGATTTTCTTCTGTGGCCATATTTAAAAAAAAACATTTTTCAACTTCCGCTGAACAATATACAGCAACTTTAAAGCCTATATGACACGACGCTAAATTTTATGCAAAATTTACTTGTAAATTTTCATAAAAATATTAAGCACCGTTGCATACAGAAAATTGGCTGCTAAATTTTGCGCTGAATTTTCATGTAAATTATTTACAACTAAATTTCCTGGTAAATATGCGTGTAAAAATGCGCAGAAGTATCGTAATCAGACTAAACTGCAGCTCATGACGCGGAATGTAAACATACACATAACTTGCATTTTATTAGCATTGTTTAACCACGTCTTTAATGTTGGCGCTCCTATCTAAGATACATTTAAGGGCCTCTAAGATAAAACCTCAGAAAATAGCTAACAAACGACAAACAACATGAAAACAAACGCATACTTCAACCAATACCCTCTAGAGGGTACTGTTTCCACTTAACATATTTGCTACTACGCATGTGCGCATGCCAAATTTAACATAAAATTTAGCACAAGTTGCAAACAGGAAATTGCGTTTTTGAAAAAAAATATGTGATTGAATTTATTTGAAAATTTACAAGTACATTTTAAACTATGACTTATAAGACTGTAATTCAACCCAGAGCTACGTATGCATGTGAAACATGGACGATGAATGTGGCAGATCAAGACATGATAAGTATGTGGGAGAGAAAAATACTGCGAAAAATATTTGGAGGGACTCGGACCGAGGATGGTTGGAGAAAACTTACAAACGAATAGGTACAAGAGAAGTATGGGGACCTCATTAAAGCTCAAAGGTTAAGATGGTTTGGGCATATATGCAGAATGCCAGATGGAAGAGCTACTAAGATAGTATTGAAAAGCAGCGCGCAAGAAACTAGAAGAAGAGGGAGACCAAGGAATAGGTGGAAGGAGGCAGTAATGGAAGACATAGCAAGGAAAGGAATAGAAGACTGGAGAAATAAAATCATGAATAAGGGACCATGGAGACAGATTGTAATATTTAAATATTTTTGTATACAATTTATAATTACAATAAAAAAACGTCTTCCATTATACTATTATGCCTACTCAACAAAGTATGAAACGTATTCAGAATCAGCAAGTTGTCTTTCATGAAATTTATCTTAACCAATAATAAAAGTGGCACAAAATCCAAAACCAAATCTCTGGCAAACACGCTTTGTACATTAACATAAAATTATCATTTTGTATAAAATGGACATAACCTAACTTTTGTTAATGACTGACCGCATATTTACAAGGTGAAATTCAACACTCTAACATGGCCTCCTATCGGGAAAATAACTATTGAACGGTTTATATATTTTTTCTACAGCACATGTTAAAGTGTGCTTTTATCAACTCAAAACAAAAGGTCAAGTTTTACTTTAACAGCAAGGGTAGATAAAGTAGCACTTTAACATCAAGGATAGATAACGTAATTTAATTTTCTAACTTTTGTTTAAATTAAATATGACAGTTTCGTATTATCGTAGCAACCCAATCTAGCTACTGACAGTTTGAAATGTGATTGACTGCCCTTATTACTTCGACACGAACTGTACGAAGTATTGAAATTCCTTCATATCGAAAACCACTCTGAGTCAAATATCTCTAAAATTCGAACCAACCGACTAATGAACCCACTATATCAAATCTCCGTCTCGGCGGTGCGGATCTTTTGGTGAAGATCACAGCCCACTAGATCAATCCCCCGTATTGGGGGGTGCCTAAACGTGCTGTGCGGGGGATGTATGTTCGTATGTGTACACGATTCCGGTCGTCAGGAACCTTCCTGAAGTCTTGGATCGTTTTCATACGATAGGTCCTCCGAAAATGAAGGCAACATCAACTTTTGAGCTATGGTCGTCGTTGTTTTTTTTTTATAAATAACTGGTTCATAGCATTTCATTGTATTAGCGAAACGGAGTGATGCTGAGTATCGAAGTATTCTTGGAAAGCACGGAAGGGTGCTTTTCTTGGGTGGGGGGGTACCGTATATTTTTCTTTTGAAATTGTTAAAAGTTCTTGCTATAAAAAAAATAGTAGATTATGCAATAAGGGAGAGAAATGCGTTATTTTGCTGAGGTACAATTTCTGACTCGAGGGCGAAGCCCGAGAGTCAGAAATTGCACTGAAGCAAAATAGCATTCTCTCCGAGTTGCATATACTATTTTTTTCACGTTGCAGGAAGATTTAAAACGAAAACCCGACATTTTAGTTACAATTATTTTAAAATTAGTAGCCTTTGGTAAATTTTAAAGTTGGTGGCACTGTAAGTCATTATGACAAGAGCTCACAATTATGTCAAATTCGAGGTTAGTAGCTTAGGTTTTGCGTCAGTTTATGTCAAAACTGACGCGAAACCTAACCTGATAACCCCGAATTTACCATAGATTACCATAGATACAGTAACATTTTTTACTTTAGTCCCTAGGGGCTAAAGTAATTACTTCTGTCCCTAGAGAGTAAATGAGCTACTTTAGTCCCTGAAATAAGTGACTAAAGTGCCAACTTTAGTCCCGCAAGTGCAAAAAATCGTATTATACACGACGATAAAGTTATTTCTATTCACTCTTGAATCATTAACGTCTCGACTTCGTCTCGACGTTAAACGATTCACTGGTGGATAAAATTTTACTTTATCGTCTTGTATAATAAATTACTATTAATATCTAATATATGATAAAATGTCAATGTGACTTTTAATACCACGACTGCCTTCTAGAGGATAAAAGTTTTCGATCATACGGTATTTCTAAAACAGTAGTTAACCCGCTTACTACCAATAATATAAATTACATTTTACTATGGAAAAGTTAGGAAAATGTCGACAAAACTAGTTTATTTAAGTGATCCACTGCAAATGAACGGCGGTGGATATAATAATACGTAATACAATAGAAGTACACTTTCGTATAGCAATACATTGCAAGTATCAAGAGATCAAATAAATTTACAATTAGAGTCACCTGTAATATGTGTTATACGTTTGGCAGTACTGAAGTGTATTGTCAGTCTATGTCAAATTCGAGATTTGCAGGTTAAGTCTGTGTTAAACAACAAACAAAACCTAACCTACTAATCTCGAATTTGACATAGACTGACAATACACTTCAGTACTGCCAAACGTATAACAAATACCACAGGCGACTCTAATTGTAAATTTATTTGATCTCTTGTTATATTGTACACAATAAAACAAGCGTGATGTGGAAAATTTTAAAAATTTAAATACCTAACTCTTTTTCATTTACATGTACTTGTTTACAACACATTATTTATTCAAATATTGTATAATACGAAATAGCATTAAACTATCAATTTGGAATTATATAAATGCAATAATAATTATTATTTAATACACAACATAATCGATCGCTGCATATTAATCGCTTCACTGGCATCTATAGCGTTTGTATCTAAAAGGCTATGCATCCGTCTCCATCAACGCAGGTGACAATTTATTGTCCAGTGATTTTGAAGGATATAGATCAGGGGTGGCGAACCTTTATTCATCTACGTGCCATTTTTTCTAAAGAAATGTTTAATGAGGCCATGACGTGCCGTCATATAATCTTGACTTAGTGATTAATGGGGAAAAAATAAAACTAAATACTATCAACTTAAAACTTTTTATTTGCAACAAAAAATATACATTTTGTACAGCAATAGTGACGTTGTGTTTATTTAAATGAAAGAAAAAATTCGTGCGACTTCTGCTGTTGCAAATTAGATGCTAAATAACTTATATTAGCTCCATACTTTGTTACTTTTAGCAGAATGCAAGCTGGATTGAATTCATCTGAGAAACGGCTTCTAAGCGAGTCTTTAATGTTATTCATTTCTGAAAATAATGACTCACAAGCATAGGTAGATGAAAATATTGTTAAGATAGCAAAAGCCAGCTTCTTCAGACTGCTAAATGTGTCTGGAATTGAATTCCACGTTTCCATAATTTTTGTATTGGCATTTTTACTTATATTTCCTGATACACATAGTCTTTCTATTTCATTTAATTCCAACTCTTTCGTTGTTTCGAAAAATTTTTGAATCCATATTGAACTACACTGGAAATCAATCAGCTGCATTTCAATTTCTTCAATTTCCAACCAATCAAATTTGGCCAAATTCAGTTTATCAAGTGAAGTTACATCATGATATATAATAAATTTCAGTGTTTCCCATAATTCTTTCAACTGAGAAAATCTCGTTGAAAATTCTTTGATTGAAGAATTAATTACCGAATTAAACTCTTCAGTGACTTTTGCTTGGTCTGGTTTTTCATGTAAATCCAAATCTCTGGAGTTTTTTTGTCAAGTTTGGAAAATACTTGTAGTTTTTGGTAACAATATCGTTACTGAAAACTTGCTGTTTAGCTTCGAAAGCAGGAATGAGATCTATCATAACAATTAATTGTTTTATTTGCGCCTTGAAGCTTCATGTTCAATCCATTGTTAAATATAAATTGTTTCAATTAGGTACCTAAATTCCTTAATTACTGCCGTGCCCAAATTATTTTGTGGCGTGCCATCAATGGCACGCGTGCCATTGGTTCGCCACCCCTGATATAGATCATATACAGTGTGTCCCATAAAGATCCCTACAAATGGGAAACTTTTTTATTATTGGTTTCTCAGAAAATTTTATTCTTTATAAAATGCTCTGCTTGGCTTCAAAACCTAAAATCAAAAACCAAGTGACCGAAATATTGCGTAGTATACAGGGGAGGGTCAAAAACATAAATTCCTCTTAAGAGTAAAGTACCCTTATTTTTAAAAATACAAAAAAGTTTTATAAGAGTTAATTGTTTAGAATGAAAAGTTATGCTCAGATTCAAAAGCATGGCCTTCTATTCGAAAAATTAATATTTTTTCAATTTTTTTGAATATTGCCTCTCTTTATTTAAGAACAGTACAACTGTGCTAATGTTTCTTTAAATTAAGTCCTATAGAGTCACCTTTCAGGAATATTTAAAGTATTAAAACGAATTGGAAGAATATACAATAATTTTTATTTTTTTATTCAATCGTTAGCTGCATGCCTGTAGAGTAGCTATTTAGCACATTAATTTTTTTGTGAAAATGCATTAAAATGAATCAGGTAATAATCATTTGCAAACGTTTAAACCCTTACGTAATTCAAAACGCTTCAGATTTTCCTTCAAATTATTTATTGAATGCTGGCACATAACAAAATATGAAAAAAAACTACTATAGCCATGGGAAACAAATTTGTAAGACAACAAACGAATGTCAGAAATAGAATGTCAGATTGAGTTGTCTTCGTTGAAGTAAGCGTCTAAAACGTTATAATGCCTGTAAAGCTAACTCTTCAAGATAAAATAGAATTAACATTAATTGTCGCAGTTATTTTTAATAATAGACACCCAGAAAAAAACGTACACTTTACTACAATTCGGGATGTACTAAGTAAATTGTATGAGTCATGTATTTTTCAATTAATTTCAAAATAATGAGCACCCCATATGTACTGCAGAAAGTTTCTATGCGAATAGATTGAAAATTTTACATGACAGAGAGAGGGCAACATTATAGCTACAATTATTCGTAGTGAGGTTATGGGCACTGTTATTGGTTATATGCAAAGCTTTACGTTATTCTGTTAATTTGAGACTTGTGGAATTTTGTGGAGCAATGTGTGCACAAAAAGGACAAATTCATGAAGACATGGCAAACGTTTTGGGAACATCTTGTCCTCCATACACAATGGTCAAAAAGTGGGCAGCCGAATTGAAACAGGGGAAGAAACGGCATTGAAGATGATTCTCGCAGTGGAGGACCTGCTTCTGCTACCACTGAAGAAAACATCGATTTGATTCACGATACGGGCATGGCAGATCTGCGAATCAAGGTTCGAGAAATAGCAGAGGCTGTGGGCATATCCTATGAACGGGTTCAAAACATTTTAAGTAATGAGTTAGGAAAGTCGAAAGTTGTTGCGAGGTGGGCTTTTTGGCTTCTGATAATTGATTAGAAACGTGTTCGTTTTCAAACGTCGCTGCTCTGTTATGAGGCTGATCCTAATAATTGTATTTAAAGATTTGTTATCTACCACCAATGACACATAGATTCACTATTATCAGCCTAACTCAAAGCAGCAGTCGAAACAGTGGAAGCATAAGGGCTCACCACCTCCCAAAAAAGCAATGGTGGTGCCGTCCTTTAGTAAAGTGATGGCTTTGGTTTTAGGGACGGGAAGGGAATATTGCTGGTGGATTCATTTCTTAAGGATCAAATCATAACAGGACAATACTACTCTAACTTTTTACATCAACTTCGTGAAGAAATTCAAAGAAAGCAAACTGAAATGCTAACAAAACGTATCCTACACCATCAAAATGAAGCTTTGGCGTAAACATCAACAGTTGCGATGGCTGAAATTCATCGGTACGGTTTTGAATTGGTACTTCATGTTCCGTCAGACTTCCATCTATTTCTGAAGCTCAAAAATACCTAGGAGGGCAAAGATTTTTGCCCACGGAAGAAGCTGTAGCAGCCATAACGGGGTATTTTAAAAACCAGGACAAAGCTTTATCAGACTGGGATCACAGCATAAAAAGGGATTATATTGAAAAATAAATAAATAAATAAACTGTGTTAGGTTGTGAAGTTTTCAATCTCTCTTGAATTTTTCAAGTTTTTCCGAGTTAGATTTTATAACGTTTTTCATTGAAAGGTTGTTGTGTCACACTAAAAAATTAAAAATAGTAATATCACAATGCTTCAAATTAAAATATTTCCCAACGTTGCAATGAAATTAAAGATACTTAAGTAATGCTTATCGTGAATATATTTTGTACATGTTACATAATATGTGGATATACATATAATAAAGCACTAAGCTGCTATTTAAATATCAAATTTATTTGAAATATGTTTTTGTTTATAAAAATAACAGGGATTTACTACATATACTTACAAACTATTCTAATTAAATAAGTTTTGTATTTTTATAATTGGATAATATCAACTGATGCATATTAATACAATTAAAAAACAATACCATTATAAAAAATACTATTTAACAAAAATAAGAGGAAGAGCAAAAAATAGTAGTTTATTTATCTAGAACGAAAAGTGACATTTTAAAGGCTGAGGCATCAGCCAAGGACGGAATTACTTGCGAAGACCTTTAAAAACACTTTTCGTTCGTGGTGAATACAACAGTTTATTTCATACTGCAAGTTTAATGAATTTTAAATAAAAAGTTGTAAATCGTTTCAAATTTAATGTTAACAACTGACGTATAATTTTAAAGTACTTGAACTTTAATATTTTACTTTAATGTACTAAGACTTGAATGTTCCATTTTTTGCACTGGAAGTAATCCAAAAAATGCCATTTTTGACATCAGTATGAAATAAAGGAAATTAAGAGTTTTTCGAGTCTTTTTAGAACATTTACAATTTTTTGGCATACTTTGTATGCAATGTGCTATCAACATTTGGGAAAAACTTTCAAATGATAATATTTTATTAATGGACTTAGTTTTATTTAAACAAAATTACGAAAAGAAATGCTTTCTAGTGACACAATCCTGAAAGGTTACCAAAAATGCCATGACTGCCCTTTTGGAAATGTTCATAAAATTGCACCAATATATGCAAATGGTTCAGTTCATTTGTTGAGCAGTATATATTTGCAAACCCACATGGTGGTAGCTTCTATTTAAAAAAAATATATAAATCGGCTTGGTGGAAGTCTCAAAATAGGTGCCGAAAGAAAACTTTTCACATGCTAAATATATAGATATGTATACTATCAAAAAAATATAGCAACTGGCGCGGAACCTTAAGAATTTTAGCGCAGGTAGGTTTGTATATACCTACACCTACCTGTACACAATTCGGTTGGTCTTGTGAGTTAGGATCAAACGGCATTGATTCATTTAACCTGCGTATCAACACATGGTTACTATTTAAAATGGAAAACTCCACCTTCAATGCTGCACGAAGATAACTTTTTCTGAAGTTCTGTGCCGGTTGCTATAGAAAACATGTATGTACCAGCGCCTTCATAGTAAACTAAGCGGTGAAAATATCAAGATACCCTAATTTTCGAAAATTTTGGTTGTGCCTTGTTACTTCCTTTTACTATAAAGGAAGTACCTATTGGATTCACCCCAAAAATTCGAAATTGAGTTTTCAACGGATCTTCACGTTTTAGAGTCCCCTGATCCCAAAAAACATATTTTTTTTCATTGGTCTGTCTGTGTGTGTGTCTGTCTGTGAACAGAATATCTCAAAAACGAAAAGAGGTATGGCATTGAAACTTCATATATAAGTTTTGTGTACTATGTAGATGAGACAGCAAGCTTTTGAAGAAAATCGCATAACCGGAAGTAGGTGTTTACTCTTGTGATTTTTCAGTTTTTTTCGATTTTTTCAAAAACGGCTCTAACGATTTTTTTTAAACTTTACATTTTTACTACATTTTTAATGTGTATTGATGTGAAATAGGTGATTTTCCAGTTGAATACTTCTAAAGTGGGTTTCTTTTGTTTTTTTTGCTATTTTTTTTATTAACTCCCATTTTAAATAAAACACCCGGTATATTATTACATTTTTGAATTCACCTTAAAATTCTAGAGAAAATTTGTCTCTTCAACTAACACTCTATTTTGTACCGTTTTTGTAGTATTTGTAATTTTTGAAAATTTTTGACAAATGGCTAAAAATTAAAAATGAAATTTTTGACTAATTATAAGAACACTGTAAAAGGAAGTTGTGTGAGTGTATCACACCAGATTTTTTTCTTCTAATTATTGTTTCAGTATCGCAGATTTTTTTTCTGAGCAAGACCCATATGCTCATCCCATTCCTCAATCTGGTTCGATTTATTGCTTTATGAGCTTTTTTAAAGGTGCCATCTTAACTTGTCGTTAAAATTGTCAGTGTCATATGACAGGAGCTTGTTTGAATTTGTCACCGTAAAGAAAGATATGAATGTGTATGAAGAAGTTAGAAGATTAGAAAATGTGTAAGTTCTAGTAGATCTTTATGTTGAAAGTTCGTAACATAGTTGATTTTTTTACTGTTTACTGTTCTCACTCGAACTATTTTTTCTGTCAAGAATGAGAAAGTATAAGAGTTCTAGATCGACCTCAAAAATTTAGTTTTCTTAGGAAAAAGTTAGTTTTGTTATTTTTAACCAAACTCCATAGTTGAGCTTTTCTTCAGTTTTGTAACAACTTTGTTAAATAAAATTTTTCATAAAAGTTAAAAATAAGAGTCAGTACTTTGCTTAAGTTCAATATTACATTTAAATTTTTTTTTAATGTTTTGTATACTTTATCATAAGTTTAATCACTGTGACTTCCTAAGACAAGTAAAACTTTTTATCAAGAATGACTTTTTCCTGAAGAATAAAAAATTCGATAGTTTACAAGAGTGTAGTACCTACCCCATCGGGAGACGCACTATATCTTGGTGTGCTATTTTCCTCATTTTCTTATAAATTTTCTTGTATTTTTGGACAAATAAGTGGATCAACTGCCAATTTCTGCTTTTTAGTAACTGGTTGTAGAACTAGATAAGCAACAATACATATGAATTGAATATATAAAATGGAATTATATTCTTGTTTTTGTTAAATTTGAATAATAAAATCCATTAAGTAGTACTGACTATTTTTTATATAAGTACATTCTAACAATGTTGTATAATAATTTACCCAGACAACAAGTAGTCGCAGTAGTTGCAGAAAGTGTTTCTCACTTTCATTTTTTAACTGTTGGTTGTGCATGTCAATTTGACTTTATACATAGCTTCAAATATGATACACATAAGTGGTTAATTTTTCTTTTCAAAATGTTGACAACAGAACAGAAAACTCAAATTGTTAAATGGTTTTATCGAGGTCATTCCACGAATGAAATCGCGAATAATTTGTTTGTTATGGCATACGATGTGACAGTAAACACCAGTTCGGTCTTCAATGTTAAACATTTGTTTGAGGAAACTGGTTCTGAAAATCCATCATGTAAGTGCTCAAAGGAATGGAAGCCTCAAAATGAAGAAGCTGAAATGCGGGAAAGTATGGTTCGCAATATGATAACAGAAAATGACACTTTGTCAACAAGCACCCTTGCAGAAAATCCAGAAATTAATGCCGGAAAATCAGAAGTGCATAGACTACTTTAAAGGAATGGTTTCAAGTCTTTCAAAGTTAAAACGACACAAGAGGTTTTCACAGCTGACCATGGTCTTCGAATGGAATTTTGTGAAGATGTGATGGATAGAGTAAAAGTAAACAATAATAATGAATTTCTTAGAAATATTCTGTTTAGTGACGAATCGACTTTCCTGTTACATGGTCGTCATAATTCTTCGGTAGTGAGATACTGGTCCCAAGAAAACAGTCACCAAACAATAACTTTAAGAACTCAATACCCCCAAAAACTTAACTTTTGGGCTGGTATACTGGGGGACACTATTATAGGATCATTTTTTATTGACGGGAACCTCAATGGCCAAAAGTATTTGTAACTGCTTGACAAGCAAGTGATACCAGCAGTTCAAGGCTTACAAAACATTGATATGGCCCACATCTGGTATCAGCACGACCAATGTCCTGCTCACAATGCGGCTAAGGAATATTTAAATCAATATTTCCTTATCGTATTATTAGCACCACATGAGACATAAAATGGCCACCAAGATCTCCTGATTTGTCCCCAAATATATATATATATATTTTTTTGGGCCACAAACAATTTATACCCATCAGCATCAAAGAGATAACAACGTGGATGAGCTCTGAATAACACTTCTTGAAGCCTCTCAAAATATCACTCTTGCGATGTTAAGAGAAATTAGACCAGAATTTTATGATCGCCTGGGATATTGTCTGGCTCAACAAGATGTTTTTGAACATTTAATAAAATGAACTTAGCTATTTGTTATTCATTAGGTTAATATTGTGTTTGTTAGAATTTAAGTATAATTTGTATCGTGTAACTATTTTTGACTTTGATTCCGTATTTTATTACAAAATCAGTAAAAACTAGAAATTACTAATTATTTTCCGTTGCTTAGTGAATTAAAATATTTGGTTCGGCTAAGCAAAAAATGAGAGTAGTAACTAAGCGCCAAGTAATGCATTGAAATGCTCGTATTCAAAATTTCTGGGGACAACACGTATATCCCCCGCAGACCTCGGTGGAATATAAACTGCACCCACTATAAGATAAGTTGACTGACAGGAAATTTTTACAAACAAGTGTTTAACATTAGTGTTAGTAACATAAATACGGCTACTGCAGAGATGGTTCCGAACAGCTATCAAAACACCACTACCTCTACTAAAAACACTAGTTTCACTATTCCGATCCTTCCTGAACACAGTGTAGCTCACGAGTCCCATTTCATTATCAGAAATGTCACTCTGCAACCATGCCTCAGTAAAAATTATTAAATCATAATCACTATTGGTAGTTACTGCAATTTGTAACTTTAATTTGGTCCGAAGGCCACGAGTATTTTGATAGTACACAGTTAGTAGTTTTTTGAGTTACTACGGGAAGTGGCATCCACAATTGTAGGAGCACCATTTAGGTATTTGATTGTTTTATTAGTAACCCCTTCCTTATTAAACCGCTCAATTTTGCCTTATTTTTTTTAAAGTAATCTGCGCTAGAGTCTGATCAGATTTAATTTGCACATTAGGCACTGCAATTTTATTCGTTTCTTAAAATATTTTTTGCTTCTTCACAAGAATTCAGAATAACTTCTAAACGATGTAGGTATTATACTATATCAAATTTTTCTAACCTAAAAAGTTTCAAGTTATTAAGTATCCACTTCGATATCTCAACAGTTCTTTGACTGAGTTTTTGTCTACGTGGGCTTTTTCTGAATAGGAGTTACCATGAGGTTCTTGAACGTTGAAAAGTATAACATTTTTAGCTCGCTGTTGACGTTAAAACATTTCTGAGATCAAAGCCTCGTTGTGACCCATATCCAGCTTATTTGCACATTCATGACATATTGTCACCATTGATCAAATTTACTCTCAAGTAGCTGCTGCACTTCCTTAATTAACTCTGGTACACGAAAAACACCAACCTTACATGGTTCACAAAAGATTAGCAGTTTTCTCTTACGTAACTTTAAGCATCTTATTTCGGTTTCGGATATTTCTCCACACTTTTTGCACAGCTCTCTTTTACAGCCATCACATGGAAATAGTTGATCATCTTCTTTATCGCATTTAAAGCATAATTTAGTCATACTGAAATTAGTAACCAGCCGACTTTAAGGTTATGTGTTTACACCTAAAATGTGAGTTTGACATTTCTTGTTCATAACAAGGTGCAATAACCAACATACGTTTTTGAAAAACAAAAATAAGCATGCTGTGTTCTATATCTAGGGTGCTGTACTAGTAACTGCAAGAAAGATAGAGTATATTCATATTCTGTATTACAGAAGAAGATAGCACGAAAAAGGGATGTTACACATCTTGGCACATAAATGTATGTAATTTTAAATTCTATACTTGTATCTATGTCATTCAAAATCACTGCTCCCCGCTATGTTTTGAGTGCTTTGAAGCGGCAGTAGAAATTTAAAAAATGTTTTTTTAGATAAAACGATCTAGTGACTTTGAAACAGTATTTCTGCGCATGCATGCATGATGCATGTTTTGGATCAAATATTGTCACTGACGTTTGTGTTTTCTCAACTCTTTTCTAACTATATACAGGGTCTCTATGTAACCTTACAGTCGCTTTATTTACACTAACGTTAACAGTCTGGCAATATATGGTCACGATTCCTATTGGTGCCGCCATTTTATGTCTTGCGTCATTTTGACAATAAGATTTAAATTTCACAAATGTCAAAGTCACATTTACTCAAATAAAATAAGTTGACATTCAATCAACAAAACTCGTTTAAAATGCGAGTACGTAGTTAAAAACTGATCATAATTTTTAGAAACAACTAGAACTATAATTTATTAACTGTAAGCTGACAAAGTTTAAAGAAATTTATCAATTTAAAAAAATTTCTTCAGATGAGGTATTGTTGTGCAGTCGGATGCAAAAGCAAATCTGAAAAATGTGTGCTAGCGGAAACTTTCCTTAGGAATAGGGACAGACGGAACTTACGCACAAAAAATTTATAGAGAAAATCGGTACCCGAATGGAAATTCAAGAATTTGTAAAAAGCATTTTGCAGATTGTATGTGTGAAAAGGCACGTATGGTGGCAAAAAAGACTTAAGGATAATGCTGTTCTAACATTATTTACTTTCTTATCGTCTGCTTCGGAGCCTACAGCCATTGAAAATACTTTATTGACAACTGGTCAAATTTTAAAATTACATTAGCCGTCCAAAAAACTGATTTTATCGACGTTTAAATTTTAGGTATGGAGTCTTGTGCATTTGAATGCAAAAATAGTTCTGAACATGGTATTAAGGTGAAAAGCTTCCCTAGAAATAAAAAAGCGGGGCTTGCGGTCAAACAGGTTAATCGAGCATATTAGAATAACATAAAAGGTCAGAATAGAATCGAAATGTAGAAGCATTTTATGTAAATAAAATGTATTATTGATATTAAACATATTGCAACTTGTAATCAATTAGAAAAGTTTATTATATCCAAAGTGATCGGTGTTCGTTTAAGAATAGCTGAAACGAAAACGAAAAAGCAAAATACACATCGAAGCAAATATAGTTGTACTTCTGTGGCAATGCACAATGTAGGTTAGGTATATAAATTAAGTGGGAAGTAATGAAAACTAAAATTTTAAGCGTATTAGACTGTATACTCACTGTTTTATTAGTTTTGGGATCACTTTAAGTTCTGTAGATTTATTATTATTTATGTGAGCACTCACTCAAAATAAAATTTATAATATCTCATTGATACGACATTGTTTGTTTTACTATTTAGTCATATATTTACTTATACTAAGCATTAATTTATTTAATTAAACTATTTTCCAACACCAACCCCGCCACTGCTTTTGACCCGCCACTGGAGGCGGCCATATTCTGTCTTATGTCATAAGTGACATTTCATATGGCCAGACTGTTGTATATAAAGGGACTGTATGTAACCTTAGAGTAACTATATAATCTTCTTATTATATAGGTACTCTATGTAACCTGTAGTAAACCGTTGATGCTATGTAGTAAGTAGATGTCTACATTACCAACCAAATTGAATGCCGTCTAAGTATCGACGAGAGTGTAGCTACAATGAAATTTGGTATAGATGGCGACTCATGCTATCGCTCGCTAGTAATTTTAGTATACATCAGGTTTAAAAGTTCAGCAGAAATTATTTACAGATATCGCTTCTCGGCCCATGCCTGATTGCACGTAACGCTACTCAGCTATTGGCTATTCAAGGTTATTTATTTTAGCTTGAAAGGCTTAAATACTGAAATTATTGCAACTTTAGAAATTTGATCGCATGCGGTTGTAGCTATTGGGTCGTGCTTTAAAGGCATGATGATAGAAGTAAACAAGATATGACATTGCCCAGCCTAAAGGCCGGTATTCACATGCGATTATGTCCGGCGGATCTGTACGTCGGATCTGTCCGTCGTACAAATCCGCATGTGTGTAATCGCGCGCTCGCCGGATTTGTCTTGCTCGTCGTCCGTCATCCAAGGCGACGATCACAGACAGCGAGCGAGACGAATCCGCACGTGTGTAGTAACAATAACAGATGTGTTCGCCACCTGTTTAATAACATTCCGAACAACTCTTACAGTAAAATGGCTTTTTGGGAAAGTTTTATTTCATTATACAAAGAAAATCCTTGCTTGTGGAATATAAAAAGCAAAGAATATTCAAATAAACTCATATGGGAGTATTTTGTTCTTTCCATGTACCAACGTTTTGACCACTGCATTTTCTTGCTTTTATCTTCAAATACTGCCAAGAATCCTCCAACAATCGCCAGTTTTCTTTTCTTGTCTATAGCAGTTATTATTTTTTATTTGTTGTTACCACTACAAAACACTCTTCTTCAATGATGTCTGCCGAGCATATTCTTATTGTGTGTAGCCGACGATGAATCTGTCCGAATGTGTGTAGCCAACAACGGATCTGTCTGCCGGACAGATCCGCCGGACATAATCGCATGTGAATACCGCCCTTAAAAAGGTGGGTTCAGACTTGTGTCGTATCATCGTATCGAATCATGATCGCGATTCACGATACGCTGATACGCAGATATGCCGACGGCTTGTTTTCAACCCCGTTTACTCGTATCCGTAACATGTGAGTTTAATTTTCCACTGTATGCTTCCGTATCTTTTAGTTCCAAGTCATCTCCCGAGAAAATAATGTCGACGGTACAGTTGACTGCTGCCAGCTACATTTTTCTTCACTATGCGTTGACAAAGAAGGAAAGGAAAATAGGGCGTTGGTGGATGAAAACAGTTTTTGCGAATCGTGAAGTGTACAGTGGTTCAAGCTTGTTGCATGATTTAAAATATTCATTTTCGTTTTCTTGCCATACATCATTCTTCTTTAAGCGATTAAAATGATGCGGATCTTTTGGGTTCCAAATAACACTTCTCTGTTTGTAATAATCTACCGGGTGGCCATAAACATCTGAGATCCCGGTAGCTATGGAATTAGCTACTTATAAATGCTGGTCAGCATTATACATATTTCAATTATAATAAGTATTGGTATGAAATGTAACAAAATGCAAATAAGAGGAGGGGAATGTGCCCCAGATTCTGCAGTTTAGCCTACGAGTCGATTATAAAAATCTACTGTTCTAACTTCAATACTTATTGCAATCTGTAATAATTTTTGACAGATAGGAATTTTAGTTGTCATGACATTAATGACAGTTAGTTTAGTCGTATTCATCGCTTTAATAAAGCGGTGTTGATTCCAAAGGTAATGTGATATCAGATATTTATGGCCACCCGGTATAAATTCTAAAACTAGTTCCCGTGATCACTCCATGGTAGTACGTCTGTAATCGTCCACACTTGAAGCAGCACTAATGATTGAGCTGTTCAGCATATCAGGATGCAGATAGGGATTGTTTGAGTTTTTAATTCATATTCTTATATGGGTATTTCGCCACTCTGCTCGTTCTAGTAATATCATGAAAAGAGCGAGTGAAGCTCTAGTTAGAGACAGAATACAATTTCACAGACATAACAAAGTGATACTATTTTCTGACATAAACAAACTGGAACAGGTGATGCAAAGGGATGTACGGGAAGACGATTTCAATCGTATGTACAACTCTATTAGTAATACCTACAACAAAACACACACAGAGCAAAAACGTACACATTTAAAAAAGTACCAACACCTCATACAAGAAAAACACACAATTGAACTAAATACACTAAAGAACAGTGACACTTTTTTAAATAAAACTGTAGTTAATCTGTCTTCTAAAGAACTAAACGCCACTGACAAATTAGTTCTTGGCAAAGGACTCAACTACGCAGTGGCGCCAAAACGAATTAATAAACTTGATTTAGTTACAGCTATAGAAGGGACTTGTCAAAAACTTCCAGAAGACATTAGACAGGAATACAGAATTAGAAACAAAATCATACTAGAACGACCTTACACAATCAGACAAAATATATCCAAACAAGAAAAACATTCACTACACACACTAAAAACCGATAACACAATTAAAATTCTACCTGCAGACAAAGGCAACGCCACAGTAGTACTTGAAACAACCACATACAACGAAAAATTTTTAACACTAATTAGTGAGGGACAATACACTAAACTAAATAAAGATCCAACACATACAATAGAAACAAAAATATACAGAACACTTTACAAACACAGAGAACAATTTACAGATTTTGTAAGACGTACGCTAACACCACACTACAGTAAACCACCACATTTTTATGGATTACCAAAGATACACAAACCAAATGTACCACTTAGGCCAATAGTTAGTTCTATAGGTTCTCCTTGTCACAGTTTAGCTAAATATTTACGTAAGATACTGACTCCTATATCAGGAAATACAGACACGTATATAAAGAACACGCCCCATTTCCTTGAAAAACTTAAAGAAGCAAACATAAACACACAACACTTAATGGTTAGTTTCGATGTAGTTAGTCTCTTCACTAATGTTCCAGTAGACAAAACACTCAACATCATTAAACATAGGCTACAAAACGATAACACATTACATACACGAACAACATTAAACGTTGGTACCATTATGGAACTTTTAACACTATGCATTAAAACGACATACTTTCAACTAAACAATGAATTTTACCAACAAGATTTCGGGATGGCAATGGGTTCACCTTTATCTCCCATTGTTAGTAACATTTTTATGAAAGACTTTGAACAACAACATGTCTACACGTACACCAACAAACCAGTAGTTTGGTGGAGATATGTCGATGATGTTTTTGCAATTTGACCTCATGATATGGATGAGGTGGACAAATTTCTTGAACATATTAACAGTAAAGAAACCTCCATCAAATTCACATTAGAAACAGAGAAAAACAATCAGTTACCCTTTCTTGATACACTAATCACACGCACAATAAATACTCTTGAAACATCAGTATACCGTAAGAAAACCAATACTAATAGGTACTTACATTTTAATTCTAACCATCACAAAAACATAAAGACAGGCGTTGTAAAAAGTCTTTACGACAGAGCCAAAGTTGTTTGCTCTAATGATACAATTTTCAAAAAAGAGAAAGAATTTATTATTAATGTTTTACAAGATAATGGCTATCCAGAGACTCTTGTTCGGAACATTTTCAATACACGAAGCAATGCCACACACATACAAAGGAATGACACTCAAAAATATAATACTCTTACTATACCATATATTCCAGGCATATCTGACAAAATTAGACGAATTGGAAATAGATTCAATGTTAGGATGGTATTCAAAACTATGAATACTTTGCGGTCAGTTCTTACAAAAACTAAACCGTTCAACGAAGAACAACATTCAAGGAATTGTATATATAGTATTCCCTGTGAATGCGGGAAATATTATATCGGTGAAACATCCAGGCCTTTAGCAGTAAGAGTTAAAGAACATAAAAATATGTTGAAAACGTATCAATTCAATAAGTCTAAGCTGGCAGAACATGCTTGGGATGAAAACCATAAAATACAATGGGACAACACAAAGATCTTGTCTAAAGAATCGATGTCAACTGGGCGAAAAATTAAGGAAACGGCATACATTTTACTTAACGAAGAAAAATGCGTGTCGTCTTTCTCAATATTTTTAGACAATAGTTGGCTATCGATTCTTAAAGATGAGATCAAGTAGGTACAGATATCAACAAACGTCAATGTCAGAAAATTCATTGGAGTTTGGTCGTTTTTCCTTCCAGTGAAAAAAAGATAAGTTCTTGTTAGTTTTAATTGTTATTCGTTGATAACGAGGACAGATTGTCCCTCGAAACGTTCGTTGTTAATATTTTCGTTATTTAATATTTTAATTTGCAGAGTGGCGAAATACCCATATAAGAATATGAATTATGAATTCACGCCACAAAGAAGTTTCAGAGATTGTTTGAGTTTTGCTGTCCACACTACCTGTATCGAGATCACGTATCATTTCTTTGATGTTACGCTGAAATACCGACTCCTGGTGGGTAAAGGTCGTGTCATATCTGCGTATCAGCTTGACACGAAGATATGATAAGCAAATACGATACATCTCCTTGTACACACTTACCCGATCTTGATACACGATCACGATACGATACGATGATCTGACACAAGTCTGAACCCACCTTAATATGGCCGCCAGATTTACCGTGTGACGTAGCATGGTTAGTCAGCTCCCGGTTTTTGAACGACAAAGCCATTTGCATAGCGTTTGTAGTGAGTTTGTGTTAGGGTTAATCGTATTTATTTCGGTTTTTAAACTTTAAAAATGCGTTGTGCAGCAGCTGGGTGCCATACAAAAATTAGAAAAAAATTTCAATGACATAAATTCCGATAATTTGCTTATTTGTTTCCAAGGGATATATGATTCATTTTATACAACTGAGTAGTTGTGCATCAGATGTTGATTGTAGCAATAAAATAAAAACTTTATTTTTTCGATAAGAATGTTTTTTCGCATGCGAAACTTAAATAAGGTGCTACAAGATAAGGTTTTGTCAAAAAAGAGAAAAATGTTAGACTGTCGCATAATAAACTAGATATTTATGTGAACAATTTTATGTTTCCCAGTAATAATATTTATAGTTTTTGAAAAGTGACACTCAAGATGCCCAAACTAGAAAAAATGTATTTTTGTAACTGTTATTTTCTTTTATCTTCATCAGTGTTAGACTCTTAACCAAATTAATGTTAGTATCGTTAACAGCTTAATTACCGCACTCAGTGCGGTAATGGATAGATACTACCGCACTCAGTGCGGTAATGAATATTACCGCCCTCTTTTTGTATAAAGAAATACATTGAACCAGAATTTATTGATGATGATAAATAATTGAACAATACACGTTTGCTTATGGCACTTAACGAGACTCGTTTGATTGCCGCAAAACTCGGCTCACCGCCTCGTTTTTGGCAATCAAACTCGTGTCGTTAAGATGCTCATAATCAAACTTGTATCGTTAATATCTATCTATTCATTAATAAGTACTTCGTTAAAATAGCCTTATGTACGTCTGTTTTATTTTTGTAATAGTGTAAGCATTTAAATATATTTTTTATTATACCTGCATCAGTATCGCCTATTAAAGCACGCCTGAGCGTGCGAATACAGGCCATTAAAGCACGCCGAGCTTTAAAGGTTGTCAAGGAAACGACTGAATGCAACAACGGACGTAGACGCGACAAAAACGTAAACAATTCTCGTAACTATAGTAGCAATATTATTATGCCCTCTCGATTGATCACGACAAAAATTATTTCTAAGTTTTTAGTGCGTAATTTATTTCCAGTATTGTAGGTATAATAAAAAATAGCGTAAAGTATTCGTGGATAACTGGTCTTTTAAACACTTGCGCGTGTTTTAAAGTCCTTCTTATCCACTCATACTTTAATATACTATTATTGTACAACTAGAAGCTAATAAATACATATTTTTTTAAATTCAAAAATTTTCGAGTGCCTACTCATCTGACATGTTCAAACTTTAATTATTATTCCCAGACAACTAAATGTCATGAATAATCATAAAACTCTTGGGTCTTATAGGCACAATAATACAACTAAAAACATTGTCATTATGGTCTCATAATAAAAATATTTATCCACTATTTATCCAAAAATATGTAAAATAAAAAAGAGAATTCTAAAATACCATTAATTGATCACTTTAAATAACAAATCTATAATTTGTTACGAAATTTGATGATCCTTCTAAGTCTGTCTTCACTTTACCATCTGCTCTAAGTACTCAAAATAATATGTCAATGCATGTGTGTCAGATCTTAAAATACGTAATATGTCAATATAATTCCATGTTAGATTTAATATCTTTTATTAATGGTTGATATACCAGTCAAAACTCAGACTATTACTGACTGAATTGTTATAAAAGTCCGGAAGAAACCATATTCCCCCGTGATAAATTTCAAATCTCCCTAACCGCATGACGTCATGCGCCGACTGGACGAAATTAAAACGGCTATTTAGCATACCTTGTTTACTTGTATCATGCTTTAAAGGCGTACTTATACACTAGTATCATAATATACTATTATTATTAGTATTTCGAAGACGGAGGGAGTAGCGAGTAACGTAATGCGTTACGCGCGATACGCATGTGCACTTAATTTATATACATTTGGGTTCACGAAGCTTGAACGACTTGTGTATTTGACAAATATTCGTCCCTTGAGCATGAATACTTGTAATATTCCCAACTTGTTTGTCTATTTCTCGCACTTTCTGTCGGTAAATATGCCACAAGTCAAAAAATCTGGTGTGATATACTCACACAACTTCCTTTTACACTGATCTTATAATTAGCCAAAAATTTGATTTTTCCGCCAATCGTACAACTGACACATTATTGACAAAATTTTGTTGGGCAAAGTCAAAAACATTCCATTACATCAGCCGTTGCTAGGTAATTTACAATAACACTGTACAGGAATAATTCAAACATTCCATTACATCAGCCAACACAATGTGACGGAAAAAGTGTCACCGAACTAAGTTTTATATTTCTGTTACGATCGTGCCGTGCTTTTAAACTCATCGCACGTGCTTTAAAGGCGTACTTATACACTAGTATCATAATACTAGAACGCGTTGGCCAGCCTACGTCTGGCCGTGCCAGCATAAAGAAACGGTTAACAAAAAAGGCTTGCTCAAGGCGGCAGCCAGCCTACTTCCGGCCCTGCCAGCGTTAACAATACAAATGCTTGCCGCGTCGCCACTTGTGCGCGTTCATGCTGCGTGATCGGCAGGTGCACGCGCCTGCTTACGGACGGCCGGCATCGGCTCTTATAATATAAGATACTATTATTATTAGTATTTCGAAGACGGAGGGAGTAGCGAGTAGCGTAATGCGTTACGTGAGATACGCATGTGCACTTAATTTATATACATCTGGGTTCACGAAGCTCGAACGACTGGTGTATTTGACATATTCGTCCCTTGAGAATAAATACTTGTAATATTCCCAAATTGTCTATTTCTCGCACTTTCTATCGGTAAATATGCCACAAGTCAAAAAATCTGGTGTGATACACTGACACTGACACTGACAAAATTTTGTTGAGTAAAGTCAAACATTCCATTACATCAGCCGTTGCTAGGTAATTTACAATAAAACTGTACAGGAATAATATTCCCGGCCTAGACAGGGAATATTCGAGTACTATTTCCTAATTTTTTTAATTACTCGTATCGATTGGCGGAAAAATAGTGTATCTTGGACAAAAAGCCACATTCCCAGACTGCAGTGTTGTTGGGCTCGGCATTCGCCTCGCCCAACAATATTCACAGTCGTCTGGGAATGTTATGCTTTTCCTCCTAGATACACAATGTAGGTACTATTTAATTTTTAATCATTTCTCAAAAATTTTAGAAATTACAAAAACGGTACAAAATAGAGCGTTAATAGAAGAGACAATTTTTTTCTAGAATTTTAAGTTGAATTCAAAAATGTTATAGTAATATACCGGGTATTCTATTTAAAATAGGAGTTAATAACAAAATAGAAGAAAAAAACAAAATAAATCCATTTTAAAAGTATTCAACTGGAAAATCACCTATCTCACATCAATATACATTAAAAATGTAATAAAAATGTAAAGTTTGAAAAAATCGTTAGAGCCGTTTTTGCAAAAATCGAAAATAACTGAAAAATCACAAGCGCAAACACCTACTTCCGGTTATGCGATTTTCTTCAAAAGCTTGCTGTCGCATCTACATAGTACACAAAACTTACAAGAGAATTTTTAACGCCTTGGCTCTTTTCGTTTTTGAGATAAGGTAAGGTGGGGTAAGTGCAGCCTAGAAATTCCATAGGTGAACTTACATCAGCTTTAAAATAGTTTCAAATAACTCTAAGGGTTCAAGTTCTTTTTCTTAAAGAGTTCAAACCATGTCTAATTAACACTGATTTTATATTTTAGTTAAGTTGCCAACATGGGTAATATTATCATTAAAACAAAAAAAGTTGAATAGTCCGCACTTGCCCCGCTGAACGGGGCAAGTGCATTCTAGGTGTACCATTTAGCTAAAGAAGCCTATAATGAACTTCCGGGGCTTGTGCAATATATTTTAATATGTCTATTATTAAATGCTTTTGAGAACGGAAATATTTTATTGTGCTAAAAAAAGTTACAAACTTTTAAAAATAGTTCTTCAAGGAAAGCTTTAAAAACATAAAAGACAAAAATAAAGTATCTTCCAAAATAATAACCGTGCATATTCATTTAAGCTCTTTTACATCAACGGAACGGTCAAATACATATTTTGTGCAGTTTTCACAAGTGTCAACTTGTGGCTGCTTCAATATTTCTTCAATGTCTGAGATGTTGATTACACACTTGTCATTTTCATCAATTCTAAATTCGTTATTGTTCTTTAATTTTCTTAAACCTGTTAGCTCCACTTCATCGTCGACAACTTTTGTAATGAGGCAAACGTACTTGTAAATGTTTTTCTTCCCTGGAAATTTCGCCAATACAAAATCGCCTTCTTGGATCTTCTGGATCAAATTTTCTCCTTCTGTCTCAACGACTTCGTTCTCCTGATTACTTCTTTCTCCATGTTTTTCAAAAGTAATTTCAAAATCTGATAAATCATCGAATTCGGAAATTCTGTTTTCGCTAGGATCGCTTTTCCATGATTCCTCATCGCTTTCTGAACTGCTGTCCTTCGTTGTTTTCTTCAACCTGCTTGCTTGCACTTTTGTCTTTGCACTTTTAATTTTGCTCTTAGCGTGTTTTTGGGTGGATGTCTCTAGTATTTCCTGAACATTTTGACGTGTGATAACTTCGGCTCCAAGACAAACTCGTTTTTTTGGCTTATGAATCTGTTTATAATCCCGTTTTACTGTTTGGAGTAACAATTCTTCAAACGTAGCATTGATTTTCGATTGAGTCACGTTTATGTTGCTTGAGGAATTTTCCACATGATCAGACGATGTAGAAACCATTAGATTATCTCTCGATGATTCATTATTTGACTTATCATGTTTCCAGCGTCTTATTGCCATTGGATCAAATGCTTCTTCGGGTATGATGTTTCGATTTAATGGAAAAATTCCAGCCTTGGCGAAGCCACTGATTAATATTTCGGGGTTTGTGTCAGTCTATATTTCTCCTAGCAGCTTAGAGAAAACATTCTTTGGAACTTTCACTCCTGAGTTTTTTCTTTGCCATTCAACAATTTTTGCGTCCCAGCGAGATTTTAGAGAGCGGAAGACTGATAAATCTAATGGCTGGAGCAGGTGGCTTGTATGGGGTGGAAGCTTAAGGATGGTTATGTCGTTCTCTACAGCCACATTAACTAGATCTACGCTCAAATGAGTCGAGTGTCCATCATATATTACCAGTAGTGGACGCTGGTTTCCAATATGCGGCATGAACGATTTCTCAAAATAATTTTTAAAAACCGTGCTTTCCATCCAGCCTTTTGGGGTCGCTGCATACGTTGTGTTGGGAAACTCTGTTCCTGGTGGTGCCACCCACTGGTCCCATACATGCTTTCCTTTGAATATTATCAGCGGAGGTGCTTTTTCACCACTGGCACTACATGCCATTAATACCGAAGTATTCTCTCTTCCGGGACCACTTGTGGTTCTTGTAGCAGGTAATCCTTTTTGTCCCACAATTTTGGTTTTCGAAGGGTCAATACAAAAGCTACTTTCATCTAGGTTCCACACTTGGGATGGCTTGTCTTCTAAGCCTAGTTCTTTTATTGTGGTTTCTAGCAAATCAAAGTAACTGTATATGAGAAACGGGTCAATATTTTTCTTTCTAGCAAACTCTACACTTTGTGGGGTTTTTATAACGGGTGTTCATAAACAGTCGTCATCCCAGTTGCTTTGAAAAACAAAATGTTATGTCTGTGATTAATTCGTGCAACACAATGAAACGTCATTGAGTACTGTCATAGCGCATTTTTTCTCAATTTTAATAGACATACGTTTCTGAAGTCAAAACCTACTGGGATGACGACTGTTTATGAACACCCGTTAGATAGATTGTGTCTCTTTTTAAATTTGAGAAACCAGTCTTCTCCGGGAATTCCTTTGTTGAATGGAGTTTTTAGTTTATTCAAACTAACATAGTCACCAACAGTGGTGAAGATTTCCCTACGGGTTAAACCGAAACCCCATTTCTCCATAATGCGAATGCCATTGGCTAGAGTTACTTCATCATCTAGAGGAATGCATGTAGCCCTGCCATAAGTAGAACTCTTCTTTCCTCGTCTGCCTTTAACGTGATCACTAAGAGTATTTTTGGGAATGTTATATATCTTAGAGGCTCTGTACACTGTTAACTGCCCTGCCTTTACCCTATTGACGGCACTTTTCAGTGCTTCAGCTGTATAACTGGAGCCACGAGTACTTTTCCGTACATAGTTTCTGACCATTTTTAAAAAATACTCTGAAATACATAAAACAAATTCATATAAGTAAGTAGTCAAAGTCTATTGGGGCAAGTGCGTTCTAAACGTGGGGCAAGTGCACCTTAAGATGCACTAACCCCACTGGATTAAGACGCATTTGCCCCTTTCTATTTTTAACAAGGGGCAAGAGCAGCTTAATATAATTTAAGAGGTTAGAGATCGACATAGAGGAAAATATTATTAGCATTAGTTTGATTCAATATGTATTGTCATACTTACAACAAATAGTCCACAGTTTGTTTGAAGATCACCAAAATATTAATAGTTTAAATACCTGTGGTCAACTTTTACTGCACGTGCACACACAACTATCAAGAACACACGCCGATTTCACAAAACCTAGCCAACTACAGATTCCAACAAAGAGGTAGATTTGACGCTTAGGTTGTTATACAACATCTGTGCTAGATGGCAGCACATACGTATTAAAAATACAATTTTTATAAGCTATTGCTGCACTTGCCCCAGAAACGCACGTACCCCACCTTACCTTATTCTGTTCACAGACACACACACAGACAGACCATGAACAAAAACATGTTTTTTGGGTTTAGGATACTCTGAAACGTGAAGATCTGTTGAAAACTTAATTTTAAATTTTTGGGGTGAATCCAATACTTCCTTTATTGTAAAAGGAAATAAAAATCCAAGATGGCAGCGTTGACAAAACAGTGTGCTGGGAAAAAAACAATTGACTACACAGAACTATAGAGCAGTGGGCCCCATTAGGGTTTTATACTGAACTTTTGTTGCTACAGTGTACGGCATAAAAAAATATATAATAATCATAAGTAATGCAAACTTTAAGCACTCTGTATAGCTTTAATACTCAGAGAACAGAAGAAGACAAATTTGAACATTGACAGAATTTCGTATAGAATTTTGGTGTATTCTCTTTGTTGTAACAACAATGACTGGGTTTTTATTTTCTACACCTGGTTTAATGTTCTATTCGCACAGTGCAAGTGTTTAAATTAACATTTTAACGGTGCTTGCTTGTTATCCCTTTAAATAAAGTATATTTAAGCATTCCATCAGCAGCAAGTTCTATAAGTTTTTCTTTCATCCTTGTGGTGAGATCAACCAGTTCCACTGATATGTCCATAAAAGAACTTAGTAACCATCTTTGCTCAGTGCCAGCTTGAGATTCTTCTTCTGGAAAGTAACTCAATAGTTAGGAATATGATCGCTAATGACCAGTGACTGATCAGTTGAAATCTCTTCGACAATCTTCTGAACACAAGGGAATGACTAATGACTCAAATGGGGATGAAAGATCGGCATAATATTGTTACAGGCCTCGCGAAAAATAATAGGCAATATTATAATGTTACACATTTTTTTAAATTAATTAAATATATTTTTTTTTACTTCAAATACTCTTTTATACTTATACGATTAAATGGTATTAAATAATAATTAAATGGTATATATTTATTTATTTTAAAATATTATTTAAGTGGGAAAACGTAAGACTACTTTACTGTTCTTCACTCATTGTGAAAGAAACAGCTGACCACTAAACACCTCAAGCCATCATTGGCTATTTTGAGGTCAGGGGGTCGCGAGATTTTTTCTGCTCGTAAGGGGGTTGTGGTTCGAAAAAGTTTGAAAAACACTGGCCTACAGCAATAGTTTCCAAATACAAAGCATTCATTCATTGCTTTTAACACAGTCTATGTATATAGACTGTGCTTTTAATCATATAGAATAAAATAAATACAAAAACATGTAGGTGTCCAAGAAATGTCTTAGGAGTACATCTGTTTGCACCATTAAAAACATGTTTAGATTAATACCGTAACTTAATACTTTTGAACGATAAATAATTAAGAAACAGACTAACCATATCGGAGCTTGCATTTCATAGCATTACTGGTCATCACGTGATATTCACATACATCATAAAAGTCAACTGCTGTTGTAAATATCAGTGGAATACAGATACGATACAGATAGGTACTTATCGTATGGCTCTTGCAGAGTAAAGACGTTGTTGAGCGGCGAAGAAAGTTTTTCGTGTGTTTTGACCTTAATTTGTAGTTATACGCATTTAGATTTGGTAGTGACAGTGTGTATTGCGCATATTATAAACTGCCCTACGTGATTTTCAACATTGATATCGAGCAATTAAGCGTTATTGTTTCGTAAACGCAATGGTTTTTACTCAGTCGCAAATGCAAGGCGTACAGTCTATTGTCGACCGTGCTCTGAAGACCTTGCGCGATGATAAGGAATTTATATCGTCTATTGTCATTGCAGTGGCCACGATTGTCAAAGCTAAATTTGAAAAGACTTTTATTGACATCCGTAACTGCGTTCGTGATCTGCAATCAAAGGTTTCTGGTTACTTCCTTGGACGACATGCAGCAGTACTCGCTACGAAACAACATCCGCATTTTTGGATTAAAAGAAGCCTCTAACGAAGTAACCGATAATGTTTCATAAAATTATTTAAAGATCAATTACACGTTGATTAAAATCCCGCAGCTATTGACCGCTCACATCGAATAGGCAAAAATATCAAAAGTGGCAGACATATTATTGTAAAATTCGTCAATTATCATGATCGAAAATCCGTATTAAGTTTCAGAAAGAAACTAAGATCTGGAATTACAATTTTGGAGGATTTAACTAGATCAAGGCTGCGCATCTTCAATTTGGCGAAGGAAAAATTTAAAAAAGAAAATGTGTGGACTAGTGATGGTAAAACCTTGGTGAAGACTAATACCGAAATACATTCAGTCAGAACTGAAAATGAGGTCGATGCATTTGGTTCAGAAGAATATTTCTCTTGCCACCCCGTTTATTACAGTAAACAAATTAAGTGCCTATGCTTAGTCGCTCAAACTAAAAATTAGTAATTAATATTAGGTATTGCTATTTTAACCTGTTCTTAATTAGTCTGTTTTTGTTCAAATATTTTTTTATCTTTAAGCCAGCAGCAACATCTGAGCTGACGTTAAGTTAGGTTTACTTGAACTTATTTGTATAGAGTTGATTTGTTTTTCTTTGATTTAGTATTCTGTCTACATTATTAATCTTTTAAATTAGTTGCAAATTACGATGTCGGAAAATAGTTTGAGGGTTGCACCCATTAATATACGATCTTTGTTACCCAAATGAAATTATTTAAAAGATTTACTTCTGAAATTGAAGCCGCGTGGCGCAGTTGGGTAAGCGCCAGGCTTGCATTAAGCAAGTCCTCGGTTCGAATTCCACGGGGGTCGGAATTTTTCCGTAGCCTTGGCGATTGGAATCGGGCTCGGTAAGACCTTTCACAGTTGGGCACCAAATTAACTGTGCTCTACTCAGAACCACACACCTAAGAGATAGAGTAACAAGGTCCACACATCACTAAGACACACACCTCGCGCAATGGTTGCTGCGCAAGCACAAACGGCGCGCTCCAACTCTGTATCCCGAATCCGGGGCAAGTTGAGCATTGTACCGACAGATGCCAGAGCGTAAATCACCAGCCTCTACACCGCAAGGTAAATTAGGTTACAGATAATACATACATATACATATTTCTGAAATTTCAGGATATCTTGCCAATCTCAGAAACGTGGCTATTCGATGTTATGTCAAATGCTTTGTCAATTAACAATTATAAATTAATACGAAAGGATCGTGGAACCAGAGGAGATGGTGTTGCATTTTATTTGAAACAATCACTGCATGCCTCTATAATTAATACAAGTAATAATATATAGCAGCTTTGGATATCTGTCTCTATCAATTTCAATAAACTTGTTTTTGATTGTGTTTACAAATCTCCACAAAGTAACTATAAGCAATGTTACTTAAAAAAAAATTATGTGACTTATTATTATTCATGATAATCTATACTTGAAAGTAATTAAAACAAGAACACTTGGCTATTCCGAATACCAGAATGCAAATAAGCAATTTGTTGATAAATTAGAAAATTTGTTTTTTATGCTATTCACACCTGTATCACAAAACATGATTTGCTTGGGTGATTGTAATATCGATTTTCTATCCTCTTATCATCCTGCAACAGCATGTTACAGTATCAAACAATTTTAACGACACTCGCGAGTGAGGGAGTTCCAAATACTTAAACATGTCTGGGAAACGTCTACAATTACCCTGGAAGTCGCACAACACAGGCTAAAGGCCACGGCTTGATGCGCTCAGGGAAATGGGCGTGGTTCTAGAAACGGTACACCACAGGGCAAGCGTGACGGAATGTATAGGGTGTTACAAAATAAATGGGCGCCACATGATTCAGTCGGGGAAAACCCAAGCTTAACCGAACCTTGACGGCCAAACGGCGGGATATTTCAGTACAAACTCTAGACGTCCAACAGTGTAGCGACAAGCGTGCTGACCTACCTGGAACGCTTATAAACCGCTTTCGGGCCTCACCTTACATCAATCTAGACACAGTGACTGAGCCACCCTGTAAACAAGCATGCACAAATACAAGGGATATTCATAAGTCAAATACAGTAAATAGGTCTATTGGACCAAATTCATGCCCGAAAGTTACAGCAGTGCCGACGTGGTCAGCGTATACAACAAACTCACAGTTATACAAGGGCTAAACCTAAAAAGAAAGAAAGCCCAGCTGGGGACGACTTATCTTTTAAATAGCACTTAAACATATACGAAACATATAATCTGCGTCGCCGGCTGGCAGCAAACATGAACGAACAATTCAAAGATATAGCCGGGCTTGTAGCACAAAGGTTAAATTTAGAAATGGGCGCACAATGCCTTGATTAGGCGTTAATAGCAAGTATGCTTAATTTTATATATGCTAATGGGCCGGCTGGCGGCAAACATAGTTCAAAGATCTAACCGGGCTTGTAACACAAAGGTTAAATTTAGAAATAAGCGCACAATACCTTGATTATGCGCTAATAGCACGTATGCTTAATTTAATATATTCTAATGGGCCGGCTGGCGGCAAACATAATGCAAATATCTAGCCGAGCTTGTAACACAAAGGTGAAATATAGAAAGAAGCGCACAATACCTTCAATTTTGTGGCTTGGCCCTGTTGCGTAAGCGCTGATTGCAGTGGGCGGTCAGCACCAATCGCCACAGCTGTCGGTCGACGTGGCGTGGGTGAGAACCTGCGACGTCCAATGGATCCCCAAATTATTCGGGAAGAATTGTGCAGCGCCCCCTTGGCGACTACAAAAACCCGCGAGGCCGTTGGATAGCCCACTCGTAAGATGAGATCCCGAACGAGAAGTCGGAACAATTAGCCAAACAGGCCTTCGAAATTAATTAACGAGCGGTATCGGCTATCGGTAAAGACATCACTACAGCACCCAGAAGCACACCCTGCCACTTACACAGCTCGCCGAGACCCGTCTGCTCGAAAAAAAAACACAAGTCACCTTTTCGCGCTGGCTGCCTGTCTCGCGCTTGCCAAATGCAGCCATCACAACGCGACTCGCGACAGGCTCGACAGCTCGCTATCGGTAGAGTGCGATAGAAGTTAAAATTATTTAGGAAGATATCCTGCTTGCTCCCATTGACTGTGTTTTGAAAATGTTGTAAACAAGAGCTCTTAAACGCGACGGGACAAAAACAGCTGCACATAAGACGGCATAGAGATTAGAGCGGTCTTTTAGAAAACCAAAAGCTACGTGCGTGTTACAATTTTTAGATGCAAATAGCTGAAGTGTTATGCGATAAAATATGACTGAAAAGGAACCTATATACAAGCAAACTCGCCAACTTTGTACCAAAACTGCTCCAAATTGTCACGTACCTATTGAAATTAAAAATGGCCTAACAGGCATATTTCAATTACATGTTAGATTCGTTTAACTTATTTAAAATAATAAAAGAACCTACAAGAATAGGGCTGAACAGGTGTGGAAAGTTGTAAACTATCTGATCACGAGCTTGTATATTGCAGCATCTTGCGACAAGCACCCAAGCAAAAGCCAACTGTTCGTACATTTAGAGATTTTAAAACTGTTAATGTTTTTCATTTTCATGCCGACTTGGAGACGCTCCCATCAGATAATATATACTACTATATAGATGATGTGAATGACAAGGTAGCGTTCCTTAACAATCAGATAATTAATCTATTTGACGTGCATGCACCATGGCGTACTGTTACTTTAACTAAAAAACCTGTGCTATGGATTACAGATAATGTAAAACTGTTAATGAACATTTGAGATAAAGCAAACAATAAATACAAAAAAACTGAACACTGTAGCTGCATGGGAATATTATAAATTACTTAAAAATTACACAAATTCGGCAATTACAAACGAAAAAAGGCCTATTTTATTCGCAACCACTTTATTCTAAACAATAATTGGAAAAATTATTATATTATGATGCGACAGGTTGCGACGCGCATGAATGGATCAACAAGATTCCCAGTATCCCTACCTACTCAGCGGTCGGGAATGTACTTCCCCCACTTGAGCGGGAAGTAGCGGGCTGAAATGTACGACTTCCCCCACTCAAATGAGGTCAGGAATGTTAACAATACATATATGGTTGCCAATAAAAGTAATTCCTGTGGTTGTGACGGAATAAATTTACAAATGCTTAAGTATTGTTGTCCATACATTGTACACATTGTTAATACTTGTATTACACAGAATATATTTTCTAACTTCTGGAAAACTGTGTTAGTAGCTCTGTTGCCAAAAGTTGATAACCCAGTTGAGATAAAGACTTTAGACCTATTAGTATCTTGCCTACTTTGTCAAAAATTTTAGAAAAGATAATAAACGCTCAGCTACGTGTCCATTTATAAAAGCATAATTCACTGCCTAAATGTCCATCACGTTTTCGTCCGTTATACAGCTGTACAACGGCTGTGTTACATATAACTGATGACATCCTTACTTCTTACGAAAACTATAATCACGCTATTCTGACGCTTTTGGATTTTAGTAAAGCATTTGATACCATTAACAACAGAGTACTCCTAGCAATAGTTCACTATGTAGGATTGGGATCAAGTGCTTCTAAATTAATAAACAGCTATCTAACTAATAGGTGCCAAATAGTAAAAATAGCTAATCATTTTTCACAACCTATGGATGTTACAACAGGTGTTCCGCAAGGGTCTATATTGGGTCCTCTGTTGTTTAATGTGTATACTAGTAATTTTTATAAACATATAACCTCTTGTAACATTCATATGTATGCCGATGACACCCAAATTTATTATTCCTTTAGACCAGAAAATATGGGCACAGCTATTGTATGAAAATAATCCTTGTTCTTTAAAAACGCATGACCTAAAAAATGTTAGTAACAAAGAATCTCAAAAATGGAGTCCTCAACGGCAGACATAATTAAACATTAATAATTCCAAATTTTATGATTGTATTATAATGGAAAAGCAATAACAAATTTAACGGCTTAATTAAGTAAGTAAACTGCTCAAGCTTAATATTTTAATGTAAAAACTTTAATAACTACTACTTTTTGTAAGTTTTTAACCAATATTACATTGCATAATATTTTTACAACAGCACACTTCTTATTGAGACGTCTTTAATGAAAGATTCACGTAAATATTAATAACAATTTATTATCTAAATGAAAACATATAATTTTCCATTCATTTACAGATTAACGTACAGAAAATCTTAACCTTAATTGAAGCAAATTTATTCTATAATTCTTCTATTGTTCTGAAAACTTCCCAATTTAATAAATCAAAATCCTGACTACAATAAGTGGTAAATATTTCTAATTTTTAAATACTAAGTGTTTTTTTAATACATTTATTCTTACAGATGTTCTAAAAAGAAAAATAATAGTTAATATATTAAATATCTCATATAGTATTTGGGAAAAGAATTTGATATGCTCTTTTAATTAATTAAAGGAAATGGAAGACAATATTTACTAAGAAAATTAGTTTTCATCTTTTCGTAAATAATTAATAATTTTCTTAATGACAAAGATTTAACAGGTAAATATAATTTTTGAGTAAAGTTAACTGTTCACTTATTCTACTGTTACTTTTTAAAATGTTATTCTATTTGGATGTTTTTTACTACAATTTTTAAATTGTATAATGCAACTGAAGAAGACACTAAGATGTCGAAATATATTGCTCAACTTTGTACTTTCATTTTTGTTTGATATCAAGAAAGAATCAACGTCACTAGCTGCAATCTCCTTGGGAAACTTTTAAAATACTAAATCATGACTTTAATTGCTAATAGTGTAAACACAAAAGCAAGCCACTGGCGTGATATCTGTCAGCAGTAACTTGCCAGTCCATCTGCATATTAAAAATATATAAACAGTTTTTTTTTAAAATTAAATTATTACATACCTTAATTATTCATACTTAATAGCTATTTATGCAACAAGTGCTAAAAGTCGACTTTTATGCGCGAGACATGAAAATTATGAAACGAAGCCGAAGGCTGAGTTTCATAACATGTCTCGCGCATAAACGACTTTTAACACGCGTTGCATACAATATTTTATCTACGACCTTAATTTTACCGTTATTAATCCATAAATATCGATTTAAGAAAGGTTCGCATCTGCGACGCTGCATCATAATGAATAGTAGCCTACGCCGCTGGCGATTGTTTTGGCCACGCCCGTGCTGTCAAGGACAGGTACGAAATTTAGTTAATTATACTCCACATATGACTGTATTCATTACATAACGCTTTAATTATTTCAAAAACGCTTTACCTGTAACGCAAGAAGCAACTAGAATAGCTTTACGACTTCACTTGCAGTTCGAAATTGTAGTTTTGAACCTCGCGTCACTTTTAGCACATGTGCTAAAAGTAAACAGCTGATTTCTTTAAACACGGTAAACTATAAAACGTCACTTTTAGTGAAACAAGCTAGCGCTAAAAGGCCTACTTTTAGTAGTGGTCGTAGATAAAATTTATTATAAACATTACTAGTTAACATATGTAAAATGCTTTTCTGTAATACTACAGAATTAGTCATATGTGTAACTAAACAACTGTAATACGTTTCTCCTGTATTAGTTTTTACATGTGCAACTAAATTAATACTTTGTGTCGTTCTGTATTTGTAAACGGCGCAATTACAGCTTTTCTCTTGTATGACTCTTCATATGTGCAACTAAATTATATTTCCGTGCTGTTCTGTATTCACACACAGAGCAACTGTACGGCCTCTCTTGTGTATGCGTTTTCACATGTCTAATTAAATTTCTTTTATCTACTGTTCTGTATTCACAAACGTAACAAATGTACGGCTTTTCCCCTGTATGAATTTTCAAATGTGTAACTAAATAATGTTTATGTACTGTATGATATTCACAAATAGAGCAACTGTACAGCTTTTCTCCTGTATGAGTCTTCATATGTGTATTTAAATGACTTTTATGTGCTGTTCTATATTCACAAACACAACAACTATACAGCTTTTCTCTTGTATGGGTCTTCATATGTCTAACTACACTACTTTTTAATGCTGTTCTGTATTCACAAACAGAGCAACTGTACGGCTTTTCTCCTGTATGGATCGTCATATGTTCAACTAAATTACGTTTGTGTGCTGTTCCGTATTCACAAACAGAGCAACTGTACGACTTTTCTCCTGTATGAGTCTTAGTATGTCTAACTAAACGACTTTTATCTATTGTTCTGTATTCACAAACTGAGTAACTATACGGCTTTTCTCCTGTATGAATCCTTACATGTGTAACTAAATGCCTTTTGAACTGTGTTTTGTATTCACACACAGAGCAACTGTAAGGTTTCTCTCCTGTATGACACTTCATATGTGTATCTAAATTATGTTTTTCTGCTGCTGTGTATTCACAAACAGAGCAACTGTATGGCTTTTCTCCTGTATGGGTCTTCATATGCCGAACTAAACTACCTTTCACTGTCGTTCCATATCCACAAACAGAGCAACTGTATGGCTTTTCCCCTGTATGAGTTTTCACATGTGTAACTAAACGACTTTTCAATGTTGTTCTGTATCCACAAACAGAGCAACTGTATGGCTTTTCTCCTGCATGATTCTTCACATGTGTAACTAAACTACTTTTATGTGCTGTTCTGTATTCACAAACCGAGCAACTGTACGGCTTTTCTCCGGTATGAGCTTTCACATGTGTAACTAAATGACTTTTCTGTGCGGTTCTGTATTCGCAAACAGAGCAACTGTACAGCTTTTCTCCGGTATGAGTTTTCATATGTGTAACTAAATTACTTTTCTGTGCGGTTCTGTATTCACAAACAGAGCAACTGTACGGCTTTTCCCCTGTATGAGTTTTCACATGTGCAACTAAATTACGTTTATCTACTGTTCTGTATTCACAAGTAAAGCAACTGTATGGCTTCTCTCCTGTATGAGTTTTCAAATGTCTAACTAAACAACTTTTGTATGCTGTTCCGTATCCACAAACAGAGTAACTGTATAGCTTTTCTCCTGTATGGGTCTTCGTATGTTTAACTAAACTATTTTTCAATGCTGTTCCGTATTTACAAACAGAGCAACTATAAAGTTTCTTTCCACTACAAGCAGTATTTGCGTTATTTTTGTCAAATGTTTGGTTTTCATCATTTTCATCCTTTAATTCGATGACTTCTGATTTAATAGATAGTTTAACAAAACTTTCATTGCTATTTATGTTCTGTGATTGGGTTGGTTCAATTCCTGCAAAACTACAAGGCTTACTCTCCATAGTTTCGTACTTAATGGTGATTATGTTTGTTTAAACGTTTCTTTTACTGATATATGAGCCAAGGGAAGTTTGATATCTTCACATCTACAACAAAAGCACACAGTCATAACTTATTATAAATTTAGCAATACATATAGCAGCATTGAAAACTGAACAGCAAACATTATTATTGGCATATGGCCGTCATGAGTATGTTACACACATTCACTTGACAATTATACACCATTTTCCATGTCAGAAATTGCTGCGTGTAGGGGAATCACTCAAGTGTGTTTAAAGCACCATGTCTGCACATTTTAAGAGAAACAAAATTGGATATTGGCAAATGCTTACATTCAAGTCTTAAAGGTAACTGTAAGTTTCTGATATGTACTATTATTACAGGACAGGGTGATTAATAACTTCACTCGAAGGTTGAACACCAGTGCCACATTATTGCTGAAAGATGTGAAATAATTTTTTTGCACGAAGGTCTTGCATTCCTAGTTGTTAGATCTCAAAGTTTCCGCATAGTAGGCGATGACTAGCATGACATAAAAAGGCAGTTACAAATCATGAATTTTAACATTTTTAAAATTATTTACTATTTCAACAAAATATTCATTATCAAGAGTAACAACAACGCAAAAACTAAATAATTACTGACAATAAATGCTAAAAAAAAGCACTTTGGACGTGGACATGCGCTTGGAAATGAATAATGAATTTCGAATGTTTTTGGCTGCATAATTTGATCTCCATGTTAATTCGTATTAGATGTCAACTGTTTATGTTGTGAATATAAATCATGGCCTACTTTTTTTACATTCAGTAATTCAAATCACGTGTGGAACCTTGTATGTTTAATAACATGGAAACAAATCCCTTCTGGCAAAAAAATTGTTTCACATTTTTCAATAAGTATATGATGCTGAATATGCTGGTTTAGTTTTCACCTTGAGTTATGAATCAGCTTATCACCTCCATTACTAAGTGTCAAATGCAGAAGTAGCAATATATTACTAATTTACAATTTAATAAACTAAAGCTATGTTCCACAGAAACATTACACATGAAACTACAGCTAATTAATTTTTATAGCTCACGATGTTTAAAAGATTAAACAGAAAAATTGCTACCTATATAAGAATTAGGTAAAGCTGGTACTGGAACGCTACAAATATCAAAGCTGACTGATAGCTGCTACAGCTGCCTTCTAGAATGTTTCATTGGAACATTTTTCAATTGGCAACAAATTGTATGCCATTAAGTCTGAAATATAGGACCGTGAGAGTCAAGTCAATTTTCAGATGTTAACTGTAATAAATAAAAATTTACATGTGAGTTACCCACATTATAGATACTTCGTTTACATTTCTTACTTTAAAAGTTACATCAGTTCATGTAAAAAAAAAATTTGCAATTTTGACACTGAAAGGTAAAAGAGGCTATAGATAATGAATGTAATTTTGCAGTGTGTAAATACCTTCCGCAATTAAGTAATTTCTGAAATGCAACTATGCATTTTAGGCGTTGCTCTGTGAAAACTTACAATATTTAATATTAAATAAACAATATAGTCAACTAAATAAACAAGAAATTATGTTCTATTGCACTTTATTTGCAGTGGGTATTGAGCTTATGATTTTGATAAAAATTTATACACAATGTTTTCATAATTGGAACTCTTGATACAACGTTGACTTACCATAAGAATAATACAATAATACATTTTCACTAACAATACCATGTGTTCAAAAAGAAATTACATAAGGCTTGGCCATGGAAAGCAAAACTAATATCAACAACGGGCTTTAGAGATAGCAAACTTTAGAATTTCCATAGCAGGTTATAATATAAACTTATGATAAGAACAAAAATGCATACAGTATAATCCACTCAGCATATACTCTGCACACCATGTATCAAATCAATTACTACACACAAATTGCCTTCGAACATATAAGACTGGAACGAGCATACGCGTAATATTGTAATGTTAAACCGATTGTTCAAAGAAGATCAACAGAGATGAAAATAGAACAGTAGGCAAGTATAAGAAGGATAAAGTGATAACTCGAACTCATTGGTAATGCGCAATCGCCTACAGCTTTAATGGTTTGGATAATGGGCCAATGGTCGATTTCAGCAGAACAGCTGACCGCAGATGACTCGGTATTTTGCTGTTTTTGAATTAATTTGTGTTGTTGTGCTTTGAATAGTGGTTAACGAAAAGAATTAGTTGCAAGAATGTATTGCTATATTTGTAAAATATGAAAACCCAGAAGTTATTTATCACATGTAAGTAATTTGCGCAACTTACGACGTTAAAATTCCCAAGCTGTTATTACAAATTGTATATCTGTCCTTGTCAATCTTCTTTGAACCACCTTCAATGACGTATGCTCGTTCCAGTCTTATATGTTTGAAGCAAATTGCAGTTTAGTTGCTTCATAAATCATAAGTCAATTAAACTTTTTTAGTAGGTAGATCTAACCGTAAATCTATAATTCAAATACAAATGCAACTTCATCTGCAGTTATTATTTAAGGTTAAGAGAGCACCTAGAGTTTCCTATACATTCTAGATAGATGGCACATCTATCGAAAACCTTTAAAATGTTTGATATAAGAAAGATTAAGTTGTCAAAGTAGACACTGATTGTTTCTTAGCACTTTCCCTAAAATGGGATGGTGATTCATATTTGTGTTGTTAGAAGAGCACTTCACTGAGGAGAAATTATTACTTGTTTGGAATCAAGTGAGACAATTGGTTGTGTGTATCGTTATTAAATATAGTGCTACAATGGTGCACAGTTCGTAAATTACAAAAAAAAAAATTCTGCCAAAGAAAGCTAGAAATATTTACTAAAGCGAGTGAAGCTATTAACATACCAGAAGATGCTGATATTGAATATTTTTCCAAGTAAGTAGGTACCCTTTGAAATTAAATATCTACATTCTTTTTCAGTTTCTGCTTTGTTTAGAAATTAAAAATTATTGTAAATTACCTGTATGTTATTGGATTTTTGAAGTAAATGGAGCATCAAAATAATTTGTTTTTTACGGGGTTGCTTATAATGACATATAGGTATAGTACTTTGTAAAAATGTGCTTATTCTTAAATGATTAAGTAGTTTTTTCTCGAAACACTATTTACAATATATGCGGGATAATTCCAACAAAATATTTCAAGTTGTGTTAAAATGTGCCATTTATATTAAATCACTTAGAGCAAAATGTAGGCAAAAATGTTTATACTAAACTATAAATACTCGTAGTTCTTGACTAAGCCTGTTGAAAAATAACATTGCCTTCAAATCTAACTGTTGGTTTTAACCTTTGAACATATTTATTATTTAAAAAATATATTTATGTAATTCAGAAACGATTTGTCATATTTTTACTGTAGTTTATTATTTGCATTTGCCTCTGCCACCACAAATAATCAATTACAGCAGCTTTTGTATCTTGAGTGCATAGACTTGATTTTTTTTTAAAATTAGGTTTAGAAAAGTCATACTTTTCCACATTCATTTTGGTTAGGAAAAGTACTACTTTTCGTAACAAGTGTGGAAAAGTGCAACAAATAAAAAAGCAGTAACATAACCACACAAACTCCCATTTTTTCTGATCTAAGAATTAGTGTTTGTTGATTTGAAAATTTTCCCATAAATCCTCAAAAAGTAACAGAAAAGCTACCAGATGTATGTGTTGAAAGCGAAAAAAACCCACCAAACCCATGCCTACGTTAAATGGCAACCAAATAGTTGACATTCAAAATGTTATTCTCCTTAGCATAGAATTTCGGCTTAGACCGCGTAGTAGTTGTATATGAACACCCAGCATTTTCTGGCTTAATATGCCTTGCACCTTGTGAATTCGAGCAAAAACCCGCGCGATGGCCATGCTCTTTGGGGCTCGTGTTGTTTGAGTATCTTGAGAACGAGGATACTTAGGCAGATTTGGCCGTTTTGCTGTTTGTGCATCCATATTCACTAACGTTTCGCAAGACCTTGCAGCTTGCATCATCAGAGTGAAAGTCGCACTGTGAATATGGATGCACAAACAGCAAAACGGCCAAATCTGCCTAAGTATCCTCGTTCTCAAGATACTCAAACAACACGAGCCACCAAAGAGCATGGCCATCGCGCGGGTTTTTGCTCGACTTCACAATGTGCAAGGCACATTAAGCCAGTAAATGCTGGGTGTTCATATACAAATACTACGCGGTCTAAGCCGAAATTCTATGCTAAGGAGAATAATTCGAGTAACCACGAAAGCCTCAAACAATACATTCAAAATGTTATAAACCAAATTTAAACGGACAGGTAAAAAATGTGGATTATTTATACATAAAGATTTTCCATTTCTACAAGCGAGTCTTGTTGGAGTAATTGAAAGTAACAGACTTGTTGAAGTTAAATATCTTGTCAGAAGCAGTAAAATTAAAGAAGCCGTTGCAGAAAATAAAAACTTTTGGTTTAAGCTAAACACAGATGGTAAATTTTATATCAAAGAAAACCAACATTGTTATTATCAAATACATGGTATTTGATACATGGTCACCTAAATATATGCAATATTGACTATTGGTAGTGTTATATATTGTAAAGGATATGATTATAATTTAAATAAATAAATACACACCCTACACATTTTTTATTTTTATTTGATATCAAATTTTTACTGATTAAACGTAAATGAATATCTGAATCAATGGGTTCAAGATTATAGTGTTTTTCCCTTTATTAGTAAATCGCACATCTGCAAGTTAACTTATTTGTGGCTAGCTATTTTTCGGTAGGCATGAAACTTGTTACGGTCTTAAACTGACTTTACGACATCGCACCGGCTCATACATAAACGAAACGGCCGGCGCGTGCCGTAATGGACGAAATCGGGACGAAAGTTCTCCTAGGCCGCTACCCAGCCGCAACAAGATAGGCCGGCTAGACTTTCAGTGGAGTTGGGCGGGTTCTTAACGAGATTATCTAAGGATAACGGCCAGAGGGTCGGTAAATAACGGTAAAATAAAGAGGGCGCCACCAAGCCTGTCTTAACCCGAATAACCGGGCATGGGCGGTTAGACGGGAGCGAAGTATTCAAGATACTCCATCGATAAGAATTCTCATGAGCTGCAAGCTCAAATAACAATTTCGTGATCGCAAATACTGGAATGGTAATATTGGGACTCTTTGGGCCGAGACTGCGCAACCACTGGACCTACCTGCACGCTCTGATCTCTCACGTCTCGCCGTACACCAATCTTTACACTGTAAAAGGCGCTATCTGAAACAAAGCATGCACAGGTCGAATAGGAATAATACGTCCCTTAATTAAATATGCGTCTATTGGTCGCTAACTACATCTGGGCAGCAAATCGTGCCGCCAAGCTTATGTTACTGCTTACGTTAAGCACCAGCTGATGGACGCGCTATGCTAGTAAACAACACACTATGGGTGGCCGGCCGCAGTGGGCTCGACACTTTACATATTAGAGTACAGTTTAGAAATACGCACTCCGGAAAAGGGCGCGTTAGTGCGCGATAACAGACGCCGACCTGCAAAGGCAACGGGAGCAGTGTAGCTAGCAGCAAAGCACGACGCCGCACAAATTCGCGACGATTTAATTGAAGGCCTAACTCGTTAGGCAGCGGGGCAGCGTGACTGCAATATTTGACCAGGAAGAGGGGCTAACATAGCCTCACTAAAGCATGCAAATTTGGAATAGTTGCCAGCCCCTGCTACGTCGCCCACGCAGTCGTTGGCTGCGGTTAACACCTGATAAGCAAAGCACAAAGCCCTCGCAAACATAAACAAAGAGCTCGAACAGATTAGGGCGCGCCAGGCTCAGCACGGCGAGGCGTTGATTCCATTTAGGTATTAATCGGTACAATATAGCGAAGCTCGCGCACCTAACGTTACTGAATTAAAAGTTAGCACAAACGTAACACCAAAACATAGGCGCAGAGTTCTTTAGCTATTTAGGCGATGAAACGCGAAACTCGCGCACATGAACTTACTAGTAGGCTACCAAAGTAGCGTCTTGAAGCATGGTGGCCTCAAACCGGCATTAAAAGCCGCGACAAGCAAGCAAAGGGCATGCATCCGCCCACACAAAGTTGAGCACAAAAGCGACACCGCTCGCACAAGCGACAGTTAACATATTTAAATGGTTGTAATTACAAATACCTTAGTCCGTAGACGGTCTATGAGAGTTGCGTGCAATCAGTTGGTAGAAGGCGACAGTCTGTGGCAGCTAAATCGCCGAAACACGGCATCTGGGGTAAACGGGCTGGAATCCGCCAAGATGGCGGCGTTAGGACGCTCTCCTGAGAGCACACTTACGGCGGCAAAAAGGCCTACTTCGTCCTGCCTAGAAAGATCCTCGAAAACAGCGAGTTGAAAAGGGAAAGCCCCCTTTCTCACAAACGCAGAACTGGCCCCGTGAAGCCCATCACACACCCACGCTTTGACGTAAAGACTTGCCACTCGCACAATCACACGCGACCTCTTAAAGGCGAAACAATTTATGGCATATTCGCTGTAACAGCACGGGAAATAGGAAGGCTTTCACAGCAACGGTGCTAACAAACAACGGCAATTTACACAACATTCGCTGAAACAGCACGAGACGGGAAAAACAGGCTGGCGTCCCCGCAAATGGCGAGAACGCCGCAAAACGGCACACTCTGCGACTTCTTCGATCAACGGCCCTCGGCTGAATGCCCCGCAAGGAGCGTTACGACGCTTGAAGTGGCGTGAGCCAAAACGGCGTTACCACGTGACCCTCGACAGCCAATCGTGAGGCGATAAGATGAAACAAATAAGTGCCGGTGACGAAAACAGCACGCCTCAACGGCGTGATTTCTAGAAGGTTCGGAATTCTTGCGAGCGATAACACCCGGCTGCCAAAGTACCAGCAAAGGGGTGCTCCAACTGACGAGAAATACTGCGTTTGGGGCCAAATATGTGCAAAATCATTATTATGGAATTAGGTGATGGAGCCAAATAAGTAACTAAAAGGGTTTAGCATACGGGCACGCTGCCCTAAAGCCTAGGTGGCTAATTAAAATACCAAAATGACCTGACACTCCCCTTACTTGAAAGAGAGTTCCCCGAAGTCTCTTAAAATCAACGGGGCATTTTGGCTGCGGCGTCACGAGAACTCAAACCACCGGAAACGCTGATACGATAGCTGTACCCCCAAAGGAATTACGCCCACTGGCCACCAGATAGGGTACGACAGGAGGGAAGAGAGAAGAGGAAGAAGAAAAACTGGATACGCCAGTAGAAATACGAAAATTGGGTAGGACCTGGCGGTTCGCTGATGGCTAGCACTCACTCCCCGGACCACGGGAGACGGGCGACAAGAAAACTAGCTGTCCCAAAGGAGTGGTACCCCGCCAGGGGTCCACAAAACGGTTTGTGTCTGGCTCCCTCGGGGAACCAAACGGGCTAAGACTAGGCAGACTGGGGACAGTCTTGCCGATCCGGCTCGGATTCAAAATCACTGCAATTGTCACAATAAATAGACACGCCGTTTATTTTGAGTTGTCAATAGTTTACAAATCTTTAAATATAAATTGCGTAACCTTTGTTTTCTGTCGTCAAATGACAGCTCAAAGAGCCTACTTTTCAAAGATGCCTTAGAAAATAGTATATTGTAATACCCATATATGTATTACATATATGGTAATACCAATGGGAAAAGGCAGTTAGTACAAAAAAAGCACAGAAAGTGCTGCTGTAAACACTTTCTGTCCTTCGTTTCCATAGCAACGATCCTTACATGAATAATATCTAACATTTTTAATCCTCCAAACATTATATTCTGCCTGTATTTTTAACATATGGACGTTTAGTTTTTATCAAATAATTTAAAATGTTTAGTTTACTAGATTGGTTGTTCTGCCAGTTAACCTCTTTAAGAACGTATTAAACTTTATTACTTCTTTTTACGTCCCGAATATGCACCTGAAATATTGCCTCACATTTCAATGTCACCCTATACTATAAAAATCTTATTAGGGCACGTTTTACGAAAATTCTTTTATATATAATCTTTGCTACCACTATTTCCAACAACTTCGACAAAACTAATATTTTTGGCGAATAGGAAAAATAATAGCTTGTTTCCAAGTTTCCGGAAAAGTATCATTTTCTAAACAAAAATATACTTAATATATAATAATACACATTGTTATGATATTGGTACAGGGGTCTAAAAATCAGATTAATAAGATTAGAAGAAAACAGTAGTTGAAAATAAAGGGGATGAATTTAGATGTGAAATTGATATTAAAATTATTAAGATGCATTTAGAATAGACAGAAAATAGATTTTATAATTTAATTAAATGAAGCTAATTGAGAAATAGAAGGATTTAATATCTAAACTGAAATTGGAAATTGGTGACAAATACTTTTGCGAAATATACTGTTGAACATAGTAGGTATTAATCAAATAATAAAGCTTTTATAGTGTGTTGGGAAAAAAAATAAGCTAGATCGCTAAGGAGATGTTTTTATTGATAATAGAAAATTTTTGAAATGAACAGCAGGTAACAACATTTTCTAATTGGAAATTAAGAAATAAACCCTTTTAAAAGTCTTTAAACGCGTGTTTGGTGAATGGAAGGGTTAATGTTTGATATAAAATTGGCGTGGAATGGAATATAAAATGTTAAAAGGATGGAAGGTGTGCAGACTGTGTGGAGGAAGATAAAGAATATGGTGAGAATACTAAACTAAAGCGGTTATAATCTACAAAAGCAAATAAGAGGAAGATAATGCTGAATTAAGTTTATTGTAAGATTAGTACATTTTACATTTGCATCGATTTAATTGGGTAACGAGGAACGATTTACAAGGGAAGAAGATTGCATGGAAATCATTAGCAGAGTGAGCATATTTATGGGGCTTGTCAAGTGATGTCTGGTGGCTTGTCTCTGGTCAGAATTCTTGGTGCTAAGCTGTAACGGATTTCAAATGAGTAATTTAGATTGAATATTAAAGTAACGCAACTAAGACTGAGGTCTATTTGGATCTGTGCTGTGGTGGAGCTGTGTATGCTGATTCCTGGGGCATACTAGGTTCCTGTGTTAATTTGGATCCTGATTCTGGACATTTTGGCAGTTTGGTTGTCAGTTGAGGCCGTCACCGTGTGTTTGAGTGGAGCAGTTGTGGTGTGATCAGTTGCAGAGTTAAACGAATTTGTTTCAGCAAAGGAGAGTGCTAAGTTCAATAAAAGGTAATTGAATTCAGGTATTAAATAAGAACTGAAAGAAAATAAAGATTAAAGTGAATTGATTTTAATTAAGGAAGTACTTATTATTTGAGATTGTCGCATGACAAATGTAACGATGAAGTATTTGGAATTGAATTTTCAAAACTAGTTTGACATATCATTTGACAGAAGTTCTTGAATTGTCATAATTAAAATAGAAACATCAAATTTCAGCACATAAGTAATTTAGATAAAAAGAATCCGCTCTGATTTTCAGTCAAGTGTATCTACTAGGGCTAACAGAAAATAATTTTGAAAATCCAAAATAAATAAAAAGGGCAAGTAAATTAATTAAAAATCAACCATAAACATATGATAATATAGGCAACACAACGTGGAGCTTTAACATAACAATATATACAGGCTGTTTCAAAAATAAGCACACAAAAAAGCTAAAAAAGGAGCCAATGAGTGACCACAGTTTCGGAGATAATTATGAAAATCGGCTTTTGCATTGTTGAATTTAAAGTTATTAAAGATTTGCTTAAAAATACAGTGCACGACCGCTATTTGCTTTACTATTGTTGACTTATTAATTGATGTTAAAAATATCGTTGATAATTACATTTAAAAAAATCTTGTCACGTTTGAACGTATTTCCTTATTAACTATATCTTTCTAGGTCGGATAAAGGGGTTTTTTAAATAAAATTTCAAAATGCCTCAAATAAAACAACCTTATTTTTTGGCAATTTGCACCTTCGGGGTCTTGCAGTTTTTTGCACTTATTTCTGGGACACCTGTATAAAATACCCGACAAACTTTTGCACCCAAGAAGCTAGTGATATTCAGCTAGTTTAGTAGTAATATTTTCACTATACCTATGTATACTAAATATAAAAAAACTTGAAAAACTAATAATAGCTACCGAAGTGTAAGTAATCTATACATATATCGAGAGATCAAAAAAAAAACTGTTCCTCAGCGGGCTGTGGAAATTCAACGTATGAATAATATGTTGGTGACACTGTACGTCAATGTCAAATTCGAGGTTATCAGGTTAGGTTTTCCGTCAGTTATGACACAAAATGATGCAAGTCCTAACCTGCTAACCTCGAATTTGACATTGACGTACAGTGTCACCAACATATTATTCATACGTTGAATTTCCACAGCCCGCTGAGGAACCGTTTTTTTTTATCTCTCGATATAAAGGAAAGTCACAACCCTGACTAATCAACGCATAGCCGTAACCACTGGTACTAGGAACTTGAAATTTGGGTGGAAGATTCAATTTGTTGCGTAAGGTAGTGCTAAGAAAAGATTTTTTGAAATTCGGCCTCTAAGGGGGCGAAAAGAGGTAAAATGTGTTTTCACGAATTCCTCAATATCTCGTAGGTTCGATGAAATATCGACTTAGTATTTACTTGCAACAATTGTCAATGCAAATGCCTAGAAATGTATTTCAGAATTTTGTCCTAATCAACCCCTAAAGGAGCAAATCTGGATTCGGGGTGAATTAAAGAACCCTTCGTATCTCCTATGTTTACTGAGTTAGAACTTTGTTTTTTAACATGTAGATGTCTTTGTAAAATATTTAAAAAGCGGTGTCAGGGATTTCGGAAAATTTACCCCTAAGGGGGTGAAAAGGGGTAAAGTGTATTTTCACGAATTCCTCAATATCGCTTAAACCCAGTAAGCTATCGACAAGGTGTTTGCATGCATAGGTATCCAATCAAATGTCTAAAAACACATTTCAGAATTTTGCCCTAATCAACCCTTAAAGGTGCGAATCTGTATTCGGCGTGATTGATAGAACCACTTGTATGTTGTATCTCTTGTGTTTGTTGAGTTAGAGCATTCTTTTTAAGCATATAGATGTGTTTTTCAAATTTTTAGAAAGGGGTTTTAGGGTTTTTTTACTTCCACCCCTAAAGAGGTAACAAGGGAAAACTGAAAATGGGTAAGAGGTTAAATTTTTTTTTTTTTTCGCTCTGGGTTCATTTCAAGATAAAACGGTCTGAACCGAAATGTCACCCCTAGGGAGTGAAAAGGGGTAAACTATGTTTTCACGAATTTCTCAAAATGTCCTAGCATAAAATAAAAGGATTTCTGAAAATCCACCCCCAAGTTGTGGAAACAGGTATCCTGCTAAAATTTATGAATACAACATTTTATAAGTACATATACTTTTGATTTTATCTCATTATCATACTAAAACTATAATTTTATCAATCTATACAAGGGCAACGACAATTACATACACATTTCCAGGAGGTACGTGAAGCATAAAAGAGTTAAGGAGAACTTTTTTCGAAAAAATATTGTTTCCATTTATCCTACAATATTGTTTTGCGGCCTTAGTTTAGAGTATTGTGTGACGGGGAGGCACTCCAGTATTTATTTAAGATTTAGAGGAGAAGAAAACATTTGTAGTCCGTACGAAGAAAGGGCATCTTGCTAGTAGGTAAATAAAGAAAAGGCAACTTTATTGAATAAGTAGGGTTTTCTTAACTTGCTTGGTCAACCGTGATCTAGGGCTCAAAATACTAAAAATTATTTCTTACAATATTCAAAATATTGCAAATTTTTATCTCTTTTTAAGTTAGGCATAATGTATTTATTTATTGAGCAAAGCTCAAAGCATTTAAACTATTGCGCGTCTAAATCCTACCCATATTTAACTCCATTCGGTTTCAGAAATTTTCAAAACTGGCAACCAATGTTGCCAACCCTACCGATATTTCGGTAGATCTACCGATTTCAACTAAAGTCTACCGATCTACCGAAACGACCCTTATTTCTACCGAATTTTTGTTACATCGAATCATACGCAAAATTTTTCTTGGGTACTATTTAAACCGAAAAAAAAACATCTGTAACTCTTTATTTGCATATAATATTCATTACAATTTATATTTTAGGGAAATTTACAAAGGGATTCATAAATCTGTAATGACCATCCCGGGCCACAGTAAATTCGATGATCACATCATTTACGAGTATTATTATTTTACATACATGTGCTTGGATTCTAGATTTCTGTGCTAAACGCTGACATGCTATTTTATATTTGTAAATTTGTAAGCTTCAGTTCACGAGAAAATATCTAGTTACATACACATAAAGTTAATTAGCAAATGATCTTGTTGTTGCCTATATTTTATAGTCTAATGGATTTCTCAGTAATGTGGTTCACTAATAACTATGCTTTTAAATATTTTGTTTTTGTATATCCAACAAAATTCTTACATGTATTGTCTATTGTGGCACCCGTAAAAAGTTTTTAATTGAATATGCAATATGGAAAAATAATGAAAGAAGAGCACAACATTCATAACAACGCTAACATCATGGCATTTTAAAACTGCTTGCTACTATTTTTTTATATTGAAGAACTTTTAAGAACTTTTATTTGTTCGAGAAATAGGCTATCAAGTACAACAATTGATGGTTTATTACATACAAAAAGGTATATAGGGCAGGGGAAGTGTTGCTATTTTGCTGTTGATAAGAAAATCCTTACAAAAAATGATTAAACAAATGTATTCTATAAGTGGCGACAAAGATAGTAATTAGTAGAGGAAATGAATAGAATATGAACTATTATATATTTTTTATAGTCATATTTTATACGTATGTATGTATGTATAATCTGTAACCTCATTTACCTTGCGGTGTAGAGGCTGGTGCTTTATGCGCTGGCATCTGGCGGTACAATGCTCAACTTGCCCCGGATTCGGGATACAGAGTTGGAGCGCGCATTTTGTGCTTGCGCAGCAACCATTGTGTGAGTTGTGTGTCTTGGTGATGTGTTGACCTTGTTACTCTATCTCTTAGGTCTGTGGTTCTGAGTAGAGCACAGTTAATTTGGTGCCCAACTGTGAATGGTCTCACCGAGCCCGATTCCAATCGCAAAGGCTGCGGAAAAATTCCGGCACCCGCAGGATTCGAACCGAGGACTTGCTTAATGCAAGCCTAGCGCTTTCCCAACTGCGCTACCCGGCTTCTTCTATACGTAAACATTTAAAATATTTTTCATGTATTATATATTATTGTACTTGCATTTATGAATTAGTAGTTAACACTGAAATGTTTAATAATACAGTTTAGTGGTAGTTAATAGCGTTTTAAATAAATTAGTGTAGTTTTCCATAGTTCTTAATAAAACAATTGATTTTATTTATTTAATTAAGTAATGAAATACAACTATATGTGAATTTTTAAATGCCAGTCTACTGAAACTTGGCTATTGTAAAAATTTAAGTAGGTACTACAAAACACGTTCTATTATATCTACCGAAAGTTTTTGGGATCTACCGAAATTTAGCGCTAAAAGCTGTCGATCGCCTAAAAATCGAGATGGCAACACTGCTGGCAACCCTGATTCGTTAGTCAAAGGTCCCTAAAGTATTATTGTTCTTTTAATAATGTTCCATTACAGTTAAACGGTAAAACGAAAGCAAGTGTGACTAATTAACTAATGATTTCATCTTCTTCGCCTAGTATCTGATAAAATACCCAGCTTCAACGTTCGAAATCGCAATATTAATTTTACACTTGAGTGGCAGTTACAACCAAACACTTCTGAAACTGAGGTTAAGTAGTGTAGGCATTCTCACGATTAGTTATTAAGTATTAGTCTTTACTTTACAGATGTTTTGAAAGGCCACAATTTTGTTATTGGAGTAGTTCTAGACCGACCGGTTCACCCAATGTATAAAAACATCTTGTTTATTTAAGTTAAATTGCAATCGGTCAACATAAGCAAACCACGTCGCTACATTTATTTACCAAATAGATCCCATACATGAACAGAACAAATAAAATATAACATCCAACTTGTTGAGAGCTTCTTTAAACTGCTATAATGACTTGGTAAATGTTAAGAGATTAGTAGTTATAGTTATTCTATTTTTAATGCAACAATATTTACATGCAACTGGACCAGAACTGTTTTTTTTATATCTTAGTAATCGTAACTGAAAGTACAACTTCAACCCAGTGGGCTGTAAAGTATACAAAACATCTGGCAAGCTGTAAAAAACAAAATGCACAGTCATCGTAACTAGTAATGAAAGTAATATTCAAGTACATAATTCACAACCTTAATTGTAAGGATACCTTTATACATAAAAGCCATATTTTGGCCACTATTGAGGGTCACCAAACAAACCTATGGTTCCAAAATAAAATAAATGTAATTATCTGTAATTTGATAATTCTAATAATACCTACTTGTTCCAGATGTTGCAGTCTCAAAGTGCTCATAATCGTATATTACTGAGTAAAACATTAGTACTCCCCAAGCCGACATTAAACTAGCCGTGATGACCACTACCCAAGGAACAGCAGATAATAATTTTTATAGTTCAACAGCTGCTTCATTGCATATATTAAAGGACTTGGATGACGATGAAGATATTAAGAAATTTTCTATCAAACAAGAAGTCATTGAATGCAGTAATGACATCAGTAATTATTCGGAAATTGATATTAAATGTGAGTTTGAAATTAAAGACCAAAATTATATGGCTCAAAATTCAACAGCACAGAGTTTGGTTACACCTATGAAGCCCCATATACGTGAAAATCCCTATTTTTGTTCTGTTTGTGAATATAGAACTGCAGTAAAACGTAATTTAGTTACACATATGAAATCTTATACAAGCGAAGAACCGTTTTGTTGTTCTGTTTGTAAATATACAACTGCCCGTAAACATCATTTAATCAGACATTTAAAATCACATACTGGCGAAAAACCTTATTCTTGTTCTATTTGTGAATATAAAACAGCATACAAAACTAGTTTAGTCACACATGTAAAATCTCATACTGGAGAAAAACCTTATTCTTGTCCTGTTTGTGAATATAGAACCGCAGTAAAATGTAGCTTAGTCACACATATGAAATGTCATACAGGCGAAAAACCTTATGCTTGTTTTGTGTGTCAATATAAAACTGCCTACAAATATAGTCTAGTCACACATATGAAATCTCATACAGGAGAAAAACCCTTTGGTTGTTCTATTTGTAAATATAAAACTGCCTATAAGAATCATTTAGTCACTCATATGAAATCACATACAGGTGAAAAACCCTATTCTTGTTCTGTTTGTGATTATAAAGCTGCAGCAAGACTGGATTTAGTTAAACATGTAAGATCTCATACAGGCGAAAAACCTTATTCTTGTCCTGTTTGCGAATATAAATCTACCCAGAAAAGTACTTTAGTGACACATATGAAATCTCATACTGGTGAAAAACCCTTTCGTTGTTCTATTTGTAAATATAAAACTGCCCACAAGCATCATTTAGTCACTCATATGAAATCTCATACAGGCGAAAAACCTTAATCGTGTTTCGTTTGTGAATATAAAATGTCCAAAAAATTTATTCAGCTAGGCATACCAAAACTTATACAGAGAGTTTATTTTAACGCGCAATGTGTAAATGCGTTTATTTTAAAATGCAATACGTAAACGTTACCGAGTATGTAGAAACATAATATATTCTACCGAGGAGGGAATTCTGTTGATGGAATGATATAAAGATTTCAGTTTACAGCAAGTATGACGGTTATTACTTGCTATATTCCCTGTTGTTATTTGTAATGCTTCTACTTTAAGAAAATTACGGTTTATATTGTTATGTACTGGCTACTCTCTTTTTAATTGAATTGTAAAAATTATAGAACTTGATACTCTTTCAGGGCTTTGGGTTCGATTATCTAGTCGCTTTGTTATTTAAATTTGATTTGCAAATATTTTTCAACTGTGCATTGAAATTACTTGTCACTTATAATGTCATACAATTGTCAACGAATTATTATGGAATTAGAATGACAAATGTCCAATTCTAAGAATTGTACAATACTGGTATATATAAAAAACGGTAAGTTATTATTTCTAATTAATTGCACCTTTTTTTAAAAATGTCTAATTGCTTTAGAGTTGGTATATTTAAATAAACACCCACCTTGTATGGTCCTTACTTTACCTCCAAAAGAACAATCCACATATAATGAGCAGCTTGGCTCCGTTTGTATCCTGCTGGAATACACCACTAACTAACTGACAGCCTACTCCTGCTGACTGCAACTGCTGTAAACACTTTAACTCCCGGCAGCTATAAGGACAGACTGCGTCCTACTCTGCTCACGTTCCTGCTACCTTCCAGAATCACCCTGCTTCAAACAGTTCTATGGCAAGTTAGCTGTCACAGATGAACTCCAACTGATACACTTCTTCCGTAGCTCCAAGATTCACCAACCTCTGTCGTCAGTAACCAACAGTATACCTCAGATCTGGTCCTGTCTCTGCTATTCTCCTTTAATGGATCCTTTCGTCTCCAGAATGCATCCTCGAACTCAGCACTCAGCAATACCCAAACTAATATAATCACTTGTCAAATTGTATGCTTCAAAATAAATCTATTTCCATATAAATCTTCAATTCTTATATTATGTAAATAACAATTCTCATTCATCTTGTTTTACCATGTACCTTGCATCTTCTGTAACTCTTACTTCTTTATTCTTGTTAAATATTTAGTTTCTTTCACACCACGTAGATTTTGTTATAGCCCCTATTATATTTTCCAAACAACTTTTAAATAAACGCGGTTAAAATTCCACTTTTTTATTACGATCAAAATTCAAAATTACATGTTTCTCAATTTGTTATTTTCTAATTATTCTTAGAACAAAATTTTCTCATAACTACCGTATGTTCCATTATTGATGCCTTCTACTCATTTAATATTATTTGATCTCAATCTACTTTACTAAAATTAAATTCTTCTCAAAATTTGCATTCGTTATTCTTGATAATACCATCTATTAACTTTCTAGATTCAAAACACATGTAAAACGTGCAGAAGTTATTATATCCTTAATAATTTGTTCTAAATTAGATTTATTTAATAAACTTGTTTCAAACATCCTCTACCTTTTGAATTAGTCAAAATAGATTGTATTGACATCCCAAATTTCTATTATAGATTCTAAATTTATCCAAAACACACACATAGTGTAATATAACAATACTAGCAACCAGTGAGACAAATGTCTCATTTAATAAAACAAAAAAGACCGTTTTTCAAATAGAACAGCGTCCCGGACGGACGGAAATCATTTGATTTCTCGAAAATCGGAAGTGTCACGTGACTGAAATTCGGTTCCTGACCTGACATGACCATTCCAAACATATAACTTTCATTAAGATAATCTCTGAAACTTCTTTGTGGCGTGAATCTATAATTCATATTCTTTTTTGGGTATTTCGCCACTCTGCAAATTAAAATTATTAACGTCCGTTATTTAATACGTTATTTAATAATTTTAATTTGCAGAGTGGCGAAATACCCAAAAAAGAATATGAATTATATAACTTTCATACCTTTTTTCTCTCTTACGGTTTGGCTGCTGAAACAGCGTCCCGGACGGACCTGCGTCCCGGACGGACGGAAATCACGTGATTTCTCGAAAACCGGAAGTGTCACGTGACTCAAATTCGGTTCCTGACCTGACATGACCATTCCAAACATATAACTTTAATAACTTTTTTCTCTATCTCTTACGGTTTGGCTGCTGAAACAGCGTCCCGGACGGACCAGCGTCCCGGACGGACAAGTCTATTAGATAAAGGATATTGCATTTTAAAATAAACGCATGGTGTGGCGTTTCCTTAGAAACGACTAGTAACATTCAAGTCCTCATCGAAACGAGAATAACACATTGCGCATTAAAATAGATTCACTGTATGAGCAAAAACCTTATTCTTGTTCTATTTGTGAATATAAAACTGCCTACAAAAATAGAGTAGTCTCGCATATGAAATCTCGTAAAGGTGAATACCCCTTTTATATTCTGTTTGTTCATATAAAACCGCCCACATAGTTCAGTTATGCATATGAAAACACATATAGGCTTTATCGTTATAATTTTTGTAAATTTAGAATGACGCTATAGTAGATCATTTAGTTGCACTTATGGAAATTCATATGAGCAAAAAACCTTATTTGTAATAATAATAATAATAATAAACTATTTATTTTACGGAAGATACATATTATACAGAACATAATTAGACACAATATACTGAACCTTGAAATTACAAATAACTAGTATGTACAGCTAATGCCTACATTAACTAAGAAACAAGATATGAAGGTACAAGCTCGTTATCGGTACTTCGGCACATTGTTAAGATGGAACAATCTTTGCCATGCGCTCTGTGTGATTGGAATTAATTATAGCGAAACCTAGACGGTGAAAATCAGTTTAAAATCAAGTCAGCAATTTATCAATACTTATCGTTACCAGAAAGTGCGAATGGGACAGAGACCGCCAATGATGTGGCATTTCAGATTAAATGATGAGAAGGATAGAAATTTATATATTGTATTTCTTGATAACTGTTAAAAAATATTGCCCATAGCTAGATTGAAACTCATAACCTTAAGGTCAACTGCTCAGCTCGGTACCACTGAACCACCGAGTTTGCATAGTTACACGGCTGCATAGTTGCTATTACTGATATCCCGAATACGAATGAAAACACATACAAAGAAAAATGACTAATTTCGCCCAAAAGCTTTTCAGTTTTTTGCATTAATATTACTCACAAACTTCTCGAGATATAGGTGTTCACATCCATCGTGCAGGACGCCTTCACAGAACTATATTTTCCGACTTTCTGTTAATGCTAAAGTTATGCAGTTTCATGACACATATACATAATTTTGGTTTGTTTGCGATTGAGCGGTTGTTGCAAAGATTACAAATTAGTGAAAATATCTAGCCTGAAAATAATACATTGGCAGATTGTCCCTAAGTTAAATTATACTAAATTCTATTTAAAATGTTACTTAGCAAAGCCATATGAATATGAAAAGCCAGCTGTATTATATTAGCAGACAGCATGTTGTTTAGTAATGTTATCTAGAGGCAGTAGTAAATAATTTTTTAATGAATATTGTATTTTATTTTATACGTATATTCTTGATGTTATATTGAAATGAACGTTGAAAATGAGTAGTTTTGTACTGTGACGGTCCAATAAGACCCCGAAATTTTATCTTATATAGATAAGGGCGTTTTGTATTTCTAATTATTTTATGATATGATGAAGCTGTATGTAGTAAGCGTCTATGTGAGTGTTTCGCGTTCTAGCTTATATTAATTTGTGTGAAATGTTTAATTTACAAATACAATAAATAAATCTTACGCAGGCATTTTGAACTCTGTGTATCCTTCCAGCAGAATCATAATCTAAGCACGGTGAGTATATCTCTGAGCAATATGAGAACTGGTGGAGTACTAGAGCATCACACAGCATTTTCTTTTGATCCTCAGTCAGATACAACCTATGTGGACACGGTAGCTTTAGATTCAGGTATGCTTTTTGTAAAAAATAGGACAAGTCGCCACTGTCAACTAACCGCAGCCATCTCACTGCCAGCCTACTCGCCGCTAGACCAACTCGCCGGGACAAATAATTGCACTTGCACAAAAACATAGGGATTTCGATAAACTTGATGATTTTAGACATTTCTTAAATAATCAGTATAATTATAGAAATTTGATTTAAAATACAAAGAAACTATTTAATAAAATTTACACGCCTCGCTACACTCCTCGCTCTTGAGGGCGTGGCAAGGGTTAAGATGGTGGCTTAATGGCCACGCGTTCCCTCCTAGCTCAGCGGATGTGAGTGGGGCGACCAATGGGTGAAGAGGCTGGAGAATACGAGTGCCTATTGGCTAAAATAATTATCGACAATGGCTGATTACTGGTTTTATTTGTATGTTTTTTTAAAACTAAGGGCACATTATAAATCACAACACGAAAATACAAAAATTCAACAAACAATGACACAATAATACAACAAACAATGACACAACCAAACAACAATCTACAACACACGTACAACAATCATTCACACACAAAATAATGGATTAAACTAAGTAAACGGTTGTCCTGGCTCTAGGCTATAGTTCGAGGGGGGGGGGTACACTCAGTGATGGTGACGCACGAGGAGATTATCCACGGACCCGCACACATTCCCGGTTCACTGGTGGGGGGGGATTCTCTGGCTGTGGATCACGTTCCTTCACTGGGGGCGGCGGTGGCGCTGTTGGCGGCGACGTCCCGGAATGCGGCGGGGGTCTCGCACCAGGGGCAGCGGCGAACGAAGGCGCAGGCGCGCGTTCCTTCTTGGGTCTCGTTTCTCGGCGGAGCGGGCGGTGGCGTCTCGGGGGCGGCGATGGTGCAGCTGCACTTCGCGCAGCGGAAAGCGCTGATCGGCCTCCGACCTAGTCTCCTCCCACAGGCTCTCGAATTCGGCCTTCTCCTCAGGGCTAAGATAGAAGGCGACTCCTAGGAGCTGTGGGCGGCAGGTGAGGCGGACCTGGGCCAAGCGAAGCGGCGGGCGAGCTTCGGGGTTTGCGGCCTCGTAGGCGGCTCGTCCGGTGGGAGTGTCTCCGGGCTGCGGCGTACGTGGACTGCTGGGAGACGGCGTCTCGACGGGGGCGGCGGCTTGGGCACCTGGGGAATGGCGGCACAGTCGCGCTTCTTGAAGGAGGGTATCCTGTGGAGAAAGTGGTGGCGACGGCCCGAAGAGACGTTCCAGTAGTTCCCGATGGTTGTGCGACATCCTGGCTGGACGCGGTTCGCGGCGTGAGGAAAGCGATACAGTGTAGGCGGCGAGGAGACGGTCGGGGGGCGGCAGGACCTGGGACACAGCGAGGCGTAGGGCTAGGCTGGAGGTGGGCAGCGACGTTGGCTGGGGCCACGGCTCGGCTTGACCTGGGGCTGGGCGTTCCTCCGGGTGTAGGCGGACGATGATGGCGGCGATCGGCGGCGACGACTCGGACACCCTTTGGTTTCTGCGATCAGGGATCAAACAGGCACCTGGAGTCTCGTAGTCGACTTCTGCGATCAATGATCGAGCAAAAGGTTTGGCTTTCCAGTGACCAAGGGTTTAAGCTGGAGAGAAAGCTGATTCGAGAGGTTTCCCTCTATTGAATGAATATTCCGGCCGCTGTGGCTCTTTTTAAAGGAACTTTTACTCCCACCGCTTTCTCTCGGACGTCCGTTTGTTTGGGGTGGGATG